>LR750010.1:0-44283 GCA_902729485.2 Mus minutoides
TGAATATAAAATAATAGGAATAGGAAAAGAAACTTAGATAAAAGGCACAGAAAATATTTTCAGCACAATCACAGAAGATAATTTCCCTAACCTAAAGAAGATACTTATCATAGTACAAGAAGTTTACAGAACTCCAAATAGACTGAACCAGAATAGAAATCCCCCATGTCACATAATAATCAAAACTCTAACCATATGGAAGAAAGATTGTTAAAAGCAGAAAGGGAAAAGGAGATCAAATAACATAAAGGCAGACTTAATAAAATAACATTTTAGTGGAGACAGTAACAGCCAAAGGGAATCAGACAAATGATTTTAGAGCACAGATGGCTGCCTGGACTATTGTCCACAGCAAAACCTCCAATCATAATGGATGGAGAAAGAAAGACATTTCACGATAAAACCAAGTCTAAGCAATATCCATCTACAGACCCAGGCTTACAGGAGTCACAAGAAGAAAAACAGCAAAGTGAAGAGGATATTCAAACTGAAGAAAACACAAGGAGTAACTAATAGCAGACCAGCAAATAAAATGAGGCTGGAGGGGGGCACAAAACCACCACCACTACTACCACCACCACCAACAACAACAAGAACACCACCACCACTACCACCAACAACAACAACCACAACACCAGCACCACTACCACCACCACCACCAACAACAACAACACCATCACCACCACTACCACCAACAACAACAACCACAAGAGCACCAGCACCACTACCACTGCCATCACCACCACCAACAACAACAACACCAGCACCACTACCACTACCACCACCAACAACAAGAACACCAGCACCACTACCACCAACAACAACAACCACGACAACAGCAGCACCACTACCACCACCACCACGGCAATTACAACAGCAGCAGCAGCAACAGCAACAACAACAACAAAAACAACAAAATAACAGGAATCAGCAAATACTGCTCACTGCTAACTCTCAGTATCAGTGGTCTTAGTTCCCCAATGAAAAGACACAGACTAACAGAATGAATTTAAAAACAGCATTTATCCTTCTGTTCAAGCATAGATATCACTTCAGGGTAAAAAGATGAAAAAGATATTCCATGCAAATAACCTAAGAAGAAAGCCAGGGTAGCCATTTTAATCTGACAAAATGTAATCTGACAAAATAGACTTCAAACAAAAACTAATCAGAAGAGACGCAGAGGACAAGAGATACTAATCAAAGTAAAACCCCACCCACCAAGAGGATATTGCAGTTCCTAACATTAACACAAGAGTATCCAAGCCCATAAGAAGAAGTTCACTACCGTTTAACTCATATACTGATTCTCATCCAGTGAGAGTGGGTGACTTCGGTGCCCAATATCAACAATAGAAAATAAATCTAGGAAAATTAAACAGACAAATGGTGAAGCTAACATCAAAAGCCAAATGGACGTACTAAATATTTGCAGAGCATTTCACACAAACACAAAACAATATACCTTCTTCCCTGCATCTCATGGAACTTCTCCAGAATAGACCATGTACACAGACACAAAGCAAGTCTCATCAGATACAAGAAAATTGAAATAATACCCTATATCCTATCTGACCACAAAAAGATTAAAGCTGGATATTAACCATAAAAACAAACAACAGAAATCTTACAAATGCATGGAACCTGAATTTAAAAATGGGCCAAGATAGAAACCATGAAAGAAATTAAAGATGTTTTAGACTTGGCTGAAAATCAATACCTAACATACTCAAACATACAGGACACAGTGAATGAAGGTAGATAACACGAAGTGCCTACATGAGAAACCTGGAAAAAAAATCATACTAGCAGCTTAACAGCACACCTGGAAGCTCTAGAATAAGGGGAAGAAGTCATACTCACAAAGAGAAGATGGCAGGAAAAAACAAGAACTAAGGCCTAAAATGAATACAATAGAGAGAATGGCAACAGCAAAACAGAGAATCAAAGAAACAAAATATTTTCTTTGAGAAAATCTATATGATTGTAAAAACCTTATCCAGGTTAACTCAGAGGCAGAGAAAATATATTAAAATGAACAAAATCAGAAACAGCAAGGGAATGACAACAGATATCCAGGAGATCCAGAGACGTACAAAGACATACTGTCAAAACTTGTGTTCCACCAAACTGAAAAATCAAAAATACATAATCTTCTCAATACATATCACTTACCAAAGTTAAATCAAGAACAGATAAGAAATCTCTTTTTTTCTGGATTATTATTTCTACTTTTTTTTATTGGTCATTTTATTTATTTACATTTCAAATGTTATCTTCCTTCCCAGTTTCCCCTCCACAAACCCCCTCTCTTACACACCCTTGCTTCTATGAGAATACTCCCCCATCCACCCACCCACTCGTACCTCACTGCCCTAGCATTTTCCTGTGCTGAGGCATCGAGCCTTCACAGGATCAAGGGCCTTCCCTCCCATTGATGCCAGATAAGGCAATCCTCTGCTACATATGCGGCTGGAGCCATACGTCCCTCCATGTGTATTCTTGGGTTGGTGGCTTAGTTCCTGGGAACTCTGGAGAGGTGGTCTGGTTGGTTGCTATTGTTGTTCTTCCTATGGGCTTGCAAATCCCTTTAGCTCCTTCAGTCCTTTTTCTAACTCCTCCATTGGGGTTCCTGTGCTCAGTGGCTGAGGCCAAGAAGTACTTGCTGACAGGAGCTTGATATCTGAGAGACTCCAATACAGATATGGTTGCTTTCAATGGAGAAGAAGAAGAAGAAGAAGAAGAAGAAGAAGAAGAAGAAGAAGAAGAAGAAGAAGAAGAAGAAGAAGAAGAAGAAGAAGAAGAAGAAGAGGAAGAAGAGGAAGAAGAGGAAGAAGAGGAAGAAACAAGAAAAACAAGAAGAAGAAAGACTCAGGCCAGGTAGTTTTATTGCAGAATTCCACTGTATTTTTAAAGGAAAGTTAAATTAATGCCTCAAAATAAAAACATAAGCAGCATTGCCCAATTTATTTTCTGAGTCCAGAGTTATCCTAACACCCAAACCACGTAAAGACCCAACAAACACAGAAAACTACAGTCCAAATGGTCTTATGAACATAGATGTAAACTTTCTCAATAAAATACTTGCAAACCAAATCAAAGAACACATAAAAATGATCATCCACTGTGATCAAGTAAGCTCCATCTTAGAAATGTAAGAACGGTTCAACATACATAATTTGATCATTTTAGTAACCATACAAATAGACTGAAAATAAAAAACCCCACAATTATTTCATTAGCTGCATAAAATGCCTTTGGTACAATCCAATACCCCTTCATGATAAAAGTTCTGAGAAGCTAGAAATATAATGAAAATAATTTACAGCAAGCATACAGCCAATACCAACCCAAATGGAGAGAAATTCAAAGCACTAAAATCTGGAGGACAACAAGATTCCCTGCCCTGTAGATACTTATTCAAGACAATAAACAAGGTTTTAGTTAAAGCAAAAAGAGAACAGAAAGAGATCAAGGGTACAAACTGAAAGTTACAAAAAGGAAGGTAAGAAGACAAAGGATCTTTATTTATAGTTTACATGATTATATGTATAAGACACCCTAAAAATCTCACTGAGAAACTCCTACTGCTGATAAACATTTTTAGCAAAATAGCAACATATAAAATTAGCATACACAAAAAGTAGCCTTCTTTTACACACAAATGACAAGCAAACTGAGAAAGAAGTCAAAGAAACAACACCTTTTATAATAACCTCAGAAATATAAAATGTCTTGTGGTAACTCTAAATAAGCAAATGAAAAACTTGCATGACAAAAACTTTAAGACACTGAAGAAATAAATTGAAGAATATATCAAAAGACAGAAAGATCTCCTGTATTCATTTGTTGGTAGGATTAGTTCAGTAAAAATGCCCATCCTACCAAAAGCAATCGACAAATTCAATGTAACAATCATCAAAACTCCAAAACAATTCTTCACAGATTTTGAAATAATAATTTTTATTTTCTTATAGAAACAAACTAACACACAACCCAATGAACTAAAACATTCCTCAGTGATAAACAATCTGCTGGAAATATCAGCATCCCCAACCTCCAATTATACTACAGAGCTATAGTAATAAAAATAGCCTGATATTTGCACAAAATCAAACATTAATCAATGGAATAAAATTAAAGATATAGAAATAAGTCTACAGACATATAGATACCTGGTATTTAGTGGAGAAGGCAGAAATATACTTGAAAAATATAATACTTTCTACAAATGATACTTGTCAAAATGGTTGGCTATATGGAGAAGAATCCAAGTTAATTCATACAGATCACCCTGCACAAAACCCAACTCCAAATGGATGAAAGATCTCAGCAAGAAACTAGTTACAAAAAGTTTCAGAGAAAAGAAAGTGACAATAGCTTTGAATTCATCTGCACATGAAAAGTCTTTCTGAATAGAACACACAGCCACTTACAGTGCAGGCACTAACATCAACAATTAAAGATGGTACCTCATGAAATTGAAAACCTTATGTACCGGGAAAGTCACTGTCATTAGAACCAAGTGGCAGCCTACAGACTGGGCAATTTTTTTTTATCAACTGCACATTTAATAGAGAACTATTTTCCAAATATATAAATATATAAAGAACACCAAAATCTAGATATCAAAGAAATAAAAACTTAGTTGGCAAATGGGGTGCACATCTAAACAGAGAATTCTGCAAAAGAGACAATTGAAATGGCTGAAAAGCACTTACTGAGTTGATCAACATTCTTTGTCATCAGTAAAATGCAAATTAAAATTCCATTGATCTTTTGTCTTACTCAAATCAGAACAGTCAAGTTCAATACAACAAAGAGCAGATCATGCTGATGGGGATGTGGAGTAAGAGGAACACTCATACTCGCTAGGGGGACTTCAAACTTGCATAAACTCCATAGAAATCAGTGTGGACGTTCCTCAAGATGTTAGGAATTGCTCTACCTCAATATCTAGCTATAACACTCTCGGACATATACCCCAAAGTCCTATCATCCTATTACAAAGATACAAGCTTAACTATGCTCACCATTACTCTATTCATAATAGCCAGAAATTAGGAGCAGGCTAGGTGCTCATCAACAGATTAGTGGATAAAGAAAATGTACAATGTGAATAAAATGAAATATTACTCAGCTCCCAAAACATGAAATCATGAAATTCTTATCATAAGTAGGTGGAGCTAGAAAAAAATCCTCCTGAGTGAGGTAACACAGGACACACATGATATGTATTCACTTCATGTGACTATTAGCTATTAAGTAATTGATGAGAAATCTCTCATATGTGTCACCCACAGAGGATAGTTCCACAGTATGGAACTGTGGAAGAGTGAAGTATCTCTCTAAGAAGGGGAAAGAAAACAGATTGGATGTGTCACTGGACTTGGGAGAATATGGGTCAGGAATGAGGGGAAGGAAAGAGAGAATAAGGGGGAGACTGTTAAAATTAAGTGCCATTTAAGTAGTATGAAAACCTAATAATATATATATATATATATATATATATATATATATATATATATATATATACAAATTGTGTTCAGTGTATATGTTCTCCATATATGAATATATATTTAAGATACTTACTTTTGAATATATTTTCAAGAGATATATCTTCACACATACATATTTCTTCACATATATTTATTCATATGCTCATATATGCATATATAAATGTATATATAATACACATTTACATATGTACATATATATGAAGGTTATCTAAGTGAAATAATCAAATAATGGGGGAATTAACCCCCTACTAGATATCTCTTGTCACCAAGTAAATTTTCCAGTGTCAGGAATGGGGTTATACATAATCTATTTGTGAGCCAATGATATCTCATGGAAACTGGAAATTCCAAACAATCCAGACTATTGTTAAAGCTCTAGGTGGCTCTCCATAAGCTAATGGTATGTTCCTACTGCTAAGAGAACACTTAGAGAACTCACTGAACATGGCAACATTGAGTTGGTGGATACCTAGAGTTATCACCCTTTACAGATTAATGTTCATGGTATTAGATGGCACTTCACATGCTACCAAAGGAGAAAGGTAAACACCAATCCCATTTCAACCTCTTCAGTCTACAGTGGTGACTTGTCTGCTGGTGAAATAACTGCACAAAGCTTGTGGGAGCAACCAATCAAGATATGACTTGATTTAAGAAACACTCCATGAGATGGAACACATACTCAACACTGCTTGGGTGGCCAAGAATCTGAGACTAGACAGGTCATGCAGAGACAGAGACCTATATCATAAAAATACTAGTGTTCTATTAAATGGAAGCAGCAGTAAAATGACACTTAATGACACTCTGTTATATTCATAGATCAGTGTCTTGTTCAGTCATCATTAGAGAAGCATCCTTCTGTAGCAGATGGGAACAAATACAGAGACCCACAGCACATGAAGTGCAGAGAGTCTGAGACCTTGGCATGTTCAGCCCTAAATAAGATGTCTCCACCAAATTTCCCCACTCCACAGCATCCAGGGAACTCTGTAGATGATGAGGCAGAAATAATGTAAGAGGCAAGGGACAAAAGATACTGAGGAAAGAAGTCCTAAACACAGCATAACAGATGCACACATGAACTCACAGAGACTGTAGCAGCATGCACAGGGCTTGCAAGTGTCTGCCCTAGATGGAGTGCTGGAGATAAAAATATACATGAACACAAGATCCCATCTTAAATCCAGAAGTTAGTTTCAATTGATAACCACTTGTAAAGGAAAAAAAAATAGTTTTATTCAAAAGTGTTTTACTGGGGAAACACCACTCTTAAGAACAGGCTAAATATCCAGAAGAAGATACTCAACAGAAAACAAATCCAATGCCATCTTTGGAGGTTCTTTGGCACGTAATGATGATCCAGAACATTTTTTAAAATGTTACAGGTCTTTTGTGTATATTTTATGGTTTCTGGTTTTGGGCTTTGATGGGATTTTTGCATGAGCAAATGTGTCTCTGTGTCTCTGTGTGTTTCTTGTGTGTTTTCTTTGGCTCCTTTTCTTGTTTGCTTTGTCCTAGTCCAGCTTGTTTGCTTTTGTTTTATCTTTTTTATTTTATGTTATATTAATGTTGTTTTTTAGATACCTGTTTGTTTTCTTAGGATAATAGGTAGGATGTTGATCGGAATGGGAAAGGAGGAGTGGACCTTGGGAGGAATTGAAGGAGGAGAACCATAAACAGAATATATTGTATTTAAAAATCTATTTTCAATAAAAAAAGTAGTTACCAATCAGACATGTACACAAGCTAATCTGATAATGGTAATTCTCCATTTGAAGCTCTTTTCCCCCAGATGACTCTGATTTATGTCAGTTTGGCAAACTAACGAACAAATCTAATAAAACAAAATATATAGATAATGTGAAGTTAAAGAAGTATGGACAAAATATATACTTCGATTATATATATATATATATATATATATATATATATATATATATATATAGAGAGAGAGAGAGAGAGAGAGAGAGAGAGAGAGAGAGTGTGTGTGTGTGTGTGTGTGTATGTGTGTCTAATAAATATTGAGATAAGTTTCAGGAGGTCCAGTGACAGGCCCAAGTTGGGATGCAGCTCAAGGGGAGGATCTAAGACCTAACATTATTACTAATACTATGATGTACTTACAGACAGGAGCCTAGCATGGCTGCCCTCCAAGAGGCTCAACAAGCAGCTGAAAGAATCAGATGCAGATACTTACACCCAACCAGTGGACCCCTGTGATAGAAAGAGGAAAAAGCTGGAAGAAGCTAAGGAGGAGGGAGACACAATAGGAAGACCAGCAACTTCCTATTCAACTAACATGAACCCCTGAGATCTCTCAGACACAGAGTCACCAACCAGGCAGCATACACCAGCTGATATGAGGCCTCTAACACATATACAGCAGAAGACTGCCTGGTCTGGTCTCAGTGAGAGAAGATGCACCTAACCCTCAAGAGACTTGAGGCCCCAGGGAATGGGAAGACCTGGTGAGGCAGGGGTTAAGGGGTAAGAACATCCTCTTGGAGATGGGGAGGAGGGATGGGGTGGGGAACAGTCAAGGGCACACCGGGAGGGGGGTAAGGACTGGACTGTAAAAAAATAAAAATAATCAGTCATTAAACTCAGACACTATGGCATAGGACAGCTAGTGCCTACTTAAGGGACCCTGATATAGCTGTCTCGTACAGAAGTGGATGCTCATAATCATCTATAAGATGAAGCACAGGGCCCACAATGGAGAAGCTAGAGATAGAACCCCAAGAGCTAAAGGGGTCTGCAACCCTAGAAGAGGATCAACAATATGAACTAACCAGAACCCCCAGAACTCGTGTCTCTAGCTCCATATGTAGCAGAAGATGGCCTAGTTGGCCATCATTGGGAAGAGAGGCCCCTTGGTACTGCAATCTTTATATGTCCCAATACAGGGAAACGCCAGGGCCAAGAAGTGGGAGTGGGTGGGCAGGGGAGGAGGGAGGGGGAGGGGACTTTCGGAATAGCATTTGAAATGTTAATTAAGAAAATATCTAATTAAAAAATTGGAAAAAAAGGAAAAAAAAAAAACATTTTAAAAAAAGATAAATTCCAGAAATCTGAATACAGCTTATAGGTTGCAAGGTGATCTGACTTCTGCTTTTCCATTAATTCTTCCATTTTCATAATTCTTCCATTCTCTCTGACATGCAGACCCATTACTTGTTCTTTATGGGTATGACTGCCCTGCTTCGAATGCATGTCATTCACATACTGTACTTAATGCCCAATAGATGAATCTCTTCCTCATTACACACATACAGAGAGGGAGAGGGAGGGGAAGAGGAAGGGGGAGGGGAGGGGGAGAGGGAGAGGGAGGGGAGAGGGAGGGGCAAAGGGAGGGGAGAGGGAGGGGGAAAGGGGAGGGAGAGAGATCTCCTAATTCTTATTTATTCCTAATGTCTTAGATGAAATGCTTCCTATAGAAAGCCTCTGCCAGTACTCTTCTATGCATTTTCTAGCTCAGCACTCATTTAGCTGCCCTCCTCCTGGTTTTCTGACACTGCTGGAAGATGGCACATTAGAATGAGTTAAGGGATCAGGATTGCTGCGATCTCAAGTTATTTAGTTATAAAGGCATGACAGTGCTCAACCAAAGGCTACAGACCAAAGAAGATTTTGTTTTTTGAATTCTAATCTTCTGCTGGAATCACTGTCATAAAATGAAAATTTCTTTCTATAATTTGGTCATGTACTTGGCCATTCTTTTAATATAGGTTAGTTTCTGCTGTGGTAACAAATTTACATTGACTCAGAACAGATTTAACTCTTGCCATGATTTATGTGACCATTAACAACCTCAAAATTTTGTTACAGCCAGGACAAAAGCTGATGGTACATCATATCTATGGTTAACATAACAGGAAAGAGATATGACAAATCTAGAATGTTATTTTTAAAGGCACATGCATTCTTTTTATCTACATTACATCTTAAAAGGTGAGACCACATAGCCATTCTTAGATTCAACAGGACCAAGAAACCCAACCCCCATAGCTCTTTGAAAACACAAAGTGAAGTTGTGATAAAAAATAATGTAACTATGACTGAGATCATCAGGCTACAAGACTGTGTTCTGGTTACTTGAACTTGGCCTTACTATGTGTCTAAAAACAGGCTTTTGCAATACTGCTCTGTAGTAAAAGAAGACAAGCCTCTTTAGAATTCTAGAGCAGAGACAAATCAGAAATCTTTCATTAGAGAGCCACTCACAGGGAAACAAACACAGAATCGAACTGAAGTTTTCCCAAATAAATCTAGCATGGCATATGCGAGCTTAAGTTAGTCTCCCAAATCATTGGCCTCCGAAATCAAAACATTGTCCTCCTGCCTACTTCAAGCAAACCTCACTTAATTCTTATTTGTAGATGCAAAGTTTAACACAGAATGGATGTGGTTCGATGCCTGGACATGATTTACTATCACACTAACAGAACCCCTGCCCTTGAGATACAATGAGACTTTCTAAAACAATTCTACATGTTCTGTTGAGAGACCATCAATATTTTGCTTGTTGTGAAACTTTGTATGGACATAGTACAAATATCTATAATAAAATATTATCTATGGAGCTTTGCTTCTGTCTGTATACATACATTGTGCATATGCTAACAGTGACTTGCCCTGGTGCTTTATCAAAATTAGTCCATTTAGGACTCTACTGAAATCTGTTCTATTAGTTTTACCCAAACACAAATATTGTCATGAAGCTTAAACTAAACTTGCATGTTGGTTTCTAAGGCAAAACAGCAAGCTCTTTAATTAACACGGAACTCTAATCTCAGAGCCTTTCTGTGCTAACTTGTTTCAAGGCCAATACTGCTGCTATGAATCTTCATTCCCGGTTTCTTTCCTACTTCCAAACTTACTATCAAATTTGACCACATAGTCTAATGGCTGCTTTTATTTATTAATGGGTTAAATCTCAAGGATGGCAGAAAATTCAGTAATACAGAGAGTGGTCTCATGGACTACAGTGTAATTCACTTAGAATTTTGCACTCAGTATTAAATATAAACTTTTGAAAATATCACGCACTTTAAATCATTCAAAATTGCATCACATGCACATACCTCCATGTTCTTGAATCTCTTAGATTGTAATCTGCTTTCTCCTCATTTGCTGACTCTAGCAAGGGTTACAAGCAGTGCTTGTGTAGTTTATTTCTGAGCAGATCTAAGACTTAGAATTTGATAAATAAATTCAGCTTCTAATGATTTGCTGCTCTCTCTTCTATACACACACCCCATATAATATGATATATAATATAATATATATAATATATAATATATAATATATAATATATAATATAATATATATATATGCATATAATACAGGTAAGTTTTTTCTTGAGGGTTCTCTAACGTAAATAAACTATGTGTTGCCAAGTCAGACAGGGAAATTCTTCAAAGCAAGCCAACTTGGCATTCAGAATGCAGGCACAAGGGAGAATATTTAAACAAATAGACAGACTGTGTGTCTGAAAAGCTGTTTCTTTACAAAGCCAGAATTTGTAAAAGCTTTGAAATTTAATTATTTGAAATGTAATATTCCTGAAAAATATCACTGATTACAGAGAATATAAGTGGGCTGGGCTCAGGAATCCATAATCATGCCTATAGTCTTTGGAAAATTAACATGTTCCAGATTTTTGTTTGACCAATAGAGCTTGGTATGATTTAAGACTAACTATGATATACTATGGCCCATACTTTCTTCTTTTTTGTGCATATGTGTGCTGTTGTACATATTTGGACACATGTGTTTATGGATGCATGTGCGTGTGTAATCCCAGGGATCATCTGTGGTTTCTCTTCCATCTCATTCTATAAGACAAGGTCTCCCAGTTAAACACAGAGCTAGCTGATATGCTGTTCTTGATCATTAGCTTATAATGAGGATTCTTTAACTCTACCTTCTGAGATTGCCATTCCAAGTGGGATAACACACTTACCAGGCAAGTATGGATTCTGAGGTTCTAAACTCTTCTGCTTACACTTGAGTTGCAAATCTTAACCTCTGAACTACCTTCCTAGCGTCATGCTCTTTTTTTCCCTACAGGATTGGATATTCCTAACTCTCCTACTGAACATCATGGTAACATCTACAACATTGTTACTTTTAAACAGTTTCTCTACTTATAAAAAAACCTATGTTTGTCAGACTTCTATAACTTCGCATCATCGTATAAAACATACTTGGATGATGTGGCAAGTGCTGAGAAGCTGGCTATTTAGAAACGTTTGTTGTTTTCTGCCTTGGCTACATGACTTTCCACAACTAATCTAATTTGTGCAAGAATACCATGTAAACAGATCTTGCTTTTGGAGGAAACATGTATATAAAAAGTAAACAAAAGCAATGGCAGCTTTAACTTACTGCTTTTCTTCCTATTTTCTTCCCAATAACACTTAGAAGTACAAGAAAGGGTTAAGGTATAAGAACAGAAAATACTCACGTTTCACTCCAAAGATTTAGACATACCTTTGATATCTGCCAGATGGACTTTTGAAGTGCAAACCAGGAAGATCCCTAAGGGAAGGCTGACACACAAGTCCTAACCTGGGAATTAATGAGAGAAGCCACTGGGTAAGAGTAGACAGTGCTTTTGTAGGTGTGGTTGACGTGTGAATTCATCAGAGAAACCACTTGGTAAGAGTAGACAGTGCTTTTGTAGGTGTGGCTGATGTGAGTTGCTTAGTGATGGTTGTCTCCATGACAAGAGAAAGCAATAATTTCCTTGGGACCCAAGTAGACAAGTGTAGGGTTCATCACTCCAGACAGTGACTAAATGCCGATAAGAAACAAGTTACAAATCACTCATTATGGAAATGTACAAAGAACAAACTTCTATGCTTTGCAAGGATCTCCACATTATGCCCTCGAATCTTCCAACTGAGCATGTCTTTTGTAGACATATGTAGGAACAGATTAAAACTGTATAGAATCGGAACCTATATGTTAACATTATTTTTATGTGATTCTTACAAACATTCAACATTGAAAACTTAAACCTTGGACTTTAAGCTGCCAAAAAGCAGACTTTGTTGATTATGTTCAATATTTTGTGGCCAGTGCCTCAAATAGTATCTGGTATTGCTTGTAAGGGTTCAATAAGTGGTTTACAGAACATTAATCTATTAAGGTTGACATAATAAAGATAGATTTGAGAATTTGAGGATTATTTATATGTTATTCTCTGTATTTTCCAAAAATAGCATATGGAATCAGGCATACACATTGGAATCAAAGCCCCTTTTGTTTTCATAGTTCTCAGTGCTTTATCATAATCTGAACTACTATGACATGAATTTCTAATCTGGTCATTATGAAGACATCAGTGGCTTGACAGATAGCAGATCTGGATTCAGACTAGTTTATTCACAGGGCTGAGAAGATAACAAGAGGAGAGGGGTCTATCTATATTCCCCATTAGTGTCAGGAAATCATGCCCCTCCCTGGGGGAAAATGGACCAAGACTCAGAAAAAAACACCTTCTCAGGAACCTGAGCCTTGAAGAGATATAGAGATGGTGCCTTAAAGCACAAGAAACACTGACTTTAGAAAAATTCTTGGGTCTAGCCTTGGCATAAGCAACATCAACCACTTTTTCTGTAAGGTCCATTCATTCCAGATATTGATCAAGTGATATAACTGTCCAATATTGTTGAATGAGTCTTAGATGTTGACTATAATGACTAAGACTGAATTTTCCTCTAGCCACATAATATGATCCTATGTGTTCACTTTTGTTCCTTTAAAGAGTATTATTTTAGTTTTCAAAATTTATTTTAAAGTTCAATGTGGAATTGCAAATATGTAGAAAGAGTGAAGAGAGTATATCAAGCATTCAGTATCCATCTTCGTCCTTACTGATCATCAATATATCTGTTTATTCCATCTCTGTTTTCTACACCCTTGACTATGCTGATCATTTTTCTTTATCAGTTTATTAGGACATAAAATTTAAGTTATCCCATTATAAGAATGCATGTCAATGGTTTCTAGAAAATGTATATTTTATAAATACAATAAAATATTTAAGACATTTTCATCATGCTAAGGTGTTCTTTGTCTATTTGTAGTCAGTCTCTATATTCTCTCCAAACCTAGGGAACCACAGATCTGCCTTGTCTGTCTTCAGGTGTGCCTCTCCTGAATATATCACATGTAGAGAATGAAATAATACCCAATCACTTGTTTCTGGATTTCTTCACTTACCAATGTACTTTAGTTTCTTTTGTTAAGCCTCTTAAGTTCTATGACAATGTGGAGTTCTGCTTATGCAGTCACTAGATGTTACACATTTAGACTGCTAGGGGATTTTTACACTACAATAATGCTACAGACATCTATTGATGATCATTTTCTTCTGTCTTGGGTAATCAGTTACATATGGAATTGTTACATGCTATGCTGGGAAAGAGTCCCACAAAATTATGCACTGGAAACTTAATTTTCATGCAACAATATTGAGAATTGGAAATATTAAAAGATACAGACTTGGCTGTGGCAGCTTCATTAATGACATGAGGCTGCAAACAAAGGCGGGATAGTTTATGAAAGAGTAGTTTACCTCATTATCCTCTTCCATTCTCTCTGGCCATTTGGGCCTCCATCTTCACATCAGACTGAGGACATCAGTCCTTAACTTTCTATCCCACAGGATATTTCAAGGACATTTTTGGTATAGATAACTTACTCAGTTTGTGAAATTATTTTATAATAACTGGTTGGAGTGCAGGGTCATATGGGAATCTATTAGGAGAGTGGAAACCTAGTTTCTAAAAAGAGTTGCATCATTTTGCATCTGTAATGTATAAGAATTCTAGTTTTTCTACATCCTCCCAACCCTCAGTTTGTTTCTTTTTTAATATACTCTTGTGCATATAAAGAGATAATATAGTTTTAATTTGCATATTCTTAATAAATAATGACATTGAGCATCTGTTGTTTATTTTTGGTTGTCTTCTCTGGTGAGAATAGTCAAGTCCCTCCACCACTACTGAGTTGTAGGCCTCATTACAATTGAAGTATCAGTGTTCTTTCTGTATTTTAGACCTAAGTTCTTTATGAAATATATACTTTGTAATAGTTGTTCTAAAGTTAGTCTCTTTGTTTTCTCAAAACTGTCCTGAGGGCCCCCTCTGAGCTCAGATACTTATAATATCTGCTTACTTGAAACTAGTCAGGGTACCAGTTTTCAGTTCACTTGGCTATGAGAAATGACTGGGAATTAATTTTAACTTTTCTAAAGACTTGATTTGCATCTGAAAAAAAGACTGGCTTGGCTTCTGGCTTATGACATGGCCTGCTAGAGGGAAAAGAGAGGACTTTTCACAAGCACAGGAATGTGGATCGTAAATACCTGCTGGGATTTCAATAGAAGTTCACTGGGATCTGTACATATATTTTAGAAGGTTCAGCATCTCCCAATTCATGAATATAAACTCTCTCTCTACTTTTTTAGATGTCCTTTCAACCCTGTCTCCTTAGTTTTGTAGTTTGCAGCATTACCCATCTTGTATTTCTTTTATTAAATTTATTCTTAAATATTCTATTATTTGCGGAGGTGTTCTGAATGGAATTGTTTCCTAAATTTCATTTCCAGACTGTTCATTGCTAGCACATAAAATTACAATTGATTTTAGTTTATTGATCTTGTATCCCATGACCTCACAAACTCATTCATTATTTCCAACAGATTTTCTTCCCTTAGGATTTTCTGCATAGATGTGTGAGATTTCTTGCACATGTGTCTTGTAGATTAAGATTTAGGGCATCCTAATTTTAAACTGACCAAATAAGAATATACTCAGGTCATTCCTATAACAGGATTCAAATATCTAATGGGAGAATCTTCTGAGCCAGTTTGGAAATATCACCTGGAAGAGGGAACAAGATTTGATTCACTTACCTAGACAACCAGAAATCAAGTTCACTGGAATTTTTGAGACCTTCCTAAGCACAGAAGTCTGAAAAACAAGAAATGAAAAAATAAACAAACAAACAAGATCAACAACAAAACCCACCTGTGCATCTTCTAGCTCCAGTGGCTTAAACAGTCTGAAGCCACAGCCTCACAGAAATGACTGGCTGCACAAGATCCCCACATGCATCTGGAAGCTACCAGACAATGGCAATAATCAGCTGGTACACTCCAGCTGTTTTCGACAGAATGGGAAGCATTGAGGCTGTGGTTAGATCACAAGCCATGCCATCTACATTCCTCTGCTTCCATTCAGACTTCCTTTCTTTCTTTATTTTATTGTCTCTCACACTTACTGTCTCTTTTCTAACATGTTTGCACTATATACCCCAAGCTAGTCTCAAGCTAGGCTTCTGCTTCAGCCTCCAACATGCTGAGGTTATAAGCATGGACAACCATACCCACCTCATTTTACAGCCAACAGAGGTCCTGCTGATGCCAGAACCAAGTACTAGCCTCAGTCATGTGGTTCTCTCTAATAGTATCTACAGGCTGTCGTCACTGCCACCAGGCACACTGAACTAATTGAATTCTAGACCTCTTACCATTCTGAAAACAGAGTCTTCTCATATCTTGGAGTTTTTCTTCAATTCACCAGGAATAATAATAACCTCCACCCCACACATAAACATAGGGTTCATCATAGACTAAAAGAACATGTTGTAAAATATTCCCTACAATGCCAAAAGGCTAAGCAAGTAGAAACCAAATATATTGACCTCCAAGCTATTGATGTCTGAAACATGGCCCAGTTGTTCATATTTAGAGGCTAAATTTTGTGTCAATTTTTTCACTGATATTGTACTTAAAATATATTTTAAGTTGTAAGTATATAAGCTATATTTTTATAGAATTCTGTAATATCATCTTTGCTTGTATGAAAATAGCTTGGCTTATGAAGTTTCTTCTTTCCTTCTTTCCTCTCTCCCTCTCTCTCTCTCCCTCCCTTCTTTCTTTCCTTCTTTCCTTTCCTTTTTCTAGTGTTTCTGTATAAAACAGTGTTGTTTATCAATGCCCTAATTTGTTTGTTTCATTCCATCTGACAGTCTATGATCCTGTTTCACATAATACCAGTTTGCTTTGGTCCATAGACAAATCTGAGTTTGACTACTTTTCCCCTAATAACCTTTATCCCGTCAGTCAAATCTTATACATTCTGCATCCTTACTATCTCTCGAATCCATCCATTTCTCCACAACCTACCTGGCATGCCTCCATTTAAATGACTGTCATTTTTCACTAATGACCCAGCCGCCTGCACATACCCTCAGAGAAGCCTGTGGTACCTTTTACCTCTTCCTTTCTCCACACTACAGCCAGTATGAGCTTCCTGAGATTCAAGTCTTTCATATCATGAAATTCCCTGCTGGAAACTCTCAGGATAATCCAGGTCCAATCCCTGATTGTTGGATCTGGCACACCTACCCTTTTAGATCCATCCTTCAGGATCAGGTCCCTGGTCACCTTCCTGGCTTTCCCTTTGCTACTACTTTTATTGCCCTTTCACTTGGGCCATTCCTAACTCTGTGGAAGACTCTGTGTATTTTACTGTCTTGTCACCTGACATGCACAAATATGCATAGTCTCTTATACTAGGAAGATTTTCTTTTAGCGTAGCTCCATGCTTCCTTCATAAACCCAATTCCTCACTACAGTCTCATCATCTGGAGCCCTCCTCATAAAACCCTTTTCAGATCTCCTAATCCTGGGTTACATGCTGCACACAGCACATTATGTTCTCTCCCTTATTTATTTATGCTGCCCTTTGCCTATTTGTTATTGTGACTCCATAGCTAGACCACCATCTCTCTAAGAGTATGGGTACATCCTTATTCCTGTTATATTGCTGCAGCAAATGTTTCATTGTTACCTTGATTCTTCCAACATCCACTGGTTTCTAATGCCTCAAAGTCAGAATTGTCTTAGGTAGCCATAAAAGAGAGCTTACTTCAGGCAGGGGGTGCACAGTGAGCCACCAGCTATTAGATGATATGGGCATACAAAGGCTTGAATAATTAGGTTTCTGTTACTGTGATATAACATCATGATCAAAAGCAGCTAATGGAAGAAAGGGTTTAGTTCATCTTATAGCTTGTAGCTCATCATACAGGGAAATCAGGGAAGGAATTCAAGGCAGGAATCTGGACATAGGAGCTGATGAAGAAGTTATGGAGGAGTGCTGATTACTAAATTCTTCATCAGGGCTCTCCTGGCCTAAAGTTTTATAGCTCCCAGCTCCACTAGCTCAGAGATAGTACCACACACAATAAGTTGGGCCTTTTCTTTTTCTTTTTCTTTTTTTGTTTTGTTTTTAGATTATTCTCAAAATTTTTATTATTTTAAAAAATATATATTTAATGAAAAAAATATGTTTTATACAGTTTTATATAGTAAATTTTGATACTGGTTTCCCCTCCTCCAACTCCTCCCAGATTTTTCCTACCTCCAGACCTACACAAGCCCTTGTCCATCTGTTCACTCATTCATTCATTCATTCTCTCTCTCTCTCTTTCTTTTTTTCCAATTTTTATTAGATATTTTCTTCATTTATGTTTCAAATGCTATCCAGAAAGTCCCCTATACCCTCCCCCATCCCCCGCCCTGCACCCCTACCCACCCATTCCCACATCTTGGCCCTGGCATTCCCCTGTACTGGGGCATATAAAGTTTGCAAGACCAAGGGGCCTCTCTTCCCAATGATGGCCAAGTAGGCCATCTTCTGCTACATATGCAGCTAGAGACACAAGGGGGATAATATCCAATATATATAAAGAACTCAAGAAGGTGGACACCATAAAGTCAAATAACCCCATTAAAAATGGGGCACAGAGCTAAACAAAGAATTCTCAACTGAGGAATACTGAACAGCTGAGAAGCACCTGAAAAAAATGTTCAACATCCTTAATCATCAGGAAAATGCAAATCAAAACAACCCTGAGATTCCACCTCACACCAGTCAGAATGGCTAAGATCAAAAATTCAGGTGACAGCAGATGCTGGCATGGATGTGGAGAAAGAGGAACACTCCTCCATTGTTGGTAGGATTGCAAGCTTGTACAACCACTCTGGAAATCAGTCTGGCAGTTCCTCAGAAAATTGGACATAGTAGTACCAGAGGATCCCGCAATACCTCTCCTGGGCATATATCCAGAAGATGTTCCAACTGGTAATAAAGACACATGCTCTACTATGTTCATAGCAGCCTTACTGATAATAGCCAAAAGCTGGAAAGAACCTAGATGTCCCTCAACAGAGTAATGGATACAGAAAATGTGGTACATTTACACAATGGAGTTCTACTCAGCTATTAAAAACAATGAATTTATGAAATTCCTAGGCAAATGGATGGATCTGGAGGGTATCTTCCTGAGTGAGCTAACCCAATCACAAAAGAACTCACATAACATGTAATCACAGGTTAGTGGATATTAGCCCAGAAACTTAGATTACCCAAGGTACAATTTGCAAAACACATGAAAATCAAAAGAATGAAGACCAAAGAGTGGACACTTTGCCCCTTCTTAGACGTTGGGCCTTTTGACATCAATCATGAGTCATGAAAATGCACCACAGACTTGCCTACATATCATCCTGGTGGAAGCATTATTTCAATGCTTAGGAAGAGGGTCCCTTTTCCAAAATGACTCAAGTTTGTACTAAGTAGACTTGAAAATAGCTAGCAAGGTATCCTTGAGCATTTAGGACAATACTAGGCTGCAAAGTTCGAGGCAAAATTGTAATGGGCCTCAGTTATAACTGTGTTGTGCATTACCCTTCTCCCTGCACCAACTCTCAAGAGTATTGCTCTATGATACCTTCTATTAGGTATACTAATTCATAATTTCCTATCTCAGAGTTTATTTCCAGGGAACCCAGTCTAAGACACTCTCAAAACATAGTGTTTGGAATGTAGTAAATATTGGTTTATACATATTTATAAATACTTCAGTGGATGCATTACACTTTCAGCCTAGTTTTAAGCATGAGAAAATTTTAAGTCTTGACTGCCTTCTTCCTTAAACGGTCCCTCAGATGTCTTGCCTGTAGGAAAAAGAAAACCATCTTTACAAGGCTCCTTTTTTGTCATCTGGCTCATAGTGATACCAGATAAGAATACTTAATAGATGTAGTTTTACTGTAAATATTGGTGAAAAATAAAATGTTACATTACAAATTATTATTAGGTTAGAAAATTATTTGGTTTTTTATTATGGTTTTCTTTCTGAGCATTAACATAATGTTAGAGCAAGCTGCACGCTGTTCAAACGTGTTTTAAGGCATATCTTCAGGGTAACCTTCAAGGATCCAGAAGACACAGAGTTACCTAAAGATGCTTCACAGACAGAAACATGTCAACCCTTTCATGATATAGCATTCATTTCTTAAGATCCAAAAGAATTCATCTGTTCTCCAAATACAAGATATAGCTATGGACTTAATGCCTTTAACTTGGGCAGAATTTCCTAATGAGGGGAATGAGAATGGGCCATGGAATTTCACTGGGGGAGGGCTAGAAAATTAAACTGTTCAATAAATGCATAAACAATAGAGATATCAGGTTGATGTGCTCAAAAGAGACCATGTGCGGCGCGCCTCCCTCGACCAGCAAGAAAGACACGTCACCACCGGGATCTTCTCAGTCAGCTTTATTCTGGAGCACCTTGGTAGTAGATTCCCAGGACCCTGAACAGCAGCAGAACTGCTGCTTTTATACTCTCCCAGGGAGGGGGGGCGGTATCGTAGTGGATGCGGATTGGTGCACCAAGCTACACCTCATTTGCATGTGGTCTGTTCATTGGTGCCACAAACTGTGCCTCATTAGCATATTTCCCTTCGGGAGGGGCTACTGCCTAAGGAGGACCTGAAGGGAGCTGCGCATGCGTGCTAGGCTCCCTCCCATGGCAGCTGGCTGGTCCCACGCCATCTTGTAATGGGGCAGAGCCAGAGGCTTCTGGAGCAGGAGGCCTTCCCAGAGCCGGAAGGCCTTCCCAGAGCCGGACGAGGCTTTCCTGGAGCAGGGGCAGGGCTTTCTCGGAGCCCAGCCGGCGGCTTTCACTGGGCACCGGGGGCTGCAGCATTCCTGGGCGCCAGGGGTGGCACAGCCTCTCCCGAGGCGCCGGGGGTGGCGCAGCCTCTCCCGAGGAGGCGGCTTCCTACAACCATGTATCCAAGGATTGACTTCTGTCCTCATAGGCATGTGCGCATGAACACACACATGTACACACACACACACACACACACATACACACACACACACACACACACACACACACACACACACACACACACTTGGACCTTGAAAAATGTATGTTAGATTGTCATCAAATTTTATATCCTATGTTGTTAGAATCCCACAACACTTGCGGGGGTTGTTGGTTTTTGTTTGTTTTGTTTTTTACTTCACTCCATATACATAAACTCACATATTTTGCCATTTTGAAGCAGTCATTATTGGGAAGTCAGAGTTGGACTAAAAAGAGATAGGAACACTCTAGTTCATCATGGCTCTCTGGATTTGGTGAATTAAGGTACAATGCAGTGAGTAGAAGGCACATGACCAAGTAAGAAGAATTAGGCATGAGGCATAGAGATAAACAAGGTCTTCAGTGTGTACAGCCTAAGAAAATTTTATGGCCTGAAACCTGTGCTTGCTCTTGAATAATCCAAGAGGATATCTAGTTACATTTTTCCCCTTTGGGTTGACTCACATATTAGCCTACCCAAGTATTCAGCAAATTTTACAGGCAAAACAAACAAATAAAAACAACTTTTAGATTTTTGTCTGCAAAATAAGCAAAGCAAAACAAAACAAACAACAACAACAGTAACAAAAACCTGACTGATATGTATTAATCCTCCTTGGGTCTTGTACATGGAAAATGACATAATGAACGGAAGGGCGGATTGAAACAATTGAGGAATATTACTACGGAAGACAGCCTTAGAGATTTATGTGGTCATTGGGTACCAAATGATTTAGAGGAGAGTGGCTGGAGATGTGTTAAGACACGGCTACTATTTTTCAATTTCAGTCCTTATCAAGTGTACAATGAGGAGAGTGGTTGAGGGATGTGGAAAGGAAAGTCAAGAGAGCAATTGATGAGGATGACAGGGGCGGATGTGGTCACTAACTCTCGATAACTTTTGGAATGATGGGAAGGCATGAGAATGGGGATGCATGTTATCAGGATTTCAGAGCAGAGATGACCTCTGTGAGCATCTATTTGATGCTTTTCAACCTCCTCTGGTGCTGCACATCTTCATTCATAAAAATTTCAAGGACAAGTATGAAGTAGAGAAAAAAAAAGCATAGGTACCAACAGCGGATATAAGAATAAAGAAAGAATCTATGTCTTTTATACTGGGAACTATTTACGGGGAGTTTTTGGCACATTCTAGTTCTGAAAGATGAGCTTGGAAGTATAGGCTTCATGATAGAAGTAGTATTTAATACACTTCCAGTATAGTCCCAAGCAAATAAGTTTAGGAAGATAAATAACTCACAATAATGATTCTTGAGGCTTGGTTGGTGGAAAGACCTATATGGTAAGAATGTTAAAAGCTGGATCTTAGAATGGATTACTTGATATCAATTCTTGGTTTTATTACACTTTCCATGGACTCTCTGTAAAATTTATTATATCTAAAAGTAAATTATAAGACTGATACCCATTGGCATCTCATTGTGAAGAATAATGGATGTCTCATATAAAATGCTTAGCCCAATACAAGCACAGGGTAAGCCATAGTTACTGCACTGAAGTACCTGCTGCATACTGAAGTACTTGTTGTTACTGAGGGAGTGGCCAAGAATGAGATGCATAATAATTGATACAGTGTACTGAACTCTTAATATCAACTGTAAGGGTCGTAACAATGTTACCTTTTCTGTAAGTATATAGCATGCCAATTCTTTTTTTTTCCATTATTTTTTTAAAATTTACATTACATCCCAATCACAACCCCCTGCTCCTTTCTTTCCTCCCCATCTCACCCTTACAAATACCTCCCTCAGTACTCCTTTCCCTTCTTCTTAGAGAAGGAAAATCTTCCTCCTTCTTATACCATCCCACCTTGGACATCTAAATCATGGGAGGACGTAGCACTTCCTCTCCCACTGAGCTCCAACCAGGTGGTCCAAGTAGAAGAAGTTGATCCAATGGCAGGCAACAGGGTCAATGACAGCCTCCAGTCCAAATGTTAGGGGACCCACAAGCTATATACTTGGTACAAATGTATGTGGGGGCATTGGTCCAGCCCCTGAGTGCTCTTTGGTTGGTAGTTCAATCTCTATGAAACCCCATGTTTGGTCCCAGGTTAGTTGATTCTTTAGGTCTTCTTGTGGTGTTCTTGACCCCTCCAGCTTACTCATTTCTATTGCCTTCTCTTCTACAAGACTCCTTGGAGTTTTGCCTAATGCTTGGCTGTGGGTCTCTGCATGTTTTCATCTGTTGCTGGATTAAGCCCCTCAGTAGACAGTTACACTAAATTCCTGTCTGCAAGTATAGCAGAGTATCATTAATGAAGACTGGGTGTAGTAGTATAGTTTAGTTAACCACTTTCCCTCCTGGCAAGTCACCTTTGAGTTGCACCAGCCCAAGAGCTCTATGGATTCATGAGTGAAAGAACCACACACCAGTTAATTTTCTTATGCTTTGGCTAACACAAAGGCTTCAAAATCCTTCCCGCAGCTAGCAAACACTCTTTCTGGTATTCCAGCATTAACATCTTTTAAAAATCTATATTTCATCTCTGCTATCCCAGACTCAATCAGGGATGTGGCCACTAGAGCCATTTACCTGAATTCTTACATGGCTGGTATGTCCTATTCCTCTTCACAGCAATTCTGTTCCTTCCTCTCTTCTCTTTCCCAACCCCGGGTATCCAAAAAGTCCTGCCTCTGTCCTGCCAAGTCATTGGCTGCTGGCATCTTTATTTACCAATTGGAGTCATCTTGGGGCAGGATCCTTCAGTGTCTTACCTGCAGGCACTCATGTAAACAGTTTTGGAGACCAAAATTAACTTTATTACACAAGCAGACTTAGGTCAAACCCACTTCAACAGGGGTTGGCTTTCTCCTATGGGGTGGGTCTCAAGTTGGTGCAGTTATTTGTTGGCTGTTCCCTCAGTCTCTGCTCCATTCTTACTCCTGAATATCTTGTAGGCAGGACAAATTTTGGGTTGAAGTTTTTGGGCTTGGGTTGATGTCACCCTCCTTTCACTGAAAGTCCTGCTTGGCTACAGGATGTGGCCACTTCATTTCTATATCTCCTGCTGCAAGGAATCTCAGCGAAGTCCTTAGACATCAGGGAAATGCTAATCAAAAAGGTTCTGAGATTTTTATCTTACACCCAGACATCATAAAGGATAAAAAAAAAAAAAGCTCAAGTGACAGCACATGCTGACAAGGATGTGGAGTCAAGGGATACTCTTCCATTGCTTGTGGGAACATAAATTTGTACAGTCACTGTAAAAATCAATTTGGTGGCTTCTCAAAAAATTGGGAAAATCTCTACCTCAAGACCCAACTATACCACTTCTGGCCTGATAACCAAAAGACACCCCACTATACCATAGGAACACTTGCTCAACTATGTTGATAGCTTTATTCATAATAATCAGAAAGTAGAAAAAAAAAAAAAAAAACAACAACTAGATGTCCCTCACCTGAAGAATGGATAAAGAAAATGTAGTACATCTATACAATGGAATACAATTCAGATATTAAAAACAAAGACATCATGAAATTTACAGGCAAATGGATGAAACTTGAGAATACCAATAAATAATGCAGACTCAGAAAGACATGTATGGTATGTGACACTTATAAATGGACATTAGCCATAAAGTGCAGGATAGCCATGCTACAATCTACAGGTTCAAAGAAACTGGAAAATAAGGAGAGTCCAAGGGAGGATGTGTGAAAATCACTGAGAAGGGGAGACAAAATAGTAATCAGAAATGGATAGAGAGAGGGTACTGCGTGGGAGAAGGGATGGGGAGGGGTATGTGGATGACAATCAGGCGTGGGGGAGCATTTGGAAGAGGGTTACTAGTGAGAATAGAAGTTGGTGGGGTGTATCTCTGGGAGTAGCTGGAAATCTGGGATAGGGGAGTCTACAGAGAGTCTATGGGGGTGACCCTAACCTGTCCATTATTAGATCCTTTAACTAGGGCCCATTCCTTGTCACTTGAGATTGGACTGGACTACCACATTGTCTTTAGCAGGTAGGGTTTGTGGCTTATTCTTTAATGTCTCCAATCATTTTTGGGGTTTTTTTTTTTTGAGACAGGGTTTCTCTGTATACCTGGAACTCACTTTGTAGACCAGGCTGGCCTTGAACTCAGAAATCCACCTCCCTCTGCCTCCCAAGTGCTGGGATTAAAGGCATGCACCACCCTGCCCAGCCTCCAATCATTTTTTAAAGAGAAGATGGCCATGCTTTTGTGTGGTCACCCCAGAAATCCCACAGATAGGTCCATGTGCAAGGTTTTGAGGCTTTCTGCCAACAGCCAGCATTGACTTCGAAGTATGAAAAGAGTAAGCCTGGAGTAGATCCTCCAGCCTAAATCAAGTCCTCAGATGAGTACAGTTCCAACAGATACACTAACTGCAACTATAGAAAATACCCAATTCCAGAGTCACATGGTCCATTTATTCTCAGATTGTGTGTGTGTGTGTGTGTGTGTGTGTGTGTGTGTGTGTGTTGTGTTATTACTCTTCCATGTGAGCATGCATGATGTTCAAAGGCAATATCAATTACTCAATTGCTTCTCCATTTTCTTTTTTGAGATAGGTTCTCTTACTGAGCCTGAAGATGACCATGTTTGCTAGACTGACTAGCCACAAAATCTTCAAAATATGTCTATCCTTGCCCTTCCTGTACTGCCATGCATGTGTGTGTTGGGGATCCAACTCTAAAACTCATTATTTCATAACAATTTACCAATTAAGACATCTTCCTAGCTCCTGTCTCTGACATCTTGAGCCACAGAAATTGTGTGAGATAAATATTCTTGAGTTGAAGTTCTTATATTCTAGTATAGTTGATTATATACTATATATGCAGATAGCTTGTCAAAAAACCCCACCCACCGTATATAATTGTACAATTGTTCATACTGTATTAAGAAAGTCATAGCCAGAGGTGTTAATTACTTTATATTTTTTCCAGCTAGCACATACTATATAAACATAGATTTTTTTTAAGAGCAAATATGTATTTTCAAGGTCCAGGTTATTTCTACATTTTCACTGTGTCTTTAAAAGAAGTACGTGATAGAGGAAATAAGGTAGTTCCCATAAGGAGCCAAGGCCTTGGGCAGTATTTGAGATGGTGTATATTGTTTTCTTTCTTCTTGAAATGAGCCCAGAGAGTAAGAAGAACCCTTAGAATATTTGTATATAGATGCCAGGTGACTTTAGTAAACATACCCCTGCTTTACCTAAGGCACTTAATGAATATTATTTCACTAATATTAAAAGCTGTGTGTTAAAAAAATTAGCCTATAATTCCCAAGAGCACAAAACATTCATATATCCAGCATTCTTTTCAAATGATGCATTTTACTATTATGTAGCATGGGCTGGAAAAGGCATATGAGAGCTAATACCCACTGTGGCAACTGCTGCTTGTCTTGACAGGCACACCTTGGGTGAGCTGTGGGCTCTCCTTCCCAGCTATGGTCTAAATCATAACATATGTCTCATTTTTCTTTTCCCTCTTTGCATTTGTGAACATTAAGGTAGAGCCCTAGATCATACCTTCAGATTTATAAAGACAGGAATCAGTCATCTACATTCCAAGAGTCTTTTTGCCTTCCTGTGACTGATTGAATTCTCTAGGAATTTTACTTTCTGACCACTGATGAATAGATTTTTCTCACCCTGCATCACAAAAGCCCAAGTATTTTCCTTCCTTTTTCAACATCATAGCCACACATGCATGCACACACCTCCCAGAGAGGAGGCAGGGAGAGGAAACAGAGAGAGAGAGAGAGAGAGAGAGAGAGAGAGAGAGACAGACAGACAGACAGACAGACAGACAGACAGAGATAGACAGAGACAGACAGAGACAGACAGAGACAGACAGAGACAGACAGAGACAGAGAGGAAAGCCCGCTGAGGTTTGATTTGCATTAATTACCTAATCTTGAATATAGCACAGGAATGGATATCATTAGGCAAATACTTGTGTGCTCCATGTGCCTACTTTAGTCTATATTAGAAACTGCATACAGAGAACCAAATTATATGAAAACTTAGAAAATTTAATAACCTAGTGTAGTTGTTCAGGCTAGCCTCAAACTTATATCTCTCTTCTTCAACATTCAATGTGATAAGGTCATAGATGTGTACCACCACACCTGGCAAAATATTGTTGAGCCTTTCCCTATATTTTCTTCCCTATATTTTCACAGTACATTTTTAATCTGGGGAAATATAACCACACACATTCTTTAGTTAGTTACTCAATTAACGAGTAACTAACTTTCTATGTCTTCTGCTTGAAACTCTGTACTTGGAGAACTGCTTTTTTTCCCTGTAAGCTCTGCCAAGAGTTATTCTTTTATGGAAATGGTTGAAGAAAGCATTATGGAGTCATCCATTGGTCTTGGTTATAATCATTTCCACAAATGTTCTAAGCATTGTACAAAGTAATTTACCTACGTTTTCTCGTTGATTTTTACCTAGTGTAGTTTATTCCAGAGTAAAAGGTCAGACTTGATTGTTCTCCCACCTTTCTCACACTCACAGAAAATGAAAATTCAATAGTTATGCCTTTAGGGTATAAGAACAACACTATTGATTTCACTGGTAAATTAGGTGAGGGGAACCTGAATTACTAATGCATCTGGCTGCACTGCTTTACCCACTATATTACTAGTGCTTGCCCCGTTATGAGTAATACAATTTCCTTCCATTACATTTTTGCACAGACTAAATTACTCTTTCTCTACTCAAGTATTCCTAAATATTCAGAACACACATGCATGCACACAGACACACCCATACATGCACATACACACGCACACACAAATACATGAATAGACTCACAGACATACATGCACACCTCCGTGCACACCAACCTGCACACACACACACACACACACACACACACACACACACACACACACACTCTCTATCTCTGACCCCTTTTTGAGAATAATGTCCAATATTTAAATCTAAATCATAGTTAAATCTACCTGTGTAAAGCCTTGATTTTGTTGTCTTCTATTGCAGTTACTCTCACTCATTAGCATTAGATAAAATTATGGTCAAAGCTTATTTTCATAGAGTGTGGAGTTTCTGAACAAGTAGATCTAGTGAAGGAGCCAGAAGGTTGTAAACACAAATGACTTCCAGGAGGTATTGCTCTGGGATCTCAGATGTAGCCTCTGAAGACAAAGTTATGACTTCTAAATGACGGTAGAGGAGTTGGGTCTATTGTGAGTTGAGTTGTGATCCCCCAAGCCAAAATATCAATGTTCTAACTCCCAGCATCTGTGAATATGATCTTATTTGGAAGAAGGGTTATTGAGTGTGGGATCAAGGTAGGCTCAAAAGATTGTCACTAGCACTATCATAAGGATAGGACATCTAGAGGTACAGAATTATCCATGGCTAAGAAAGCCATATGGTTATTAAGTCAGGATAAGGGTAGAGTTATTGAAAGCCAAGAGAGATTCCCAAAGTAAGAGAATCCTTCCTGGGAGGTTTTGCGAGTATGGACCTGCTAACACCGTAATTTCAGAGAAGTGTGAAGAATAAATACATTTATGTTGTTTGGCACTACCCAGTTTATGATACTGTTGTGAAAGCTACAAGAAATTAACATCCAGAGGCATGAGGCTTGGATAACTTATCCTAGTTTTTTCTCTTTATCTACATGGCTATCTTTCTGTTTCTCTTTAATAGGAAGAGAATATTCATCAATGCCTTAACTTTGATATGACCATTAAAAACTGCTGCAATTCAGTGTCAGACCTTCAAAGCATTGTATGCTTTAATTTCCTTTCTTTATTCCTTTGTACATACCATCCTTTTGTGCAGACTAACTTGTCTCTTCATGCTTGGTCAGGCCAGTGATTATTTCTGAATCAGCAGTGAGGCTGAAGTTCCAGACATCTTCACTAAAAAACAGCAGCAATGTCTCCCACAATCTCAAGACCTGAACAAAGTTATATTAATTTCATTTCTGTTTCTATAATGAAATAGCCAAAGTTGGATGAGGTACACAGAAACGAGGATGCTTGATTCACAGCACTGGAGGTTAAAGAGCACGCCACCATTATTGTCTGAGCCTTAATTAGGATCTCATAGCAGGAGTAGAAGGAGAGTTCACATGGCAAGACAGAGAATGATGGGGTTTAATGGAGACCAATATTAATTACTTCCAAGGCCATACCTTCGGCAAATTAATAACCTTTCTTTATAAAATCCCAGTCATCTAATGTTCTTATACTGGGTACAAAGCAGCCAATATACTAAAGCTTAGGAGACATATCAAAAGCTATATTCAAGCAGTATCACATACCACTAAAGTACTGTACTCTACCTGGCTCCCCCACACTATTTTGTCCTGATGGGATGTGGGAAAATCCTTCACTTTTCTACCATCATTGTGAAATAATGAGATAAAAGAACTCATCTGTTCTTTCTGAACTGATCCCATTCATATAAATGTGTACTTCTAAAATTATCATGGAATATTAAAACAAAGACAAAATAATAAGATATGATAATTTTAGAAAAATAATCATTTATTATTATATAATTACCTTATAGATTACTTTAATCAGTCATTTATAAACATACAGGGCAGTCGTTACATATTTATCATGAGTCCAAGGACTTGATTTTCAAAAGTGAACAATAACAGGGGCTTAGGAGATAGCTCAGTCAGTAAAACATCTGATAGCGTGGAAGCATCAGATGTTTAATACAAATGTAAAAAGCTGGCCATGGTGGTACATGTGATTCTAGCACTAGACAGGTATAGAGAAAGATAGCTAAATGACAAGCCTTGCAGAATAGGTGAGCTTCAGACTCAGTGGTTTATGTTGTATTAAAAAAAGATTGAAGATGACACCTTTCATCAAACTCTGGCATAGTTCACATAAATGCGTACATACCCAACAGTTTACATACTTGACAAGAAAACATGCATACTACAAAGCACGTAATACACAGTGAGCAAAAACAGTGTTCATGGAATGAAAGGGGGGCAGTTATACCATTTAAGTAGACTTAATCCCTATCAAAATCATTTTGTGTTTGAGACATTGGGCAAATTACTCAATTTCACTAAGCCTCAGTTTTTTCATGTGGAAATAGTCATAGCTGATGGTCTCAAATAAGTGCCATAAATGATTTTATATATACATATATATATATATATATATATATATATATATATATATATATCATATATATATCTATCTATCTATATATCTGTTATATATACATAGATTATATATGTATATATATATATTATATATGTGTGTATATATAATATATCTATATATCTATATATAGATATATAACCTAACAGTTATAATCATTCTGTAAATGCCAGTGATAATAACAATAAAGTGAAAATAGGCATAATGAATTATTTATTAAGTATTTACTGTGTAAGCAGATTATGATCAAATATCTAAGTTCATGCATAAAACATGAGACTCAGTTCTAGCACTAAAAGTGTTTATGTTTAACCATAGCCTACTAAGGAACATAGAGGATGTATTATGGGAGAAACCAGATGAGAACTGGAGTTTCCCTTTTACTAAAATTATGTATATCAGTTTGAAACTGTACTTGGAAGGTGCACTGAAGAGATTGCTTGGTGATTAAGAACACTTGCTGATCTTAGGGGAATAGAACCTTAGCATCATAACAACCCCTACAGTAGGTTACAAAGCAAGCATCAACAGATACACCATGGATGAAAGCTGGACTTCAACAACAACAGAAACCCAAGAAAGTCTACACAGTCATGGGAATTGAACAACCTTCTGCTCAATGATTTCTGGGTTAGGGAAGAAATAAAGAAAATAAAGACTTTATAGAACTCAATGAAAATGAAGGCACAGCACACCCAAATTTATGGGACACAGTGAAAGCAGTGCTAAGGGGGAATTTCATAGCATTAAGTGCCTCCATAAAGAAGTTAGAAAGTTCTCATACAAACAATTCTAAAGTACATCTGAAAGCTCTAGAAAAGGAAGCAAGCACACCAAAGAGGAGTAGAAGGCCGGAAATAATCAAAATCCAGGCTGAAATCAATCAGTTAGAAACATGGAAAACAATACAAAGAATCAATGAAACCAAGAGGTGGTTCTTTGAGAAACTTAACAAGAGACAAACCCTTAGCCAAACTAACCAAAAGACAGGGACAGTATCCACATACACAAAAATCAGGACTGAAATAGGATACATAACAACAGAAACTGCGGAAATTCAAAGCACCAGTAGGTTTTAACTTCAAAAGCCTGTATTCCTCAAAATAAAAACAGAAAGCACACTACTTAAATTATTTGAGGCCACAGTTACCCTGATACCTAAACTACACAAAGACTCAACAAAGAAAGAGAACTTCAGGCAGATTTCTTATGAACATTCATGCAAAAATATGTGATAAAATATTCACAAACCAAATCCAGCAACATGCCAAAAACATCTAGGATAGTCAAGTAGTCTTCAACCCACAGATGCAGGGATGGTTCAATATACTAAAATCCATCAACATAACCCACAATATAAACAATCTGAAAAAAAATGATTATCTCATTAGATGATGAAAACTTCTTTGACAAAATCCTCACCCCTTTATGTTAAAGGTATGAGAGAGATCAGGGATACATGACATTTACCTAAACACAATAAAAGCAATATACAGCAAGCCAATAGCCAACATCGAGCTAAATGGAGAGAAACTCAAAGCAATCCCTCTAAAATCAGTGACAAGACAAGGCAGCACACTCTCTCCCTGTCTATTCAATATAGTACTTGAAGTTCTAGCCAGAGCAATAAGCCATCTAAAGGAGTTCAAGGAGATACAAATTGGAAAGGAAGAATTCAAAGTATTGTTATTTGCAGATGATAGGGTAGTATACATAAGTGACCCAAATTTTTTACTAAAGAACTCCCACAGTTGATAAACACCTGCATCAAAGTGGCTAGATACCAAATTTACTCCAAGAAATCAGTAGCCCTCCTTTATACAAATCCTGCTTTCCAGAGAATATCCATCCCAAGTCAGGTGTCTGTCAAAGCAGGAACTTGTTTTATTGCATGAGTTTTTTGTTTATATAGAGTTGAGGAAGAAGAAGGGGATTTTTTGTGAGGTGAGATGATGTATGGTGTGGTATGAGATGACGAGGGGTGTGGGGTAATCTCACAGAGCCTCTAAGAAGTTGACAAATCAGCTGTAGCTAGGCAGAGGCAGGTTTAAGCTGCTGAGTTGCTCCGGTACAGAAGTGAACAAGACAGGTCTCTAAACTCGAGCAAAGGCTCAGGCTTCCTCACTAGGCCTCAGCATCTGGCCGAATAAGGCCCAACACCAACAGATTGGCAAAGGATCTTCACCAACCCTACATCTGACAGAATGCTAATATCCAAAATTTATAAGGAACTCAAGAAGTTGGACACTAACAATTCAACTCAAGGGAAAATGGAGTCCAGAGCTAAACAGAATTTTCAACAGAGGAACCCCAAACATCTGAGAAGCACTTTTTAAAAAAAAATTCTAAATCCTTAGTCATCAGGGAAATGCAAATCAAAACAGCTCTGAGGTTCAATCTTATACCCACCAGAATGGCTAAGATAAAAATCTCAAGTGATGACACATGCTTGAGAGGATGTGTACAAGGGGAACACTCATCCATTGTTGGTGCAAATGCAAACTTGTACAACACCTTTGGAAAGCAACTTGGAATTTTCTTAGAAAACTGGGAATAGTTCTACCTGAAGATCCATATACCCAAAATATACCTGAAGATGCATATACCCAAAATATGCTCCCCAATTAGACACTTGCTCAACATAGCAGCTTTATTCATAATAGTCCCCCAAAATGGAAACAACCTAGATGTCCCTTAACTCAAAAATAGGTAAAGAAAATGTGTTACATATACAAATTGGAATACTATTCAGCTATGAGAAACAAAGACATCATGAATTTTGCAGGCTAGATGGATTTTGAGAATATCATCCTAAGTCAGGTAACCCAATTCCAAAAGGTTATGTGCATGTATTCACTTATAAATGGGTATTAGCCATAAAATTACAGGATGGCCTGTTAAAATTTTAACCCAGAAAGGTTCCTGTCTATAGGAAAGACAGGGACAAAAAAATGGAACAGACATTGAAAGAAAGGTCATCCAGAGACGGCCCCATCTAGGGATCTATCCCATCTGTAGACACTAAACCCCCACATGAAGAAGCTTTTCCTGTCAGGAGCCTGGTATGGCTGTTCCTTGAGATATTCTACCAGCACCTGACCAATACAGATCCAGATATTCACACACAACCATCACTGGACTGAGCCCAGGGACCCCAATAGAAGAGCTAAGGAAAGGACTGAAGGAGCTGAAGGGGATTGTAGCCCCACAGGAAGAACAATATCAGCTAACTGTATCTACCAGAGTTTCCAGGGTCTAAACTACCAACCAAAGAGTATACATGGAGCAGCCCATGGCTCCAGCCACATATATAGCAGAGGATGGCCTTATCTGACATCAATGGCATGGAGGCCCTTGGTCCTGTGGAGACTTGGTGTCTCAGTGTAAAGGATGCTAGAATAGTGAGGCAGGAGTGGGTGAGTGGATGGAGGAGCACCCTCATAGAGGTAAAGGGGAGGGGGAGAGGGAAGATGGGATGGGGGCTTTGTGGAGGGGTAACAGGGAAGGGGGATATCATTTGAAATGTAAATGAATAAAATGATTAATAAAAAAATACAGGATTTCCAGAGACCCAAGGATGCTGGACAGGAAAAAGGGTACAAGCTAAGATGTTTGAGACTCACTTGAAAGGGGGAATGGAATGGTTGTAGAAGGCAGATGGAGAAAGGGAATTGGATGAGAGTGGGGATTAGGAGAGGAGTGGAGGCCTAGGGGCTGGGTGTGGGGGGAGGCAAGGGGATGGCCGGATGGACATAAGAATGATTGGAAATCTGCAACTGATGGGGTAGGAGGTAAGGGGTATCTTCAGGAAGAGACAGAGACTTGGGATAGGGGAGGCACCCAAGAATCAGTGGGGTGTCCCTGGGTATGACTCCACACATTGGGTATATGGAACCTGAAGGGGCCACCTCCTGTAGCCAGGCAGAAACTCCAGTGGAGCGATAGGGAGTTTCTGCTATACACATGATTCTCTCTGTATGTATGTATGTATGTATGTATGTATGTATGTATGTATGTATGTAAAATTGTACCAGCCAGCCCCACAGGAAGGTCATAGGTTCAGAGGTGGAAAGCAACTGAACTGTGTAGAGTGTTAAGACTATCACAGGCAGCCAAGGGACACCCTAGCCAGGAAAGTTGACAGCCTCTCACTTTGGAATCCAGCTATCCCATGACCTGATGCCCTGTAAATGTAACCTTAGCAGCCTCTTTAGGATATTGTTTTTGGAAGATTTTAAAGCCATCCAATCCTCATCAGTATTTAACTCTGTGAACAGCAAAGAGGTTCAGAAGTCAGCTGTTTCTCCTGGAAGGAGACTTCACAACCCCAAATATTTCAGGATGACTGAGAACAAGTTTTAACTGCACCTTGTGGAGTAAGTCTGGCCCAGAAGGACTGCCACAGGCATCCCCAGCTCATCTGCTCTCCTCACTGACCCAGTACGCCAAGAGAGTACAGTGGTCCCCCTAGTCCACTGCCCTTCAGTCTCCCTCCCAAAGACAGCTAGGGGCCTAAGAGCTTCTAATTGACAGCTAAGGTCTCAATCAAGAGTTCTCTCAAAGCCGAAAGAAGCTAGGAGCACGGCAGTCTGGGAGATGTAGTCCTCCCAAATGTCATCCATCTCTTCAGGGGTTCCCTCCTGAAGTTCCTAAAAGAGAAGGTAGTCAGTCGTATGTTACAGAATCTAGATATAAGATCCTATTGCGGTGGCGAAGTCCAGCCGCACCGGACAAATGGGAGGCTTCGAGGGGGTTGGGAGGTTGTGCAAGAACGGACTACAACTCCCATGCCGCCTCGCTCAGAACAGGAGCTGGCTGTTCGCTTTGCGTGACCGCAGCAGGTTGGTCCTGGAGCAGATGAGCGCAGAATATTTAGGCGAAAGCGAGGGGAGGGGGGAGCGCGGGGCAGGAGGAGTACCTCGGCCAAGAAAATTATGCATGCGTTAGGCAAGCTCTGAGAGAATGGCTGTGGAAGGTAAGGGACACTTGGGGCGTTTTAAGCTCCCTCTTAACCCGCGCACTCCAATCCACACATCCCTGATAAAGCTCGGCTCCGGTGGGGAGGAGAGAAAAGGGGGTGGCGGCAAGCGGGCCCCTTCTCCCTTGTACCACTTGGCGCTCACCTGAGCCCTGCAAGGCCAGGAGGCACCTGCTTCATTTGCCTTTGAGAGAGGTGTAGGTGGTGAGCAGGACTTCAGGGCAGAAGGTGAAAAAAAAAGCGCTCCCAGTCTTCAGCATTGTGATGGAAATGGGTGGACAACCGGGAAGTCCAGCGCGAGGGAATAGCCCTGACTTGCCCTTTCCCTTCCCCTCCAGCCAAGGTAGGCTGGGTGGCCACATTGCTGGGGATGCACGCTTTGCCACCCACACGTGGGAAAGGGCTCTAGCCAGGTGCGTCATCCAGAAGCTTGGACTGTCGAGGACCCCTCGCAGTGTGTAACCAGCGATGGCTGCAGCAGATATGCCCCTAGGATGGGGCTGTCTTTACATCTGTTTCTGTATAGTCCTGCCCAGGGTTAGCAAAGTTCACAGAATCAGTGTAAGTCAGCCGCTTGGATTGGAAAATTCTTTCCTTTGAAGACTGCCTTCCTATTTCCTTGTATAATTTTGGACTTCGAGTTTGCCATTTTGACTGCACAGCCCTGCCTGTTTTGTACTTTCCGGTTAAGAGTTGGGTCAGGCAAATTTTGAGGGATTGGAGTTTTCCATGTCACTTTCACTTACTTTAGAGGACAGACTTTTTGTTCAGAGTAGGTCCGGGAGTAGGGGTGGGTAGGGGAGGAATGGGGGTACATGTGTAGCAGGAGGGTTTCTGGTGTCAAATTAGAGGTCTCATACCTCTATGATGAGATAAAGTGAAATGAGTGTAGGATTATAAAGGGAGCCTACCTTCACTTCCAGAATTATGGTTCCCGAGTGCACTTAGGGTTAGAGGGAACCTGAAGCAGGAAAAGGAAGGCGTGGTTGCCAGCGATAGCAGGCTGCTTGCCAAAGGGAAATGAGCTGGTTCCTTGGAGGCTACAGAGAAGAAAAACCCACAGGGTTTCTTGCTTCTGCCTCACCTCTCTGCCTCAGGAGACAGCAAATGAAATAAATACCCTGGCCCTTTACTTGAAGTAGCAAGAGTCCAACTCACATACAAAACACCTGTAAACTCAGGACTGACTCTGGGTGATCTCAGGATTAGAGCCTAAGAGGCTAGATGTCTCTACTTTCAGCTTTCCCAACTGTGCCAGGAAAAATGTCCACCTACCCAACACACACCCTTCTACCTTTCTCTCAGATAGGAAAGTATGTAGGTAGATTGGTAGATAACAGATAGATGATAGATAATAATAATAATAAAGATGATGATGAAGATAGATAGATCTTATGCTTTTGCAAGCCATGGGGACCTCCTGCTCTCACATTCCCTAGTACCAGTGCCTAAATCTACCCTACACTTATCACACTTAATATGTCTCACTGGAATCTGAAGCACTGGGAGACTGAGACCAAACACTCCAATTTGCCAGGCAGTAGCATAGAACATGCTTCATAAAATGCCCTCAAAAACTGCCTGTGGATTGCACAACAAACATTCTTGGATAGATGATAGATAGATAAATAGATAGATGATAGATAGATAGATAGATAGATAGATAGATAGATAGATAGATAGATGATAGAGCTGCCATGGAAACAGAAAGCCAACATAAAATCAATCAGTGAAACTTGAGAACAAATCTTTTCATCTTCCACCACCCTTCCACCTTACCCATCAGGTAACATTAATTATGATCTCTTTTGTGTCCCCTCCTAGTAAGGGATACTCTGTCCCACTTGACAGTCCACAGTGTTCTTAAAGATAATTTGCTGTTCACTCTGAGATGTATAGAATAGAATTAGTCATATTTCTTGCCTGGTGAGGTTTGCATCAGTAAAGCCCAACCTTAAAAAAACAAGGACTCTGAAAGTGTTTGTAGACTTCAAAGAGCTTATTTTATTTTCTAATGTCTTCCTTGACTGAAAAGCCTGTGTAATAAACAGAGTACCTAGGTTTGAAGGACAATGAGGAGTGAAGTAGGCAGGTGAAGGAAATGTTTTAAACTTTCTGGATTGGATTCCTATCTGTAGTTCTTTGCAAAGAGAGTTCTTTCAGGATGAAGTAGTCCCATCCTGGTTACTTCGCTGAGGTCCGGAAGACATAATTTCCTCTAGAAACTCTGTCTAGACATTCCAGCTCTTATGCTTTTGCAAGCCATGGGGACCTCCTGCTCTCATATTCCCTAGTACCAGTGCCTAAATCTACCCTACACTTATCACACTTAATATGTCTCACTGGAATCTGAAGCACTGGGAGACTGAGACCAAACACTCCAATTTGCCAGGCAGTAGCATAGAACATGCTTCATAAAATGCCCTCAGAAACTGCCTGTGGATTGCACAACAAACATTCTTGGAACTCTTAAAACTGACTCCATAAGGGTGCCTGAGGTCTTCTTAGGTGTCCAAATGCCAGAGATGGGAAGTTTTAAGGTATTTATTTAAGGAAGTCCCCCACCCTCCGCCCTCAGCCCTCATGTTCAAAGTCTCAAAACTACTGGTTTTTTTCTCCTGCTGAGAATGGCATTGTCCTCTTAGTGCCCAATTGAGATTTAGGATACAGTATCCAGTGCTACTATTTCAGAGTTTTGTGCCCTGAGACCATTAGAAGGCTAAATGTCCTAACTCACATGACCATCACAAACAGAATTACAGGTCAAGATCAAATAGTGACCAGTTTATGCATGTTCACTGGGAAATAGTGAGTCGAGGAAAGAGGAATTTTATTAGAGCAACTTGAAAGGAAATATAGGATATAATAATATCTGAGCCTTTGTGTCTATATCTGGAAGAAAAAAATGGACTTGGTACTGTTTTGAAAACAGTTTAGTAGAAAACAGATTTTGTAGAAGGATGCCTAGAACACAGGCTAACTATGAATGTTCCTTGTTCTCTCTGCTATTCCTCCCCTATAAAAAAAAGGTCTACTGTTTAGCACCTGTTTTACACTTTAACTTTTTACTTATTCATGCCAGCCACATTCTCTAATTAGCAACAAATTAGAAGGTTTTTATAATATGTAACCCTCCTTTTAAGTAAACTTGAACTTGTAAAAACGTTAATTGCAAGTAGGGCACTTACTCATTTTGCTGAATGTGTGGCTTCCTATTTAACGTGGAAAGTGGGGTCCTTTGTTTACTGTTTTATAGCTACTGTGATACATACATACATACATACATACATACATACATTCATACATACATATCACATTGAATTTAAGAAAATCCTATTTGTTTATTAGCCATAACCCTGGTGTTTGCTTTGTGTTTCATTTATGCGTGCCTGAACTTCTACATAACTACCTTGGATTTTCATGTGCTATGTTTAGGTCTTGTGTTTAGCCCAGTGTGTTCCCTCTGTGAATGAATGAATGAATGAATGATGACAATTTACAGGGTAGAATTATGAGTGCTTTTATTTCTGTACCTGCTCCCATACACATATGCTTTCCAACCATGGGATAGAATATTCTCTTACAGTCTGCATTGTGCTGAGGTTGTATGGTCATGTCGAATATTTTTAAAGGGAGAATCTCTAGTCATCTGCTCTCCATGCCTACAACATGAGGGCAACTCTACTCACTGATGTGATTCAGACCTTCAGAATTAGTTGTACTATTATAGGGAGAGGGGGAAATGTAGATCCAGAAATATTGATCCACTGGAGGTAGTGTTAAAATTGTCTCTGTATTTTATGAGCAGTGCCTGGAACTTAGGAGACAACAGTTGTTTCATGAATAAATACATGTTCCACAGAGCTAGAGAAGGATTTGTCTCCTTGGTGGACTTTTTGTTGTTGTTGTTTTGGTTTTTGTTTTATTTATTTATTTATTTATTTATTTTTAAGATGAGTGAGCAGCCTGTTCTTAGTGTTACAAACAGAATAGGTCTTCTTAAATGGCAAGAAGATGAGTTCCAATTTTCAGCACTAAAACCTCCCCACCCCATCAAGAAAAGTATTTCAAGTGGAAAGCTGTGTGCTCTAAGTGATGTTTATGATCCAAGTTGTTGTTCTTAATTGATCATACTAGTCTGACAAATGACATCTTACTACTCATTCAGTGTTCAGATTCTGTAGTTTTTCTGGAGTAAGCCTCTTGAAAGGCTAACTAACACCTGGCAAAGTGGAAGAGAATAGGTACTTGTCGCAGTCCTGGGATACTGGGCTTGGAGAGCAAGTAAATGCTGACCCTACCCACCTTGGTTTAAGAACTCAGCCCCTAGAAAGGAATAACAATATGAAATAACAATATCACCTTTATCACAAGCGATGATCTTGGGTCACCTTTCAGACTCTGAGTCATTAGTCAGTGAGCATGTTCATCCTGATCTTTGGGTGAACTTACCCTTGTAGAGGTTCACCCCTCATACTTATAGCCTTAAAGCAGAAAGAACTGACATCCACAGCTTCCTGCTGAAGCTTGTGCCCTGTGGATTCCAGAGGCATGCACATAAGATTACTATCATCTGCAAGAGGATGAGGAGAGAGACCAGACACATTTTGATGAAACCCTCTGCCCCTTGCAATGGACAACAGGCTCCTCTGCCATTGTGCTATCCCACCTAGTCTTTTATAACTCCTTTTTCATTCTATCTTCTGTCTAGCCCATGTGTGCTCTCTGAATGAATGGGTGAATGAGAGTTGGGTGAGTCACTGGGTGGGATTATAAGTTATTTGGATCCCATACTGGCCTCCTCCTTTTCCTCCTCCTCTTCCCTTTTTGCTTAATTTCATTTTATTTTCTAACCCATCAGATCTGATTGATCACTGAGTTTGGAAATAAGAACCGTAGACTGGTTACTCATCAATGAAAGTGCCTAAGGAGGGACTACATGAATAAGAAAGGAGGCCTCAAAACTGGGACAGGAAACTCGAAGTGAAGGCAGTCCTTGCCACTCCCAAAGCTCTTGCAGCCTGCCTCAAATAGGGCTTGGTCTAATCCCACGGTTGCCTTGCATAGCTCAGGCTTTACTCATCCCTTTCATCTTACCCTGTCTTCCTCAATTGCTTTGCTGTTCTCATAGGCCAGAGTACACAAAGGCTGGAATAGAGATGGGGAAATTCTGGAAACCTTTACCGGTAGAACTGAGCGAAGCGCTGTGTCATGGAAGCTGCTGTGGTGACATGTCACAGAGAAGCCATCGGGAGTCTGAAGCCTTAAACTCCAAAGATGCTATGTCATTAGGAGAAAGGGGGTCTTTAGATAGGTTTCCTATTTCTGGCAATGAACATGAGATGCTGTCCTTGTGGAAAGGACTAGGGCAGATATGGTGGCAGAAGTAGTAAGGAAGGGGCCTGAGCCTCTCTGTTCCCCTGTCTCCTCCTCCCCTACCTACAATTTGGTGAAAGAGACAAACCCAATAGACAGAGTACTGTAAGTGCTAAATAAAACTACGAGCAACGATAATGTGGGAGGTCTGAGAACAAAGGGGGCATTTAGGGACAGGCTAATGGAGGAGTAGCAGCATTGAGTGAGCCTTTCATTAGGATTTATGGGTGTGGTCGTGGGTAAAGGGCATGGAACATGTATGTATAATGTGTGCTTCCAAAAGGGGTTTCTCCCAAATGCTAGTAGTCCGGTTGTTTCCTATGGACAAGAAAGTTCAAGAAAGCGCACCTGAGTCTACTATAGCATTTTCTTTTTGTTAAGGGCACTGTCATTTGCTATGCAGAACTTCAGCACTCTCTAGTCCATTTGGACCTTGCATATAGCTCTTTGGAAGCCATAGGAGCAAGTGAGAGAAGTTCTGCTCCTGTAAATCATGCTGGTTCCTGCCTGGTTCTGAAGTGGAACGGAACAGTACAGCCCTCCCTGAACTGGCTCATAAGAGAAAAAAAAAATGTGGCTATATTTAGTCCGGTTTTGCTAAAGTGTGGGTGCACGAGCTGCTTGTACCATTCCTTCCCTGCACGCAGAGAAGGATGGCACAGCTGCCAGTGACAAGGGTGGCCCGCCTCACTGCCTCCCACAGCCAACTTCCCAGATCTCTGAGGCCTGGAGGAGTAGGTTGGCACGTTGGATTTCTTTACTCCCTGCTGCTTCTCGGTTGCCTCACTGCTGGGGAAGGTATTTGTGGCATTTTGTTAAGCACAGCCAAGGTCTCAAGTGATGTGTCAGATCTCTGGACACTGTTTGATGGAGGTGGTCCTTAAGTGTCCTGGGACACAGTGGGGGCTCAGGCCCTCTCTTAGATCCTTCTCAACCTTCACACCTTGTGGTTTCTTCACTGTGGGGCCCAGAGTAGTAACGGTGGCTTTAAATATGCAGGTTGTATAGCTAGACAAATGGAACAGCTATCCAGAAGTGAAGAGTGCGTTTCAGTGTGTTGCTGGGCAATGCATGGAACATTATCTGAGATTCTTTTGTCCATTAATCTGATGGGGATACCAAGAGGTGTGCCCTCACAGACATACTACCAATTCTGCCATACTATCAAGGGCATGTTTAAGACACAGGCTGGCGGGTACTCAGTAAATGTTCATTGAATGTTAAGCTCTATGCTTAGATCATGCTCTCGACCTCCACTTAGGAATGTAGCTACACCATGTGACATAGTATCTGATAGGTATCCAAGTGGAATGGTACCAACAAACTGTAATTGATACATTATAAAACATCTTCAGTTGAAAACATATTCTAATATATTCATAATCAGATGATAAGTATTTACAGGACAACAAAAGATATACATGTATTGGCTTAACCTTTCCTAAGGAGATATGAAAAGATATTTATTCACCCCAGGAAGGGCACAAAAGAAATGATTCTACTTTGGTGAACCCCAAGTTTACTTGGGGTTACTTACAGGATCTTGGGTAAGGATTTATCTAAAGGATCAGGAACAACTTCAGGGCAGACATACCACCAAAGAAAAGTCAGAGCTGTTAGGCCGAATGAGCAGCTTCTGAATCTTTCCTGAGCCTTGTTAGCATTTCCTTTCTTGAACAAAGAAATGCTAGTGGGCCTAATCTTATGACAGCCATGCTGGTAATCTGAAGCTGCTCTGAACTCAATATGGGAGCAGGCATATCTGGCTAAAGGAGAGCATCACACAAGAGTCTATTGTACCAGGAACATACTCAGTAGAGAGTCATCTCTGACCTGAATAGTCCTCGCCCAAACTTACTTTAAAAACATCAATTTCATAAACCTTCCTCCCTGTCCATCTCCCTCCTGCCTCCCTTCCCACACATCACCCAGATACATGATATAGAGGCAAAATAAGAGTAATTTCAGCTTTTTCAAGAAAGAAGAGATGTGGATGGACTCTATGGAAATGACATTGGTCAACTGAAGGAATGCGGCCAATGTCCCAATTAAAATTAGGCAGAGTTAGGTCCCCTTGCAGAAGAATATCAGCAACAACATTGGCATGGTATGTGCCCAAGAGAAATATGAAAACTTTCTAAGCCTCAAGCGACACCCTTGGTGATATAGAATATCCTAGAATATTCTGGGGGAAGAATGATAGCTTTCCCAACTAGGCTGTGAAGAGTCAAGTGTGAAATAAAAGATATTGTCCTGATGGCATAAATCTTGATGGAGAAATTATATAAGAAATAAAAATAGGTTCTTTTTTGCCCAAAGATTTCACACCATATTCATAATTATAGCAAAAAAATTGTTGTAGGAGGACATAAAATAAGCTTCTTACCTTCTCTGTCCAGATAAAGTATCATTCCAATTGTGTCAGTGTTATTGTCAATAACTTGGCCTCCATTTGAAATATATTTATAGAATCCACTTTCAATATAGATACATATTTCTTACTCATTTCTTGTTCTGTACTTTATGGTTTCATATTAATATTTTAAAGGTTTTTAAAACTTGGATTATTTGGATGTGAATCATCGATGGTAACATTTTATAGTTCTCAGACTTTTGGAAAACACATATTCCTGTAACCAACATTACAATGAAGAGCTAGAACACCCTGCAAAGTTCATTCGCGCCTTTCATTCATACAGTCCTGACAACACTGGTCGGGATTCTGTCCCTGCGATTTTCCTCTTCTAGAATGTCACATAATGCCATCATACATCTTGTTGCTATCGAAGAGTAGTACCTGAGCAATATTCTGTGGTGTGGGAATACTGACATTTATCCAGGACACGTGGAGTGTTGCTAGTCAGTGATTGTTATTAGTGAACCACTGGAAACAACTGCTTCCAGTTTGTGTGACTTATTCATTTCTCTTGTGTGAACCAGAGTAGGAGTTTTAAGTCAAATAAACTATGTTCTTGTAGCAAGTGTTGTAAAAGCTGGGAAGATGGCTCAGGTGGAAATGTGCTTCCTGTGGAAGTGTTCGGACTTGATTTCAGATCTCCCCACTTGTGCAAAACCCATGTGTGGTGGCCTGCATCTGAAAGCTCACCAGTGGAGAGGGCAGAGACAGCAGGACCTATGGAGTTCACTGGTCAACCAGTCTAGCTGAAATGGGAAGCTCTAGGTTCAGTGAAAGATCGTGTTTAGAATCAAAGAAAGGGGGACAACAAAAGACCAACCCCTGACGTCAACTTCAGTCCTCCACATGCACACACATCAGATGAGCATGGTCACAAAATAGGCACACGGGCACATGAACACACACAAGGATTCCTCTCCCCAGCACATTAAAAAAATGTTTAGCCTTGTACAGAACTGCCAAACAGTTCTCTGAGGAAGCTTGCTTCACAAGGCTCTCTTTCACTGGGATTTGTGTTCTCTGTCCTAATCATCTTCTGATACGGGAGGCCTCCCTCACACAAAGAAGAGATTCAGGATATCATGGCAATGCTGGTTGGGTAGGAGTGGAGGATGACAGCTGTGTGGCTGTGACAAGTACACACCCCACACTTCAGTATGGATATTGCCTAAAAAATGTCACCAACATTAGCATTTCAAGGAGAAAGGCTCGATGTTTTTTTGAGTAGGTTCTGTGAGAAGTCATGGACATCTGGACACTAGTTTTGCAACCGTTGTGTTTGGGAAAGCAGTCAGAAGAGGACATGCCAAGGTGAGCTGGGTTTGGGGGAAATTTTGGTAAGCACATAGACAAGAAAGATATGATTTGACAGGCTTTAAGATCTGAGTACAGGGATTGGAGAGACAAAGTGTTTAAGAGCATCTGCTGCTCTTGGGGATAACTGGAGTTTGGTTCCCAGAACCCATAATGAACAGCCAACAGCTACCTGTAATCCAACTTATGGGATCTGATGCTCTCTTTGAGCCTCAGACATTGCTGTCACATGAATAACACACACACACACACACACACACACACACACACA
>LR750010.1:44661-310914 GCA_902729485.2 Mus minutoides
AGAGAGAGAGAGAGAGAGAGAGAGAGAGAGAGAGAGAGAGAGTTAGTAAACAATGTAAAATATCAAAGTTTTGCAAAAATCAAGTTTAGTTAGAAAAGGAAGAAAACGGCTCACTGTTTCTGAAAGCATTGGTCTTTCCTGCTAAGGTGAGTAAGTTCTGCCTGTGGGATAGCTGACATTAACTTTGTGGCCCAAGGGAAGGTTTGCTGTTTTTACAGTGGATAAATGTTGAGGAAGAAGCTTGTATTTTGCAATGAGAATTGAGTCTCTTATCAGCTGTTCATTTATGCAGTAAGAGCAGTATTTGGTTTGCCTGCAAAATCATGATATTCTCAGCTAGGAGGTGGGTCTCACAGTAGATTTGCATCTGAATTTAGCCACAGCCATGGGTCATTGCATGGATTTTTAATTTTTTTTTAGTTAGGGTTACTATTGTGATAAAACACTGTAACAAAAAAAGCAATTTGGGGAGGAAAGGGTTTATTTCACTCACATTCCCGCATACCAGTTTATCATCAAAGGCACCGAGGGCAGGAACTTAAGCAGGACAGGAACATGGAGTCAGGAGCTGAAGCAGAGGCCATGGAGACTGCTGCTCACTGGCTTTATCCCCATAAGGCTATCATCTCAAGATTGACCCCATCCCCATCAATCACTAATTAATAAAACCCCCTACAGGCTTGCCTATAGCCCGATCTTCTGGAGGCGTTTCTTCTAGTGAAGTTCTTTCCTCTTTGATGATTCTACCTTGTATCAAGTTGAGTGACTAGCCATCACAACTGAGCCTTTGTCAACTTGACACATCGCTTTTCACTTAGAACCTTTCCTTCCTCATTTATCCCCAAGACAGCATGATAATACTAATTTCACAATATAAAACATACAACTCTAAAGTTTCACCAACAGTGTAAACAACACAATATCCAATGCCTGTGATACACTCCAGGTCTTCTGCACTCCTCCCAAGCGCTTGGGTCACTTGTGTGGCTCCTCCCTCTGCAGCGCACACTGTCTAACTTCCAGGCTCCCGCCGCCTCTCTTTCACCAATGCTGCTATTCTTGGTGGTCACCTCATGGTATTGGGGACTTCAAACTGCTTGGTTTTCTTGCTGCAACTGGGCTGCACTCTCACAAATAGTCTCTCCTGGACACTTCTATGTGACCCCTCCCCCAACCCATCTAAGTACTGAGGCAATTTGGATTAATAATAAAACACTTTTTTATAAATCTCCACAACTTCTCAGCCAATGTGGGCTTTGTGGGAACATTTGCCAGATTTAAAGGTCACTGCATTTTCCTAATGTGTTGTTTGTATTTTGGCATGTTTTGATAATTTGACTTTCTTTTACTAGTGAGTTGTGATGGACAGTACAAAAATAAGATATTAACTGTACTCTTTCTTGTAGACATTTCTTCTAAGTTGTTAGAGTAAGTCTCTAATTTTTGTGAGCCTAGCTCACTATACTTTTATATCCTTTCATATAGAACACTGCATCTTGGCTTTTATTGCCATGGTTTGCCCATCCTGGCATCCAAATTCACTTGTGCACACAGCCTGTAATTACTGAAAATTGGTATTTTTCTTTGATAATAGATACTTACGTGCCTTCTATATGTTGTACCTCATTAATGGCACCCAGTTGTATAGACGGTTCTAGGGTCATTGAGACTTTCCCTTGGGGATATTAGTTCAATCAAGGATTCATGCTCTAGCCAAGTGTGGTGGTCCATACCTTTAATTCAAGAACTTGGGAGGCAGAGGCATGTGGATCTCTGTGAATTTGAGGCCAGCTGGTCTATGTAGTGAATTCCAGGACAGCTAGAACTACATACTGGGACCTTGTCTCAGACAAACAAACAAGATTCATGTTTTAAATATAAAAAGGAGGCCGTGAGAGCAAACTGCACCCTTTCTTTGTATCAGAGCAGGTTACTAAAGGTCATTGTATGTCTTGTTGTTTAACTACAATGGAAAGGTTAGTCCTAGTGTAGACAGACAAAAGTTAAAAACATAGAGGAGAAGCTGTAATAAGATGTGGTGGTTTAAACAAGAAATACCCCTCATAGTCTCAGCATTTGAACATTTGGTTTCCAGTTGGTGTTGCTCTTTGGAGAGGTTTAGGCGTTCCAGTCTTGCTGTAGGAAGTATGTCATTGGGTTTGGAAAAATCATGGAGTTGATCTACAATAGCTTCCTTGAGTGGCATGAATCATAGATTTTTTTCAGGTTAGAGTGTGTGGCTCCTGGGCCAATGCGAGCCTTTCAGTTTCTAGGAAACCACGGTACTCCCTCAGGCAGTGAAGTATTCAGGTCCCCCTTTTTTGCTCTGTGTTCTTGGAGGTCAATGAATCAATCATATAGAAATTTGATGGGGCAGTTAGTCTTAGGCATTAATCTTGTGCACCTTGTATAGCTTGCAAACATCATTTTATCCTGGAAGCTACCATTATATTCTGTTTCTGATAAGTGTATAAAAAGTCTGATTGCTTGGAATAAATTTATCTATGTCTCAATCTTGCTGAGGCCCCTCCAACTCATGCCTGCTTATGATTCATTTCTCAGGGATCATATCAGGAGCCCCTTGTTTGCTAAGTAAGCACTGGCATTTAGAATTATGAACTTGTTTTGAGGTTAAATAAATACCACCACTTCCAGTTTTCTCCCCCTGCTTCATGCTTATGGTAAAGGGTGTGAGCTCTCAGCTTCCTGTTATTGCCGCTATGCCTTCCACTTCCCCACTTTGATGGACCCTTATTCCTCTACAACTGTAAGCCCAAATAACTGTCTTCTTCAATCAATTTCCTTGGTCTTGGTATCTTATCAGAGCAACAGAATAATACATAGGTAATAATAAGATAATAGACATGGGGTGGGGGAAAGAACAGGAAGGGCAGGTGTTAGAAATGTTTTCTAGGAGGTAAAAGATCCTGGATTTGGGGTTATTTAATTGTAAGGAAGAGCAGATATATCATCAATCCTAACTTTTCAGGGGCTCTCCACTGACAAAACAATGGAGTCTAATTCTTCGACTTCAGGGCCCTCCAAAATGTACATCCCACTGCTAAGAAATCTTTGTATTCCTCTTCCTAGGATCACAACAGATCTTAAGTTTCTTCTGTCTGCTTATATCTCTTCCTTGTCAAATGCTTTTACCCATATGGTCACACATTGCCCTTTTTCACACCCTTCTTGGTACACATTTAAGGCAATATGTGGGCCAAAGCAGTAGATGCTTGTGTGAGAAGCAGGTGTATGCAGCATTTCAGAGGGGCAAGGAGAATTTTCAAGAGGCAAGAAGTAGTAGCCACGGGAGTCTTCTACCATGTCCAATGTCAATCACTCGTGATGTATAGAGTCAACCAATAAGTGTGTTATAGGACCTGCCCACTCACTGGCTTTGCCAATTCACAAAAAGATTTGAAATCAAATAGAGAAGCAAGTCAGCATGATAGTTCAGGATATTTATAGGCATCAAAGGAAGAAACTACTCTATTCAGTGTGGATGTCTGTTCACATATGTGTGCATGTATGTGCAAAGAAAAACTTCAAATCTTATTCAGGAGTCATCTACCTTGTATTTTGAGATGAATTCTCTAATTGGCCGGGAGCTTGCCCATTAGGCTAGACAGACTAGGCAGCAAGCCCTCAGGGATTATCTTGACTCTGCCTCTCCAGTGCTGGGTTTACAACCATACCACTTACCACATTGCCTGGCTATTTTTCTTAAATAAATATATTCTAGAGATCCAACTGAGGGCCTTATGTTTGCATGGCCAGCACTTGACTAACTGGGGAATAGTCTCATGCAAGGAAACTCTTCTTGCTGCACTTGGATGGCAATGGGAAGAAGATTGTATGCATGTTGAAAGAGGGGTTAGTTGTAGTGAACAAGATCAACGTCATAGGGATCACAGACATGGCCAAAGAAGACAAGAGACTGCTCCTGGACTGGAAACAACGTGAAATGGAGGATATAAGCAGACAGAAGAAACTTAAGATCTGTTGTGATCCTAGGAAGAGGAATACAAAGATTTCTTAGCAGTGGGATGTAGTCCTGGAAAGAGGACACAGACCTTTTGGAGGGCCCTGAAGTCGAAAAACTTGGTTTTCGTAGGAAATATTTGAAAGTGTTTACTAAGAGTACATGACTTAACGAAGCAGTAGTATTTGAAGATATGAGAGGGGTAGGGGGGAAGGGGGATGATAAAGGAGGAGAGAGAGAGAGAGAGAGAGAGAGAGAGAGAGAGAGAATTAAAAAGAAAAGCCACTGTTAATTTTGGAAGGATAGATGGGGTTAGATTAGGAATATTGTAATTAGAAAATAAATTCACAGCTACTAAAAGGTAAATCTGAGTGGTATGATATGCATTGTACTAAATGTCATATATAAACTCACTTATCTTCATATTAAGGATCATTATTACCCTCATGTAAAAATGAAAAGAATATAAAACATTAGATTGTTTGCCAGTTGTCACATAGCTTTAGACAACTAAGTACTTGAGCTGGTATTGGAACTAAGAAAATGATTGTTCATTTTCTATTTAATACTTTGAGGATGGGGCTGGAGAGATGGCTCAGGGGTTAAGAATTCTGGCTGCTTTACCAGAGATTCTGAGTTCAATTCCCAGCAACCACATGGTGGCTCATAACTATCTATAATGATATCTGGTGCCCTCTTCTGGCATGCAGGCAGAACACTATAAACATAATAAATAGATAGATAGATAGATAGATAGATAGATAGATAGATAGATAGATAGATAGATCTTTTACAAAAAAGAGAAAATACTTTGGTGAAGGCCATATTAAGATATAATCACCTACACAAATTTTAATATTTTATTTTTTATATGCCTACGGATGTTTTGACTACAAATATGTCTGTTTATCATATGCATGCACGGTGAAGGAAGAGGTCAGAAGAGGCATCAGATCCTCTGGAACTAGTTTTGAATGATTGTAAGCTTCCAAGTGGGTGCTGAGAATCAAACCTAATACTTCTAGAAGAGCAGGTAATTCTTTTAATTCTCTGGCTGGGGATTTTGGCAATTTCTTGTTTCTCTTTTCTGCAATAACTATGTAGAACATAGATGGGACACGGAGGCCTATTACTCTCAGGTGCAGGAGGAGAGAAGACTTCTCATCTTGGTCCCTTTTGTGTGGAGAGTCAGCCTCCTGCTGTGGCTTAGTAGTGGCTGTGTCATCAGGATGCACTTTAAGGAGGCACTCTGATCCCCCCCCCCAGAAAAAAAAAGAAAAAGAAAAAGAAAAACAGGGAAGTATAGAGATAGTGACAAAAGGTTAAGGTAAAAGCAAGATTGAGAAAAAAAAAAACCCGGTTACAATTTTTCCTGGATAGAAAGCCGTTCTCTAGTTTCTTCTCTTGCACCTTTCTGCTCTCAGCCGGATTAAGATTTGGGTTTCCAGAGTTTCGAAGCCATGTCCATGTTCGTAGGTTAGGGAGGAGATTTCCCTAACACAGCTAAGCTAAGCAGCTCTTCGCCACTCCAGCCTCCCTGTGACTGTAGGGAGCCTGGCCAGTTTCTAAATTGAAACTCAATAGCTGGTAGCTTTGGCACTCATGTGTTTGCTGGGGCTCACCCCAAGACTGTCATTAAAATCACACAGCCTGGCTTCGTACTGCACAGAGCTTTCCAAAGGACTGTTTCGTGTTTGAGCTACGGATGATGAGCTGGCTGCTGAGCAGAACTCAGGCTTCCATTCTGTAAATAATGGCGTGAGGTCCCAGGTTCAAGGTCACAACAGCTAGTGTCAAAGCTGAGATTAGAACTAAGTGGCCTGATTCGTTTTATTGTGACTTCTGTGGAAGAGGTGGCATAGAGCCCACTTTGGATAAGGTTTTAAGTGGTGTATTAATATTAGTTGTTTATAGAATTTGTATTATTATTTCAAATGGAATGTGCTTTAAATTAAGGACAGAGCAACCAGAGCTCATGTGACAGTGGGAAGAAGTCTAGTTGATGGCTCAATACGATAGCAGGTTCAACTTTCTCTTTTCTAACTTTTTNCCAGCCTCCAGTGGGACGGAGTTCTCTGATCCTGCCCCTGGAGTGAACTGCTGACCCGCTGCTCCCAAAACCACCTCTGCACTCACGCGTAACCCCAATGCGATCTTAAAGTCCTGGGGTGTCCCTAGCTGTGTCCGCTGGGCTCAGAGGAAAGATGGCGCGGCGGCGCGGGGGTTCTGGCTGGGAGAGGCCCAGCCTCCGGTGGGGCGGAGTTCTCTGTTCCTGCCCCTGGGAGGAACTGCTGACCTGCTGTTCCCAAAACCACCTCTGCACTCACGCGTAACCCCAATGCGATTTTAAAGTCCTGGGGTGTCCCTAGCTGTGTCCGCTGGGCTCAGAGGAAAGATGGCGCGGCCTCTTTTCTAACTTTTTAAATTTTAGTTTTTGGTAATTGATCTGTATGACCAAATAGCTGAACTAAATTAAGGTTAAACTCTAAGGGTTATTTTTCATGATTATTAAAATCTTCATGGTACCCATATAGGAAAAAATCATAAACCGACAAATTATAAACTAACAATAGTAACTAGCATTGTAACAGCTCAGCTTTTAGACCCGTGGCATTAGCAGGTAGGATGGATGATACTCTTTAGCCAGTAAGCTCTGGTTGATGGCCAGTAGCGTTTCTTAATAATCTTATGAAATTGACTTTAATATTATTTCTGTTTTGGACTAAGAGAAATTAAACGTTCCACTGAGACCACAACAGTGTAGAAAATGATGGTTTGTGGATTCTAACTCCTTTGAATAACTTCAGTGTCTGCTTTGTTGCTACTAAACGTATCTGCCACCCAGATATACCCAGTATTTTATCCAAGGAGAGTTAGCATTTGGGGGGCTTTATAGACAACTATATATACCTAAAGTAGCACATGCTAGTCAAGTAAATTGTGATAGTTGTTGATAAAAATAATAAAAATAATCCATTTATTTGAGTGCTTTTGAGTGTAAGGGGCTGATTGACTTGGTGTCCCTTAACTATAGTACCTCATGAAGCCAATGATGAGAGTCTGAAGACAGGAAGAAACGCTGTCCAAATCTTGGAAGGTGTCATCACTTTCTGTTTGCTCTGGGCTGTGAGGTATTACTGTTCATTATTAAAGGCACTGAGAAACACACTAGTTAGAAAGTCTTTTAGACAGGACAAATTTTGGGTCAAAAGTTTTGTGTGTCTGTTGCCTACCTGTGAATTCTGTTCCACTAGCAACTGGATTGCCTTCTCTGGCCTCAGTGGGACAGGATGTGACTAGTCTTTCAATGACTTGAGGTGCCAATGTGAGTTGGTACCCGTGGTGGTGGTGGGGGTCTCCCCCTCCTCAGAGGACTAGGGGAGGAAGGAGAGGAAAGTATTGTTTGAAGGGTGACTGGGACTAAGGGGACTGAAATCTGGATGTAAGATGAATAGATAAGTAAAGTAATGGAATACAAAAAAGTAAAAAAGAATGTGGTTTCCTTTGGATGGTATGGCAGGACTCTGTGATGTAGGGACAGAATTCAAGGTAACTGAAGTCATGTGCTGTAGTTGTGTACTGTACGTAATGTTTACGAGGTCCCCTTACCCCCTAGTCACATGTGTTCATTCACAGTTATTGTTCACTTGTTTGGCTTCTGGTTTGTCTTTGTTTTGTTGTTATTTTTTATTATCGCTGTGATGTGTTCCGCTCTTACTTTCAATGTGTTCTTGCTTTGCAAGGTTTCCACTCATCTCTTTCTTCTGGAATTTCACTTTTGTCTTCTCTGCCTAGTGACTCAGTAATGTTCCACGATCATTCACTTCTACTTCCTGTAGCACACAGGCTGTTAGGTCCTTTTTGTTCTGGATATTACAGAATCCCAGATTCAGTAACAGTCTAGAAGTACTGTATTGTTTTACAGTTAGACACAAAGTGATCTCTATTTCCAAGCAGGGTTTTAATTTTTTAAGTCATAAAGCATCATAAGTATTTGATATACAAGTTTAAGACAGATAGTCTCTGTCTTCCAGAAACTGTGATTTGCATTTGCTTGAAGTAACAGGGTTAGATTTCCTGTTCTAGAATCCTGGGTCATACATTTTTTTTTTTTTCACCATGGTTCAGTAGAGCACATCCTCCACCCTGGGAAGAGGCCTAGGTAGTGTGGCTCAGAGGTCCCCCTCTCCTTTGTGTTTAACTAATCATGTGTTTCTTTCTTTTTATTTTTTAAGTTAGAAATTTTCTGCCCTTACAGTTTTGAAGGGTTTAGTATATTATTTCCAGTTTTGAAAACAAAAGAAATCTTAATCCATTTGGGTTCTTGATCATGTATATATATGATATATATTTTTCTTCTTGAAATTAAATGTTCACAATAATCATAATGACCAGGAATTTCATAAGACTGCTCACCAGTATCTTGAAATTAAATGTTCACAATAATCATAATGACCAGTCTGTTTTTATCTGTTGTGTGGTGTATATTGATCTTGGAATTGAAAACACAACATTCATTTCTGAGCTTTTCTTAATTATTTATTTGGTTTTCTTTTGTCTGTTTTTTCTCCCTGTTTATTATTTGTCTTCTGTTTTGGGATAATATATTTGTTATATTGACTCCTATTTTTTTTAATTGTTTGCTATTTTTCATCTGTTTTTTAACTTTGTTTCCTGTTGTATTTTCATTTCTAGATTCTATAGCATTCAATATTTCTGTAGTTATTTTTAAAATTTCAACTCTTTTTTTTTGTTTTTGAAAAGTTTTAGTACCCTATATTGTGGATATATTAGACCTTTCAACATTTCATTTATATTACTAATAATTTTATATTTTAGTTGAACTTTACTTCTCTTCCTGTATTTATTTCTGCAAAGCACCAACTCCACTCCACAGTTCAATAGTGTTAAATGTTATCTTTTAATACTCGAGGGGTTATGTTCTCTATACCTGTTGGAAGAGCCCACTTTAAACAGTTAAGCGCAAAGGGAGAATCAAATCTCTCTCCGATGGATGAGCAAGACCTCTGAATCATAGCTCCCAGGCACATTCCCAAACAGGGTATAAGAAGCCGAAAGAATGGAACCTCTCTTCAGGTGGTGGTGATGTTTATTGATTCTCATGAACTGACCATTAAGGGGAAGGGAGGTCATTTTACAGGATACCACAAGGATGTTTTGTTTTGTTTTGTTTTGTTTTTTTCTTAAGCTGATTACCTGGAGAAAGTCCAGCGTTTGAATTCTAACTCCTGGGTCCAGCATCCATGTCTTTGTGCATCCTTTTTACCTGCTTTCAGGTATTTTAAAATCAAAATGTGTTTATTGTGTTATTTCCATAAACGTCAATGACCTAAACACATAGCTTGTAGTCTTCATCACTAAAGAGGATTCTTTTAAACAGATTTTTTTCTACTAAATTTATAATCTTATTTTCTGATGTATTTGAATACATGGAAGAACATATGGTGCCTGAGATGATCTGAGTAACATCGATTCATTTCAGATCTTAGTAATAGTATAAGGTTTTCTGAACAATGTATGATGGGGTGTAGGATAAAACCCAAGCTTCATAGCTAACTTTCTTGTGCATTTGAAAAAAAGTGGGCATGCCAATAAGCCATTCATCCCAAGATACGCATTCCTGTTTATAGAACCCTGGACAAGCACACATCTGCTTATACTTGAGGTAAGGAAATGATTTTAGGGAAACCAATCTAGAAAAAGCATGTGGGAAACGATTGTATGGAGTCCAGGCCTAGTGGACTTAGGAAGCCTCTGGCACTTGTATGGGAAGAGTACAATTGTTTGGGTCTTGATTCCAGCATACAATCTGCTGACTGATCTCAGAGACCTTCCCATCTGTTCCTTTCTGCTGACTGGCTCTTTTTAAAGTTAGAATGGAGGGGTAACCCTAAGGGCTAGTATGCAGCTGTCTCTTCTCATTCCTACCAGCTCCCTCTGCTCTCTGCCTGTTTCTACCCAACAGTGCATTATTAGAGTGGAAATGGGCCTGCGAGCTTGCTATTGCTGAACTGGCCTCTTTGGGAGTGCAAACTGTCAAACAAGGATTCAGCTGTGGGTCTGGTCATGTTATGTAGAAGATTGCTTCTTGTCCTTCATTGTGACATCTGAACTTCAGCTCTTGGAGAGGGATCTATGGGCTGAAGATTCCCTGTAAAAGCAAGAAGAGAGAAACCATGTTGAAATATAATTCTGCCTACGCATTTGAAATTCAGGTAGCAACTTGATCCCATGCTAGGCTTATTTGTTCATAGACGAGTGAAGAGCACAGAGTTGTATTAGAAATTGCAAAGTGAGTGGAATTAAGTGACTGGATATACTTAGACAAAGACAAACCACTGAATAGTCATGGACAAAAAGTAATAATGTATTTAGTTTCATAGGCACATTGTATGTTTAAACCAGAAAGTAAAATGTGTATGCATAAAGTTTTTTTTTTAAGTCTGATTTAGTAAATCCTTCTACAAAGCAAAATAGTATTAGAAATGCACGAATAATTTTGAAAAAAGCATGCAACACAGCAATATTACCCTATCTTAAATTAACACTTTAAAACAATTGTCATTGTGGGCTTATTTTGTAACCCCTTTGGAAAGAAAAGGGGGAATTATCCATAGATTTACCTTCAAAAGACAGCCACTACGAGGACTTGGCATATTTTTTTCCTAACCTTTTCTCTGGGTGGTTTTTGGTTTTGCATTGCAGTTGTAAGATATTTTGATGGCTTTTTATTTTAGTGGGAATCTTTCATCTTCGGTTGGAGTTGACTGTGGTTGTATTCTGATAATGCATGTCTGTGGTGTGTGCTTCTCTGATAATGCATGTCTGTGACATGTGCTTTTCTTGTTGTGAGGCTGAATAAGTAATGCTTCAGTGCTTGGCTTGAATAAATTCTCCATGATGCTTTTAACATAAAAACACTGTTGAGATTAGAAAGTGAAAAATCCTTAGAGAAAAGGAGGAGGATGTGTGTTTCCCAACCACTTAAAAATATCATATCTGAAAACAATAATCAGAAGCACAAAAATGGCTTGAGGGGATGAGTAAAGCACAGATAATACCTGAAGGTTCCTCAGATGGGAATGAGTCTCTAGGTGGCTGTAGGACACATTGCTGATGTACAGTAATATTTATTAAATGTATGGTCCATGTTATATCTAAAGTGATAATTTAAATGCCAGAAGAGTCCTTATACTCAGAGGCAAGCAAAGGAAACTGTAACAAAGTCAGTGCTGAACTGCAGTTGGAAACTCCAGTATTGCCCATGTCATTCAGCCATGGGGAAGGCAGATCTCCCCAGACACTATTCCCAGTAAAATGGTACTGTTAAACCATGCAACTTTCATACATTCCTTTCAAACCCTGACATGCTGTGACTCACTGAGTTTACAATTATAGAACCAAATGTGGAGAACACAAAGATTGCAGAAGCTTGAATTCTCCCCAATCCCCCTGTCCTGTCTATTTCCACATTTAACTTATTTTCTGTGCAAGCCAGAGGTCAACAAATGAGGGCCGGTGTAGAGTTTTATTGTAATATGCATGTGCTCATTACTTTACACAATGTTGCTTTGCTACCATGAAAATCAGGTTCCGCAGTTCTAACAATTGAGATGGCCTGTAAAGTTTAAACTCTTTACTTTCTGTCCCTGCACAGAAAAGGATTTCCAATCCCGACTCTAAACAAGTGACCTGCAACCCCCTTGCCAGCATGATTTCTTTTGTTCCAGTGTTGGCCTTCTCTTTTCACATCCGAAGAATCTAAGAGCTTCTCAATTTAGCTTTTTCAACTTCAGGTTTTTTTTTCACTCTACAGATGTGTTCTCCATGGAGATAGGATCGGTTTTTCAGTGTTAAAAACACCAATTTTTCTTTTCCATTTCCAACTCTGCAGCGGCACCCAGCTCTGCTATTGATAAAATTCCAAGTCTTCATCTAATACAGGAGATGAGAAAACTACCACACTGTGCCAACATCTGAAGACTCACAGACCCCAAGAGACTAGATTTTGTTTAACATAATATGTGTTATATGGATTTTTAAGGTTCAGGAAATACAACTCAAACCCCCAAGGCTCAGGTAGGAAGAAGGTAGCTGGTTGGCTTCCCTTTCTTAGATACTTTCCTGTAGGTTTAGATTTAAAATGGCTTGATCAGATTTTCTCATTATGTCCTGTGGAATATATGGTGTTGGGTTAATTTCCCCTAAAATTGACCTGTCCCCTTGGCTTCAGGTGGCCTTGATTGACCTGTCCCCTTGGCTTCAGGTGACCTTTACCCCTGTGGTATAACATCCCTAGTGTTTCTCTCCCTTTTTATGAGAACACCTGCTTTGTTGGACCTCATTTACCATTACTTAACTCTTTTAAGACTTCATGTCTAACGTGCTTCTGATGGGGGCTTGCTTATCACCATAGAAGTTGGTTAGGGGTATAGCACAGAGCCTAGTACATATAGGTCATTTGATCCTATGATGAAATCTAGGATTCCTTTGCCCAGATAAATGTAGTGATATCCATTTACAGAAAAGCTTGAATATCATCATATGTTAAGCAGAAATATCAGAATCAGCCTTGTAGAAGAAAATAAACACCAGAAAAAAGAAGAGATGAATACATGAAAGAAAACTGCTACCTCATTCATCCATCCATCCATCCATTCATTCATTCCATCAATCTTCCTTTCAATAACTGTTCACTAGTATTGCTCAGAAGCCAAGCACTATGTTGGGGTTTAACACTGCAAGATCCTTCCTTGTTCCTACCACTAAAGGCTTTAGTTGTGGGAAACAGATAGAAATCAGACATATATATCATTCACTATAGAGATCCATAAGTGCTGTGTGGATAACCTAACCCCTTCATTCTTCAGAAAAAGAAGAAATTTTTCTTCTGAAAAAAAAATGAAAGGGTTAGTTATGATCAGGCATATCCACATCATGGAACTGATTTTTTATTTTATTTTGTATTTATTAATCACTTTATTTGTTTACATTTCAAATATTATCCCCCTTCCTGGTTTTCTCTCCATGAACCCTCCACCCCATCCCCGCTTTGCCTCTAAGAGAGTGCTCCCCCACCCTTCTACCCACCCCTGCCACCCCCTCTATTATCCTACTTCACTGAGGCATCAAGCTTCCACAGGGTCAAGCACCTCCCCTCCTACTGATGCCAGATAAGATAGTCCTCTGCTACATATGTAGCAGGAAATAGGGACCTGCCCATGTGTACTCGTTGGTTGGTGCCTTAGTCCCTGGGAACTCTGAGGGGTTCAGTTAATTGACAATGTTGTTCTTCCTAAGGCATTGCAATCCCCTTCTGCTCCTTCGGCCCTTCCTCTAACTTGGAGTCTGTGGACTCAGCCCAGTGGTTGGCTGTGAGTATCTGCATATGCCTTAGTCAGGTGCTGGCAGAGCCTCTCAAAGGACAGCCATACCCAACTCCTGTCTGCAAGCACATCTTGGCATCAACAAAAGTGTTGGGGATTGGTGTCTGCAGATGGGATGGATCCCTAGATGGGGCAATCTCTGGATGGCCTTTCCTTCAATCTCAGCTCCATTTTTGTCCCTGCATTTCCTTTAGACAGGGACAATTCTGGGTTGAAAATTTTTAGATAGGTGTGTGGCCCTATCTCTCCACTGGGGCCATGTCTATCTACTGGAGGTGGTGTCTGCAGGTTCTTTCTCCCTGCTGTTGGGTTATTTTGGCCATCATCCCCATTGGGTCCTGGGGGCCTCTCACATCCCTGGTGTCTGGGACTTTCTAGTTGTTCCCCCAATTTCCCCACCCCCACTATTACTTATTTTTGTTAGTTCTCCTGTCCTTCTGGACTTCTCTCCTGTTCCTTACTATACCAAGTCCTGTGCCCCCCTTTTTTTCTCACTCCCCTCTCCTACCTAGATCCCTCCCTCCTTCCTTTAGCCTCTTGTTATTATTTTGTTCTTCCTTCTAAGTGGGTTTGAAACATCCATACTTTGGCCTTCCTTCTTGTTAAGCTTCATATGGTCTTTGAGTTGTATCATGTGTATTCTGAGCTCTTGGGCCAATATCCACTTATCCGTGAGTACATAGCATCTATGTCCTTTACCTCACTCAGGAAGATATTTTCTAGTTCCATCCATTTGCCTACAAAGTCATTGTTTTTAATAGATGAGTAGTATTTTATTGTGTAAATGTACCACATTTTCTGTATCCATTCTTCTGTTGAGGGACATCTGAGTTGTTTCCAGCGTCTGGCTATTGTAAAGAAGGCTGCTATGAACAGACTGGAGCACGTGTCCTTGTTTTGTGTTGGAGCATCTTTTGGGTATATGCCTAGGAGAGGTATAGCTGGCTCTTCAGGTAGAACCATTCCCAGTTTTCTGAGAAATCACCATATTGATTTCCAGGAACTGATAAGAGGAGGCATGAAGGACCAGAAGTCAGCTGTGCAGGTGGAAGCATAGGTTTATTCTTAAGAAAGGGGCTTCTGCAGTTTAATGTGATGTCACTGGGCAGAGCCACTTCCTCTTGGACCAGTTGCTTGCCATAGTCACATTTGCTGCTGGCATGGTAAGAATTAGAATTTTCTCTAGTTAGCCATGGCAAGATCAATTTCTTTGATTTGGGTGTTTTCTTCTTTTCTTGTCTCTGAAATTTCTAGGTCCTGTGTCCCAAAGGTCCCGTGCCTCTAAATTCACTGGCTTTATCAGATATTGGTATCTGTGAGTTTAGTCTTGTTTAGAGCAATCATTTCTTCCAAGGATGGAAACAGAGAGCCAGCGCTAGGTGTATAACAAATGAAGAAACAAAAATTTCATCATGTGTAATGTTTCTGTAGTGTGTGATATGGTACAGAAGAATCTAGATGAACCCCAGACTTCAATAATACAGGTTGAGAAGACTACTAGAAGCTGAATCCAAAGTCTATTGGCTTTGCGATAAAAAACAAAAATCTACCAGGGTGACTGGGCTCTCCATTCTTCCTTTGAATATGTCAAGGTCCATCTGGCTTCATTGGCTCCACATAGCTGGACCTTGTCTCAATGGATTCTGGCATATTCTCAGGTGGAATTTTTGTCCTAGACTAGGCAGAGTCTCTTTTTCCTTTCCAGGTTCTCCCAACACTACATACAAGCCTGGCAATGCTGTTTGTACCTTTAATAATCTACAACACAGGAAACCATTTCTAGTGTTGTTTTGTTTGCATGACTGCCTTTGCTGATAGGTTCCTACCTGCTATAGTCCCAGACCACATCAAATATACTCACCGATGACTCTTAATTGGCTAACAACATTCCTGATGCATAGAAAGCTCCTAGTAAGAAAGAAAGGGTAGAAACAGTAGCTTGGCAGGCAGACAGATGAAAAGAAAGGAGAGTGGAGATGGGCAAAAGAGAATTACAATCACAAAGGAGAGAATCTGAGAGGTAATAGAAAGAGGATAAAGACACTGAGCAGATTTTAGATATTAAGGGGGGATGTGGAGGTTGCTCGTCAGCAAGACTGCCTATGACAGCAGAACATCAGGATGGCTGGCCGTTAGTAGCTTTCCTTTGGGTCAGCTATTAAGAGGTGTTGAATGGAGTCAACACAGCTGGAAACAAAACATTACAATGAATCAAGACCTGGGTGGGAGTTGACCATTGGATACAGTGATTGGATAGTGCTCTTTGAATTAAAAGGATGCAGTGCTAAACAGTCCTTTTGCTGCTGTTGGACAACTGCCTTTCACAGACTATGCCTGCCAGACACTAGCATGTGGCTTGCCAAGTTATTTACTTGGTCTCAGTTTGGTCATCTGTAAAATGGGATCCTAGTGTGTCTACTTCATAGAATTTAAATGTTGTTTTGTATATTAGCTATTGCTGTGTAAAATCTTGAGCCTGGGTAGCTTTTTTTTTCCCATTATGATCGTCAGATTATTTGGATAGTATGTGATTTTTCCAAGGGAGGCATGAACAGATGTACAAGTGTTTATATCTATGTCTAGAAAAATTATTCTGACCACATCAGTCATGATTAACCAGTGAGTTTACTGTGATTCCTTGAACAAGACTGGGTAGCCCTGCCATATAGGCTTCTTTCTGTGAGCCACTGTTTACTGTTTATGTAAGCCTGCGAAGGGTCCTTATGAATCTTAAGTTTTGAAAGAACCCCGAGCCTCACAAGTTATATGAGCCTCTGTCCTTCCCCGAAAAGAGAATGTTTCTATTCAGCCGGAGTAGCTACACAACACTGTCCTGTCCTCCAGACTTCTGGTGGGGATTTACTTTGTGTGCTGCATTCTGAGAGCCAGCAGTCCCCCAAGCATGAGCTTCGCTGCTCTTCACAAGTGCCTAAGACATCTTCTGCAAGGTCTCTTTCATTCTGTCCACTGGCCAAATTAACATCCATGGCCAGAGCTGAACTCATTATACAGAGACAAATAATATCAATCTACTACAGCATAAAAAGTGTTTGGAATAGAGCCACACACATCTATTTGCATCTTAAGCCATAATAATATACTTTAATGAGGAAGGATAAGAAGTAGTTTGTCCATAAGTGGATAGGGATGTTGAGGGAAGTTATCTTATGGGGCAAGAGGTGAGAGTGTTAATAGACTTAAGGGAAGTAGCCAGTTGGCTGGCTAAAGATACAAAGTAGAGCCAAAAAGGAGGCCTTCCATGGCATAAAAACAAGGACTCTAAGAGATGTTCCTTTCAGGAGTTACAGAGACAAAGTTCGGAGCAGATACTGAAGAAAGGACCATCCAGAGACTGCCCCATCCGGGGATCCATACCATAAGCAACCACCAAACCCAGATACTCTTGCAAGATTTTGCTGACAGGACCCTGAGATAGCTGTCTCCTGAGAGGCTCTGCCAGTCCCTGACATATACAGAAGTGGATGCTCACAGCCATCCATTGGATGAAGCACAGGGTCCCCAATGAAGGAGCTAGAGAAAGTATCCAAGGAGCTGAAGGGGTCTGCAGCCCTAAAGGAAGAACATCAATATGAACTAACCAGTACACCAAGAGCTCATGTCTCTAACTGCATATTTAGCAGAGGATGGCCTAGTCAGTCATCAATGGGAGAAGAGGCTCTTGGTCTTGTGAAGATTCTATGTCCCAGTATAGGGGAATGCCAGGGCCAGGAAGTGGGATTGGGTGGGTTGGGGAGTAGGCAGAGGGGGGTATAGGGGATTTTCAGAGAGAAAACTAGGAAAGGAGATAGCATTTGAAATGTAAATGAAGAAAACATCGAGAGAGAGAGAGAGAGAGAGAGAGAGAGAGAGAGAGAGAGAGAGAGAGAGAGAGAGAGGTTCCTTTCATGGTTTTTGGTAGCAGCAGCAGCAGCAACAGCAGTAAAATCAACCATGGAGGCAAATTTTTGAGTTTGCTGGAGTTTTTCTGAAATGAGTTGTGTGTTCTGGACTCCCCCTCCCCACACTTCCATTCTTAAGGATCGAGCTAAGTAGCAACAGTTGGTGTTTACATTTTTGTAATGGCCATCATATTGAAAAGTGACTCGATGCATTTTTAGAAATAATTTACACTACCATAAAGTAAACTGCTAATCCTGAAGAGTGTATTCTTTAGACTTTAGCTGTTTGCTTTTGTATACCAGCCAGGAAGATGTAGACCAATGAGACAACTGCTAGAATATTTTAGAAACATCATTTGATTTAAAAAGCTAAGTGGGAATATAAATCTTTCTTAAATACACCATCATGTTCTCTGCTGTTTTCTTGTGGTTTTGTTTCTTTGGTTTTCCTATAGCCCAGTGTGCAACTGTATGGGATTAAAGTATCCATGGGATATGTACACAACTCAGCTCAGCTATAGAGCTCATAGGCAGGAGCAGAAGGGCATTCAGATAAATGCTAGCCATCATCAGTTGGCTTCCCTGGTAGACTTAGCATGTAAGAGAGCACAGTTATTGATGGTCTTTAAAATGAAAGTATGAGTGGAAGCCCAACTTTATGTTAATGTGTAGGAGAACAACCCTAAATAATGTGGTTATGTGTGTTGAGAGTCCAGAGTGAGGAATTGAAGTCTGGAACAAGATAGGAGGGTTTTGCTGTGATTTTATAGCGCCCAGGGGTTGCTTATGTTCAACACATGTTTTACCACCCAGCTACACTCTCAGCCTTAGGCAATGGAATTCTAATATGCATTCTTCTTCTTGAAGGATGCTCATGTAGCAGCTTATTGAACTTGACTATTGTCAGTGTGCGTTTACTCATGCATACTCCTAAAACAACATGAACTAAGTTTTTTCCCTGTTTGAAATATTTAATGACTACATAATTTTTCAGGGAGAATAGATTCAAGATTTCTTATGCTAATGCCCAGGGCTATACTTGCTCAAAGTAGTGGCATCTAGATTATTGTTCTGTCAAATTTCTATTACCCTTCTTCTTAAACTAGAGATAAACCAGTGCTTTGTACATTCTAGGCAAGCTGTGCTAGTTATTTGTCACCTTTATATAAACTGGACTCATTTGGGAAGAAAATAAACCTCAATTGAAGAATTGAATCCATTAGATTGGACTGGAGGCATGCTTACTGGGCTTTTTTTTTTTTTTTTTTTTTTTATGATTGATGTGGGAGAGCCCAGACCATTGTGGGATATTATGGGATATTTCACCCCTGGGCAGGTTTCCTGTTGTATGAGAAAGCAGTCAGAACAAAACCTGAGGAGCAAGCCAGTAAGCCGTGTTTCTCCATGGTCTCTGCTTCCATTTGTACCTTGAGTTTCAGCCTTGGCTTCTCTAGGTGAGGGACTATGACCTGTAAGCCACATAAACCCATCCCCTCAAAAGTCACTTTTGATCAGTGTTTTCTCACTGTAATAGAGAAGCAAACTCTAACACATGTTCCCTATCATAAGCTCTCCTCCTCTACTCCCTCCAGGATTCATTTCTTTTTTTCTTTCCCTTTCCTTCTCCCCTCTCCCTTTTTTCTTTTTCTTTTTTCCTGGCTGTCCCAGAACTCACTCTGTAGATCATGCTGGCCTTGAACTCACAAAGATCTACCTGCCTCTACTTCCCAATTGCTGGGATTAAAGATGTGTGCCACCATGCCCAGGCTTCCCACCTTAATTTCTATTAATGTGCCTTAGGTTCCAAGTGGCTTGCTCTTCTCTACAAAGATCCCCTCCCCAATTTGCACCTGATTTTTTTTCAACTTTTATTAGATATTTTCTTCATTTACATTTCAAGTGTTATCCAGAAAGTTCCCTATACCCTCCCCCCTCCCGGCCCTGCTCCCCTACCCATCCGCTCCCACTTCTTGGCCCTGGCGTTCCCCTGTATTGGGGCATATAAAGTCTGCATGACCAAGGGGCCTCTCTTCCCACTGATGGCCAACTAGGNGCTCCTTGGGTACTTTCTCTAGCTCCTTCTTCCTTGGGAACCCTGTGTTCCATCTAATAGCTGACTGTGAGCTTCCACCTCCATGTTTGCCAGGCATTGGTATATTTTCCCCTGAGACAGCTATATCCGGGCCCTTTCAGCACCATCTTGCTGGCATATGCTATAGTGTCTATGTTTGGTGGCTGATTGTGGGATGGATTGCACCTGATTTTACAGTGGCTCTTCTGCCCAGTAGCTTCCTACGATAAGTACAACTAATCGGAGATACAGGTTCCTATGAAGTCTTTCTGTTGGCTTTTTTTTCACTGTAGTCATTGGGTTTTGTTTTTTTCTTTTGTATGAGGGGTGTTGTTTTGTTTGTTTGTTTGGTTTTTGGCTTAGAAATAATCCTGGCATGTCTCAATTTACCATCCTTTTGTCATAAGCTTTTCTGAAGCTCTTCCTACTACTGACACCTTGGTTTTCCACTGTCTCCCATTGGTCAGCTTGCTTTTCTTTAGTAGCATAACAGTATTCAGACTCTCAGTTTTCTGAGGCACTTTTGAAAACTATATGAGATCATAGAGTTTCTATAGGTTTTTTTTTTTCTTCTTAGTAAGCTTAAAACTCATATGCGTAGAAGACACAGTTAACTTATTGCAGGAAAGGTGCCACGGTGAGACTCAAAGCAGGTCTGACCCTGGGGCCTTCCCATGAGTAGAAGACCCACAGACCTGAAGATTGTTTGTTTTGCTGATGGCAATGGCAGCATCACCCCATGCTCCGGCACTGTCTGCATAGGCTATGGCAAGCTGCCTCTTTAGGAGGCCGAGCTTTACCAGAGCTGATATATCTGTGAATCCCAATTCATCTCTTTCCCTTCAAAGATAATCTTGGGTCTCTAAAAGCTTGTAACAGGAAAATGACTGTGATTTGTGACAGAAGCAACCAGGTTGGGGAATAGATTATTCAAAAATCTGACAGTTGTCTGAAGCAACTAAATAGGAAGTCAGTTGCGTCTACAGCCGTGTCTGAACTGTGTACAAAAGAAGAGGCAGGTTACAATGCCTGTTTGCTTTCAAAGGGCTGAATGTTTTATAGCAGCCCTTGTTAAGTCATTACAGCTATTTTCTCTTATCTCTGAGGTGAAGATATGAATACTTAGATGATTTAAAACAACTCCAAAACCATAATCTTCTAAGGTAATTTCTGACTACATCCTTTACCTTCATTACTGTCAAAGCAACATTTATAGAATGAACATGTTGATTTCAAGACAGAGAGGACAAGCTTGGGTCATCCACTAGCACTCTTTGTGATGATGAAGATGCTTAGTAATGTCCACTGTCTAAGCACAGTAGCCACAGTAACATGGCACTGACAAAGGAAGGAAGTTTAAATTGTATTGAAATAAAACTAAGTCAGTTGCTAACTGTTGTCATGGCTGTAATTTGACTCTCCCTCTGCCTGGTTCCTGGTGACCTTTCTTAACATCTGGGGCTCTACCTCCTTTGAATCTCTCTCTCAGCACTGGATAGAAAGGCCCTCTATATATATGCACTTCCTAAAGGGCCAAGTAAAGAGTTGCTATTCTAGGGTCATAGTTATTGTTATTATTATTTTAATTATCTGACCTTGATATTGGAGTCAACTTGCTAATAGAACATAAACAAGAGGTATGGATACTGTTCTATCATTACTTGTAACTGTATTCCTCAACTTCCAGAAGTGTGTGTGTGTGTGTGTGTGTGTGTCTGTGTAGAAAGCGTTCTATTTTCCTTCTTGCTTCTCAGCTGGGTTTCACTTTATTTTTATTTTACACATATGAATGTCCTTTATAATTCTGTCCTACATTATCCCTTAAAATAAATGGTAAATAGCTTTAACTGTTACTAAAATTGCTAATGCCTGACATTGCCTCACCATAATGGAATAAAGAGAAAAGAGTATAGACATTCATTAAATTCATGTTAAATGTCAGCTCCTCAGTTAAAAACTTGTCTTACTAACACAGTAACAGGCAAGAATAAAAAAGTAAGCTAATATTACAATTACCTTTGTATGGAAAACATGCTCTAGCTTGTCTATATTTAAAGGCATGTATTACAAGATACTTGTAGAGCTTGTATTCCCCTTGTTGCTATGTTGAGTAAAGATATATAAATATGTCAAAGTCATTTGTAACTCTATAATTAAAACATATTTAGTACCTCTATTGTTTTTATTAACATTAAAAGTTAATCCATATGCAATAAGCAACATGTATTGAATATTAATTTTCCAATTTCAACAGTATTTTAAGCAAAGATCAAATTGCTCATTCTTTTGATTATCTCAATATTGACTTCTATACTTTCTCCTTAACTAGTCCTCATTACCTCCATTCTACTTCCCAGTCTACCCAACAAATCTTTGTTTTGGTTATTATAGTTTTTGATTGCTTATAATTTTACTTGTTAGATATTTTCTATTCCTTCCCTGAAACTTTCTGTTTTTTCCCCAGTTGTCTTAATAATAGCCTCTCATTGAAGCAGTTTTAGAACAGCTGCTTTAAAATATGTATACAATACTTTCACAGCTCTGTAATCTTGGTGATGTCATCTATTAATTAACCCTTTCCTTAAGTTTGGGATCCCTCTGACTCTCGGTTATTGGTAGTTTTGTTTTAATTAAAAATGGATATTTTCATTTCATGTCATGAGCTTCTGAATCTCATTTAGATTATCTGTTTCTTTTAGTCTACTTTAATCTTACTCTGGACTAGGAAAAGACAGGGGATAAGGTCACTACTACAAGGTGGAGTTAGAATGCAGACTCTGCCTCTTTCCCTCACTTGATCCCTGAAGGTGGAGTTCTTCATTAAGGCAGGGTGCTAGTCACAGTCCCCACTCTCCAGGAGGCTTCCTCTTGTCGCTGCCCTAAGAAGAAGGGCTCAGATCTTGTCTGGTAGCAGGGCAAGTGCACTCTTTGGCTCTATCTATCTATCTATCTATCTATCTATCTATCTATCGTCTATCTACTGATGGTTTACAGTAAACAATAAGCTTCTCAAGTATTTTGAAATGAGATGTCTGAAGATCAATTATCACTTCCACAATAAGATACCCATATTCCTTCTCTAATATTCTAGAGACTGTAACATATACCAGTGAGTCCGCTTCATAAATGATAATATATAATATATGTGTGCATCTCAGAGATTGTCTAAACCCTTTCGTGCCTTTTACTGATGTTAAAATAATTAACTTAAATATTACTTTAATATATATATATATATATATATATATATATATATATATATATATATATTCCAGTTATACTGGTTATGGTGGGTGAATATTTGATACAGTCTTTACAGTTAGGTAGTCTTTGAAGAATGACATTAGGTAATCTTTGTAGACTAACATTGCTTATAAGAATCTATTCAACAAAGATAAAATTGTCTCTGTAGAAAAACAAAGCAGAGTGCATGTGTATCATGCTCCTCAGAATGGATACTGTCACCACACAGCTGCATGTGGTGTGAACATCTGGCTAGGGTGGACAAGTCCTCTTGGCCCAGCTCTAAAATTCACATGGTTGTTGTCAGGGCTACCACAGAGCACATTGATAATGCCTTAGGATACTATTGCTGTGATGAAACACCATGACCAAAGCAACCTGGGGTGAGAAGGGTTTATTTGCCTTATAATAATACATCATACTCCATCAATGAAGGAAGTCAGGATAGAAACTCAAACATGGCAGAAAACTGAAGTGCTGCTTCCTGACTTACTTATCATAGATTGCTCAGCCTGCTTTCTTATAGAATGTAGGACCACCATTCTAGAGATTAAAAACACCCTCAACAGCTGGGCTTTCCCTCCACCAATTACTAATTTAAAAAATCAGCTTTAGGTATGCCTGAAGCCCAATCTTAGGGAGATAATTTTTGAACTGAGATGTCCTTCTTTCCAATACTCTAGCTTGTGCAAAGTTGACATAAAATTAGCCAGCATAGGTGAGGACATTTGGTATATTTTATGAGTCTTCATGCTATTTCTTTTCTTTATTTTCATTGTTGGAATATCTCCCTTCTTTGGGCCTTTTCCTTCATGGAATAAGAGCTCTACCTATTACTGGTTATTTTGATGTCTTGGAGATGAATACATCCATTGTTTAACACTGCTGGATTACTTCTCTGATGGTTTGGTTTCTTAGCACTCCTGTTGTATAGAGAAAAGGAGCTCTACCTGTGCTTACAAATTTGAAGTTTCAGCATGTGTGTGGTAAGCTATATTTAGCTCACTCTGCGGGAGGAGAGTTTTGTAAATCATATTCTGGTTCCTCATATTCTGACCCTAGTGATAAAATTAGACACACTTTGAATTACCTTGGGAGTGGGGAAGTATGAAATTAATTAGAATGTAGTCCTGCAAAGGCCTAGGAATTCCTCAGTGCTATAGCTGAGTGTATATGGATTGGGTTCTTGTATCTCAGCATTCTTCAAGATACAATTATACTCTAACCTAAAATATGAGTCGACATATTCTGTCAAATGAATGCTAGTAAATATTTCAGTCTTTAGGACACACAATCTCTGCTCCAACTGGCAATTTCTGCAAGGTGTAGCCTATAAGCAGATAAATGGTCGATAAATAAATGAGCAAGGCTATATTCCAGTAAAATTTTATTCATGGACATTCAAATAAAACCTCATATATAAAATAGTAAATCTAAAATTGTTGGAAAAAAACAAAAGAGGGATTTTGTAATATATTTTTTTGTTTATTTTCTTTATTTGTCTGTCTGTATGTGTACTATGTCATAAAAATGCTTGACCCACCAGGCTGAATTCAATGGTAAGTTGTGAACTAGCACAGGCATTCTGGGAACTGAACCAGAGTCCCCTGCAAGGGCAACACTTGCTCTCAATCCTGAGCCATCTGTAGCTCCTACAATCATTTTTAAATGTGAATTAATCATTCGTCACTGTTCACACAGAAACAAAGTAGGCTGGACTTGAATGATATACCTTGCTTTGCTTATCCCTGTCATGGTAGATGTTTACTGGATAAGTTCCTTCACCCAAAGAGACACTGTGCTTTCGTTTAGGCAAACAAAAGTATCTCTTTTCTTAAGATATGTTTCTTATAGTCTTGATACATTTTCATGTTTAACCCTTAGTATTCAGGTACCTGTGAACATATACCTTCTGATCACTGAGCACAGAGTTCCCAATGGAGGAGCTAGAGAAAGGACTGGAGGAGCTGAAGGGGTTTGCAACCCCATAGAAAGAACAACAGTATCAAAAAAACAGACCCCCACCCCCAGGGACTAAACCACCAACAAAAGAGTACACGTGGAGCGATCCATATGTAAGGATGGCCTTGTCAGGTATCAATGTGAGGAGAGGCCCTTAGTCCTGTGAAGGCTGTATGCACCAGTGTTGGGGAATGCCAGGGTGGGGAGGTGGGAGTGGGGAGGTGGGGGAGCACCCTCATAGAAGTAGGGATATGGTAGATGGAATAGGGGCTTTCTGGAGGAGAAACTATGAAAGGGGATAACATTTGAAATGTAAATAAGAAAATATCCAATAATAAAAAGTTTCATAAATTATCTTAAAACTATTGCTGGTGACACAATGTCCCAAAGAAGTAATGGCCTTTGCTCTCAATGTTTTCACAGTAGTACCTGCATTGATTCTACTTCTGGTAACTGTTATTTTGTTAACTATATTCTTCATTTACTTCTTCTTCTAAGTTAACACTATACTTATCTAGCTTCTAAGTCATGATGAATATATGAGACTTGGACCAGAATATTTTCTTAAGGCCAATTTTGCCTTTTTTTTTCTCTTTAAGAAGAGCTAAATATTTATCTGCTATTGGTTAAAATGGAGTAATATGTTTTACAAGTCATAGAAAAGCTGCAGGAGACTTGACTGGCAATGGCATAATAAGAGGGTGATTATTTGTCTTATGTGTTATGAAGACTAATGTTTAGCATTTTGGAATAATGTCTGAGTCCCTCAGAGATGTTCAAGCCACTGTGACTATCTGTCCCTTGTTGATCTCTCATGTATCTAGTGCCACAGGCACAAATGTCTGTAGCCATACTAGACTTCCCCTGCATTGGAGGTAAAGGGAAGAGGTCAAGGTACTATTCAAATCTGTTTCTATTTGACCTTTCCACTATTTTCCCCTCTCCCCAAACTCCTGTTCATGTCCTCTGCATTAGCATCTGCCCACAGCTGTAAGAGTGGCTGGGGAATTGAAGAGGGACAGCTTTGAAGCTCTATCACTGGAGTGGACAGAAGGCAAAAGTGCTGGAAATGTGTTTATATTCCCAAGTGTCTACAACCAAGAAAAGTATAACCTGTGTGATATTCAGATTTCTTTCTGCTAGAAAGTCTCTACTGAATTTGTGTTCAGAATGATTGAACCATAGTTATTCCTTAAACTAGTATTTGTAGAGTATCTACTTTGTGTATATTATATGAGAGAGGTGTGACAGAAAGGTTGTTTCTTCTGGGTCTTCATCTCCATCCAAAAACAAGGCATGCACATGCAATTTTAAACAGGATACCTCAGTTCTCGAAGCAAATCAAAGCATTGCAATATCTTTATTTCTAAGACAGTTCATTCATTTAAAAACATGTATTGGGTACAACTATGTATAACTATTTAGGTTCTTTTTTTTTTCAACAATAACATCTCCATTCTGCTGTTGATATCAAACATATCAAAAGAGCTCTGCAGTTCTGTCGTTTTTGTAGATTGGACAGGGCGTTTGGAAACAACCTTTATCTGTTCTGAAAACTGCTGAAGTTATTCAGAAGCCAACTACAAAGAGTAGGATTGAACTCGAGTCTTTCCATTATGTCTAGCCTTCTCCTTAAACAATGTCTCAATGACTGGTTATCTACTGTTAAATTAATTATTTGTCTAAACACTGGGTGTGTAAAGCTCAATAAAATGTAGGCAATCTCTCCTGGGAACTATTGGCAGTCTAGGCAATAATTTTATAAATATTTGCAGTGCATAGCACATACATAGAGACACATTCTTGTCTTTTGATAAGAAAAAAAATATGAATGGTCAACATTGTTTAGATAAATACACAGAACTCAAACTCAGTTAAAGCTTCACAGCATAAAGAAGACAACATTAATAGTGCCTAAAGGGGCTATCCATACAAATAATGTAAGAGAAGGGAATACAATGTAGAGATATCAGTCCAGCCAAGGCAAGGAAGCATACAGCATTTCATGCAGTTATCGTGGAACAATTACTAAGCCATTTCACCCTGAGGTTTTCTGGGGGAGTATTTGCTCATTGTCCCTGCTTAAAGAAAAGCTTTGTCAGAACACAGGATTGTCGGATGTGAACATAGCTTTACTCTTCATTTCAAGTGAGATATCTGGGGTTCAGAAGGATTGGGAAGTTGGGTGACTTTTTAGCAAAATAGACACTAAATCAAGGTAATTATGTGGTCCATAATATTGTCGCGCACCTTTACCGACCAGCGGGAATAAGACGCAGGACAAACCAGGTTTCTTCTCAGGACAGTTTACTCAGGAAACGTTCCGTGGCAAATGGCAATGCAGAATGGCCATGCATGCAGTTACAGAGTGAAAATGGTGAATGGCAGAATGGGGCCGAGAAGAGTGGAGTAGCAGAGTGGAGTGGTAGAATGGAACGGGGGCCCGATCCTCCCCAGGAGCAGCTACTTAAACCCTGTCCTGTCCAATCGCTGAACTGCTCTGTGGCTCTCACTCATACACCAGGTGGTCTCGAGCACAAGATCAAACACTAGCCATCACAACCTAATGCCAATTAAGAGTTGTTTATGCCAGTACAGCTGAGGCGGTCTGTGCCGTCTTTAAGAAGTGGTTGAATGGCTCCCTACATACTATGACACTTCTTATATCTATATATCATCCATATTTATCTATATCATTTATATCCATATCTACATCTATATGTCACTATCATTCATTATATATCATTGTGAGGAGATAAAACGAGACTAGCACTTTCTTGTTTCTTACTATGACCTAAGTCACATTAAAATAACATTGTTTAGAGATACAGTTCTGAAAGGATGGAGCTCTTTTTGAGGCATGTGGCAGCTCAGTTTACATGGTATCTAGTTTGGAAGTAAATGCTTTTCCAGAAAATTTTAAAGTATTGTTAGGCTGCCCCCCACACACACACACACACTACCACCACTACCATATGCACAGACTCACACATATGCACACACAGAGAAACACATGAGCACATACACTTTCATACATGTGCATGCATGTACACACATACATATCAATACACACAATGTATAGAATCCATAATAATAATAAATGTACTAGCTGAAGAAACTCTGAAGCCTTTGAATAAGAATATCTTGAGAACTTTGCTTTCTAAGTGGATCCATGCAAGCTTTATTCTACACAATTTTTTGTTTTTTTATTTGATTTTTCTTTCTTGAGATAAGTTCACACTCTAGTTCAGGCTAGGCTTCAAACTTGTGAGAATTATCTTGCCTCAATCTTCCAAATTACAAATATATGTCACTACACAAAGGTTAAGTTGTCCTGTTAAGACAGCCTTATTTCATTTAGCACAGTTTCTTCGGTACTCATCCATTCTATTTTATCTATGAAGATTTTATTTGTATTTAAAGCTAAACTAAAACCACTCTGTTTGTCACACTTCCCAGCCCCTGTTCTGTTGATGGCCATTCTGATATTTTACTGTTTATTTACCAATATCACTGTTTTATTCTTATTTATATTTGTCATTCCTCAGCATCAATCCCAAATTTTATATTCTCTTGATATCTGCTCATGCTATTCCTTTTTCAGAAGGTCTGTTCTCTTGTTTGATAAGGCAACCTATTACCCTACATGTCAGTATAGACTGCTTCTTCAGCAACATTGGTTACACTCTTTCATACAACTGTTCTTCGTAGCTCAGTGCCCAAGTGATACAGATCTCTCATTGCATTAATGTGTCTAGCCTCCCCTACCACAGCTGAGGTCCCTAGGAGGACAGATACACACAATCTCTTAGTAATCGCCATAGTCTTCATGCCCAGATCTCAAGCATGGCATATAACAAACATTTAAGAAAAGAAACAGTACCATGCAGTTTTTATCACAATTGCTCTGTGGTACAGCTTGAGGTCAGGCATGGTGATTCCACCAGAGGTTCTTTTATTGTTGAGAAGAGTTTTTGCTATTCTAGGTTTTTTGTTATTCCAGATGAATTTGCAAATTGCCCTTTCTAACTCAGTGAAGAATTGAGTTGGAATTTTGATGGGGATTACATTGAATCTGTAGATTGCTTTTGGCAAGATAGCCATTTTAACTATATTAATCCTGCCAATCCATGGACATGGGAGATATTTCCATCTTCTGAGAACTTCTTTGATTTCTTAATTCAGAGACTTGAAGTTCTTATCATACAGATCTTTCACTTCCTTAGTTAGCATCACACCAAGGTATTTTATATTATTTGTGACTATTGTGAAGGGTGTTGTTTCCCTAATTTCTTTCTCAGCCTGTTTATCCTTTGTGTATAGAAAGGTCACTGATTTGTTTGAGTTAATTTTATATCCAGCTACTGCACTGAGGCTGTTTATCTGGTTTAGGAGTTGTCTGGTGGAATTTTTAGGGTCACTTATATATACTATCGTATCTTCTGTAAAGAGTGATATTTTGACTTCTTCCTTTCCAATTTGTATCCCCTTGATCTCCTTTTGTTGTCGAATTTCTCTGGCTAGGACTTCAAGTACTATATTGAACAGGTAGGGAGAAAATGGGCAGCCTTGTCTAGTCCCTGATTTTTGTGGGATTGCTTCCAGCTTCTCTCCATTTACTTTGATGTTGGCTACTGGTTTTCTGTATATTGCTTTTATTATGTTTAGGTATTGACCTTGAATTCCTGATCTTTCCAAGACTTTTATCATGAATGAGTATTGGATTTTGTCAAATGCTTTCTCAGCATCTAAGGAGATGATCATGTGGGATCCATCCCATATACAACCACCAAATCCAGACACTATTGTATATGCCAGAAAGATTTTGCTGACAGGACCCTGATATAGCTCTCTCTTGTGAGGCTATACCACTGCCTGGCAAATAAAGAAGTGGAGGCTCACAGTCATCTATTGAATGAAACACAGGGCTCCTAATGAAGGAGCTAGAGAAAATACCCAAGGAGCTAAAGGGGTCTGTATCCCTATAGGAGGAACAACATTATGAACTAACCAGTACCCACCCCCGAACTGTGTCTCTAGTTGCATATGTAGCAGAGGATGGCCTAGTCGACCATCAATAGGAGGAGAGGCCCTTGGTCTTGCGAAGATCATATGCCCCAGTACAGGGAATGCCAAGGCCAGGAAGCGGGAGTAGGTGGGTTGGGGAGCAGGGCAGGGGAGGGAATAGGGGGCTTTTGGGATAGCATTTGAAATGTAAATGAAGAAAATATTTAATAAAAAAGAAAACATGGACACAACAATCAAAGAGAATGAAAAATGCAAAAAAAAGAAAACATTTGTTCAACTATAGAATAAATCACAAGTCATCTCTCTTTGCACAATTATGCCTTAAATCAGTAGGAGATTTTTCTCCACTAGTAAAATATTTGGTGTTCAAAGTATAAGATAGTCTGTAATCCAGAGGCGCTTTATAGTTTCTTGACTTTCTATACATGTAGCCTTAGTTGTCACACCAATATTTAAATCTCTCATAGCAATTCCCTGTTTGACTGGAAACTTAGCACTGGTTTAGGTTTTTGCTCTTGGACTTATTTGTTTTAAAATATTTCTGACAGGCTTTGATTTGTAGTCCCCGAAATTTCATGTCCCTGATATTTACAAATCAAGTGATGTTCCAATGGCCTCATCTAAGGGATGACCTTCATTTCTGCTCATCATGCTCTTGGTGTCCCTCCTGCTTTGTTTCTGTCTCATCCCTACCCCTGCTTGTTTTCATATAAGCTATTTACTCAGTTTAATGGGCTCAGCTGCTCGTGGGTCAGCTTTGAGACCCCCTTCACGTTTCTTTGAATTGTACCAAATATTCTTCTGCTTAACAGGACTCTAGTCATTGCATCAATAGCCTAGAAAGCTTGAAGTCTTTATCTGAAGTTTTTCCAGATATGACATTGATTTAATTTATTAGCATTGAAATTTCAAAATGAAGTGTTAAATTCCAAAATGTGTGTCAGAACCTCACTGTTAAAAACCATTATCACAGAAAATCGTCAGCATGGATGTGTATGTATCAACCATGGTGTCAAGATTCCAGTTTGAAGACATCATCTCCTTCCATATGCACAATCCCCTCAAGTGCAAGCCAGGTGATTGCTGGTAGAAATTTAGATTAGGGCACAGATGGAATAAAACTTTTTCCTAAGGGAAGGGCTCAAGGGAATGGATGAAGGGAGTATAAGTCTGCTTTGGTGGAAGGCAATAGGGCAAGAGAATCCGAGGTGTTGGAAGCTCACAGCAGTTCAATGGTATTCCCATACCTGAATTTCAATGCAGAAAGCAAAAGGGGATCATGCAGAAGAGAAAGATCAAAGTTGGGCATTTTTCTTTCGGAGTAATTACATATTAAGGTAGGGAACACTTAGATGATAGAGGGATGACTTCGTGTCGAAAAATCTTATTAGTGTTAAAATCATATAAATTAACTTATAAGTAAAATTCATCCGATCAGAAACCTCTACTCTTCGACTAACTATAATTGCCATTAATCAAAGTACGAGAGGGACGAAGAGAAACGTAGTGATATTGAGAAGCATGGGAGTTTGTTCACAACTATCTGTTCTGTACGGATTCTGTTGAGTAGCAGCAGTGAATGTTTGAGAAACTGACCTGAGTTGAACTTCACTTGGCTTAAGTTCACTGTGGTCACCTCAAGGGTTTTAGTTCAATAATGAATATGTTATTCACTTTCAGCCAATGAGAAGTGCTTAAAGTTTAGTGGAAGAGAAGAATTGGAGAAAGAACTCTGGCTAAGTTCTCTATTCTTCAATGTTAACACTTGAAGCATGTGACTCAAGGGTCTATATGTATAGGACAAAGGCAATGCTACCAATAGAAACATGGAGACATGGAAAGAGGGATAAAAGTCCTTTAGAGGACTGTTGAGCTATAAACTCCTCTATCTTGGGACTTGGACTTAGACAGAACCTTCCATTATAAAAGCTTACAAGTTTCCTTTCTATTTAATCTACTTTGGATATGCTCATCTCTAACTTAAATGCATGTGCATTCCAAATGATACTTGATCTTTGTGACCTTCAGCAGACACCTGTGTGATCTTCGGTGACCATAACCCTTTTGCGCCTCATTTCCCTTATCTGAAAAATGAATATAATTATGTCTGGTAGAGTTTTTCATGAATATCATTTGAGGTTCAGAACAAAGCCTGAGGGAAGGCACATGACTGATCCTTGCTGAGAGTTTAACTTTGTGATGTGACTGTTCATTGCTTTTAGGAACACTAGAGTCTAGGGGAGGAGAAATACACTAATATTGTCTATACAAAATAGCAGGAAATTGCATGCCTATGTTCTACACTTCAAGCAGATGGTTTATATTATTAGATATTTGTTATCCAAGGTACCTTGTATTCTACAAGAAGGACATGGGAAGGTATTGACAGGGGTGAAAATGACGGTTGGAAAAAGACATATACAAAAAAATCATATTAAGAGTTAAAAATTGATAACATTTTAAGCATAAAAAAAGGTACAGAGTCTTTGAGTTTGGCAAGAGCTTGGTAAAGGAAGAAAGGAAAATGGTTGGGAAAAGGCATGGTGATTAATGGACATTTGGTATGTATAGAGAAGCTGACAAGATGAAAGAGGATGAGACTTGCTGGACCAGATGACATTTTCTGAATCATCTAACTGTAAAATGAGGCCATAAGAACGTTTTAAGTAAAGCAGTCTCATGACATGATATATATATAATATACACATGTTTATGGGCCTTAAGGGATAGGAAAAATTATATGAATAAGGTTGGTACTCTGACCTGTCTTGGTCTATGGTGGTGACAGAGGAGATGGAATTGAGGATGCTCTTGTACTGTTGTTTCAGTTTCAGCTAATGGTTTCGCTGATGGATGGGAGGGGTTGGTGAATCTTCGAGACATTGAAGCCAAGAATGACTCCTCAGCTTTGGGGAAATCAATGGGCAGATTTTGTGGTTGGCAAACTGAAGTTCAGTTTTGACCATGTTAACATTGGGTATTTCCTGTATCAAAAGCAGTGGGAATTGATGGTACCTGTTAATAAGAAAATGAAGAATGGGAAGAACCTACCCAATCCCACTTCTGTTGGGAAATATTCTCTCAAAGTCGTTCTCCCTGTAAAATAGTCTTCAAAGAGTCAGTAAGAAGAGAGGGAACCATAGCCTGGTTCTAGTGGATAGTGAAAAACGCTGTATGTACTATGTAGACTTACAGAGGTGACTAACCAATGAGAAAAAATGAGAAGGGAGAAAACTACTGTTCATCTAATATGGGAGATTGTCAGTGAATTAATGTCCTAATGGAGGGAAAAGGGAACTTTTAGTATTTCATTTAAAACCATCTAAGATCAAAATGCTGACCATGAGGTTGGGAATTTAAATTTTATGGTTTGGAACACAAAAAGTCAAAATAATTTATTATGACACATCCTAAAACACAAGTCTATATACACCATGTTGCACATGTGCAAGTGGAGGTTTGTGGCAGTTGACTAGGGGAAAAATGATTCTCGAAAAATTCATTGTTGTTTCTTATATAAGTTTGGGCTCAGAGGAGGAGTGTATACATGTTTTCTAAATGAAAAAATATCCCAAAATATGAGCTGTAGGTTTTATTGGTAGAGATATTAATTTTAGATGGTGTCTTAGTCAGGGTTTCTATTCCTGCACAAACATCATGACCAAGAAGCGAGTTGGGGAGGAAAGGGTTTATTCAGCTTACACACCTACATTGCTGTTGATCACCAAAGGATGCAGGACTGGAACTCAAGCAGTCAGGAAGCAGGAGCTGATGCAGAAGCCATGGAGGGATGTTACTTACTGGCTTGCTTCTCCTGGCTTGCTCAGCCTGCTCTCTTATAGAACCCAAGACTACAAGCCCACGGATGGTCCCACCCACAAGGGGCCCTTCTCCCTTGATCACTAATTGAGAAAATGCCTTACAGCTGGATATCATGGAGGCATTTCCTCAACTGAAGCTCCTTTCTCTGTGATAACTCCAGTTTGTGTCAAGTTGACACAAAACGAGTCAGTACAGATGGTATAGAAATGAAAACAAAAAATTTGAAGCTATCAGGACATGAGTACTCTAATCCTTATAGACCTTGGTCTTCCTTTCCTTTCTCGTAGCAGAGATACCTTTAAAAAATCATTAGTTCATTTGTCTGTTCAGTTCTTACAATGTTCCACCTGTGCATTTAAGTCTAGGTTGAGAGTCTACCCCAGGGAAAGTATATATACATGCCCAATAAATATTGGTTGAATGAAAGCAAGAGGGTAGACTGAGTGAGTGGATGTTTTATGACCAGAGGGATTCTGTAGGGCACAGGGAATGAGCAGGTTCTAGATGAAGGGAGATGAATAAACCAAAATTCAGGGTTGAAATAGCTAAGCAGGAGGCAGTACTGAAGCTGCCTGGTTTGGTGCTCCATCTGAACTGTGGGCATTAGTAATGTGCTCAAAGTAAGTCTTTGGAATTGAGGGGATTGGGATTTATGCTTCCAAGCTCCATTTCCCACAATGCCGTGTTCTTTCCTCACCCATGTTATGTCTCAAAGTCATTATACCACCGCTCAGCTCCCAGACACCCTGTTTTCTTCCCACTTAGGCCTGATGAGATATTTTCTGTCACTGACACTTTCTTTGTATGACTCCTTTTCTGAGCTGTGTTTGTTCATCTTTCTTAGCTCTCCACTGTGGTTTGAACCCACGGGGTATTGATCACCCTGCCCATGCTGACGGAATTAAACTGCAAATTGAAGGCGAAGGTGTAGAATCTCAATCCATTAAAAACAGAACTTTCCAGAAGGTGCCTGACCAAAAAGGAACCCCCAAGAGACTTCAGGGAGAAGCTGAGACGGCAAAGGTGAGCCGCTGGCCAATTAAGCACCGTAAATTTGAGGCTGGAGCCCTGCTAAACCGTGGTCAGCCACAGAGAAGGGCTAATCATGCTCCTGCTAATCCCTGATGTATCTGTGGTAATATCAATGCTGTGTCTCATTGATAAATGATAATAGATGGCAGTGTTGACTGAGTTCCCTTCAGATGAAATCCAAACATGTTTGTAGCTGTCCCAAGGTACAAGGCTCTGGACTGTGGATTATAGGGGGAAAAAAGCCTCTCTTGTCTAACAGCAATAGAGTTTACACCTACCTTCCTTCCTTCCTTTCTTTCTTTCTTTCTTTCTTTCTTTCTTTCTTTCTTTCTTTCTTTCTTTCTTTTCCTTCCCATTTTCCTTCTTTTCTTCTTTCTTTCTTTCTTTCTTTCTTTCTTTCTTTCTTTCTTTCTTTCTTTTCTTTCTTTTCCTTCCCATTTTCTTCTTTTCTTCTTTCCTTCTCTTTCTTTCTTTCTTTCTTTCTTTCTTTCTTTCTTTCTTTCTTTCTTTCTTTCTTTCTTTCTTCACACTTATGCAACTTCAGACTTCATATTCTCTATCTATAAAGGATTCCTAAAATCTGCTTCCCCTATTAGGATGAGATGAGCTGAGTAAATGATTTTTTTGTGCTTCTGAAAACATTTTGTAAAAGCCTGATCCTAAGGGGCTTTTGCTGACAAATACTATTAATGATAATAACTGACTTTTGTAAATATATGCATGCATAGCAGATTTAGAGCATTCTTGCTGCTGGAGTTATTATGTCTTTAATCATCCTATGAGTCAGACAATAGTAAACCTTAGTTGATGAAGATACAGCTGTTCTATTTTGATGGAGGGCTAGTTCTTAGTCTTTGGGCTAAATGTAGGTGCCATACACCTGAGGAAGTATGCGTTGAAAGTATACCAAACAGTGAGGTTTTGTTGAGGACAGCCTCTTATAAAGGATTTCTCTTGTTTTAAAAAATGGTGTGTGAGTATAGAAACCCACAACCAGACATTTTGGGGGGGAGGGGGAGGTGTGAGGGAGAGGGCGAGAGAAAAAGACCTTAGAACACTCAAATCGAATGGGTGGTCTCCATCAAATCTCCCCCAGCAGAGCTCAGGGAACTCACTCAGAAGAGGAAGCAGAATGAATGTAAGAGTCAAAGGGAATGAAGGACACCGAGAAACCAAGGTCTTCTGAGGCAACATGAGCAAAGGTCATGTAAATGCACAGAGACCGAGGCAGCATGCACAGGTCTGCACCAGGTCCTTTGCTTATAACATTAGGGCTTCCAGTTTGGTGTTTTTATGGGACACCTGAGTGTGTGAGTGAGATTCTTGGGTTCTTTTCTTTCTGTTGGTTGGTCTTGTCCTAATTTGATATGATAGTTTTTGTTTTACCTTATAATATTTTATTTTGTTACATTTCTATTGTTACTATCTCTTAGAAACCTCTTATTTTTTAATGAGAGAAAGAAAGGGATTGGATCTGGATGGAAGGAGAAGTGGGGAGGAGCAGAGGGAGGGAAAACTGTAATTAGAATATATTGCTTGAGAAAAGTATCCATTTTCAATGAAAGGAAAAGAGGTATTGTATGAATTTTTGTATAAACTTAGTAACAATATCCATGCCAAGTGTCAAAGATGTTCATTTTAGCTTTCTCATTAGAAATAGAGGGAATTAATATTCATAGACATTTGTTTCCTCTTTCTGTGTTTATTGAGTGAGTATATGCAACCTTAGAAAGCAAACGTAAGTTCCCAAGGAAAACTGGAAGTAGGAAGGTGGCCTGGCTCTTGTACCATGATCTTCTCTTCAAAATTATATTTTCTGGATTAAAATGTGATTTTGGTTTTGCTTTACCTGTAGCTATGAATAAAGATCATTATTGCTTCTTCTCTGGCTAGATAATTAAAAACAGATGACATTCCTCAGGTATATCTCTGGGTGTGATGTAAGAACTGGCAAATGATTGGTTAGGAAGATACTATAAGCACTTTTCACTGAATATTTTTTTGTGCAGAAAAATAGCTCCTTAAAGGAAACTGGTGGACTGTCTGAGTTGAGCTTGTGAGCAGAGCTGGTGAGAAGTGAGATTTGCCATGACATCTAAAGCTAATCACTCTGTGGTGCTACAGAGTTATAGGGAAAATTATCCTTAGGGTCTGCTTTTACTCAGAAAGATAAATAGAGCTTGCCAGAGTTAAAGGGCGTCCAAAATATTAAGACTCCCACTGGGGAAAAGGGAAAACTAATTCTGGATATTTGTTTTATTTTGCTTCAAATGTAATTACACATTTCCAGATTATATCTCTGTTCTTTAAAAATATTTACAGAAAATCGGTTCAGATCTTATGTGGTTTGATTGCTTCTGAATTCGTGTTGAATGTGTGACTTTGTGCTTCTGGGGGAAAAAAAAAAAGTACGATTCTGTAAAGCATCCCTCCGCCTTTTCAAAACAATAGACCACATTTAGAAATTATGTTCATTGTAGTTTGTCTAAATCATCCCCAGGAAAGCACAGAAACAAGATTCTAGGGTCTTCACATTGGCATGCTTAGGGGTAAACAGCTTAGAAATTTCTAGCAAGAACGGACAGAATTTGCCCTTTTCACAGAGGGCTAACAGGTGAAGCTGCTTGATGCGAACATGCAGTGACAGTACCCTATAGTGATGACCGAGGGTCCAGGGACATCACAACTTGGTATCTGTTCCACAGACTTGTTTTGTGTACATATAGTAGACATCCTTGTGGTTCCTCTTCTGTTGTTTGTAGAGGGACAGCAGGACCTTGGTCCATCTTCTTCTTTCTCTTTGCTAAGTTGACCCATTCTCACCATGCCTATTGAACCTCTGGCATTAAAAGACATTCAGATGTGCAAATCAGCAGAGCTTACCTGGAGGTAGTTTGATAGTGGTTCCTAAGGTTTTTAGTGGGGTGATTTGCAGACCAATGATTTTCTTTCTAGGAACTTGTCCTAAGGAAATAATAAAATACACAAAGGTATGTGTAGGATAATAGTCAATGCAACAACTTACTATATGAAAATATTAAAAATAATGTGTGTCCTTTCACAATACACTGACTAAAGAAGCATTCTGTGTCCATACAGTGGAAGAGAGCACTTCCTATTCAGAGTGTAGGGGTGCTGTGTACAAGTGATGATATTTTAACCTGAGGAAGGAGTGTTACTGCATGGTGCATAATGTTAACACATATGTAAAAATGTCCTTTGAATCCTTTGAATAAGGGCACCCCAGAGTAGGGGAGTGTTTGGTGTCTGTTTTGAGCAGTACATTATATTCACACGGAGGTGATGGGGGAACTTTCTGCACTTGTGTTTTGTTTGATTATATTTATTTAAATGGCTCTTCCAGAAATGTTGTATTCATAGTTTCACCATGATTTTTTTTTTCTGCTTGTTAATGTTATTCCTTTTAGGCTTACTGGTATATTTCTTTGTGCGGCTTCTATTCCTGCCGGCAAGTTTGTTTATCACAGGAGTAAAGCTTTTAATTCTTGTTGATAACTTTTTATTCATTGAGAAAGTGAGTTACTAGCTCTTAGCCTTCTTGTGGCTTGGGCTGTAGATATCATCTAACGAAGTACTAATTTTGCATTTGTCCCTACCTGAAGTTCTGTCCAGGTTTCCTGGTCACGTTATATAATACTTTAACGATTATCAGCTTTTGGCCTGTTTTGCAAAGTTTATATTTCCTAGGCTTTACTCAGGAAACCCTGTTATAGTTCCCTACATTAATTACTTTTTTAAGACTTATATTTAATGTGATGTGTATGTGTGTGTGTGAGAGAGAGAGAGACAGAGAGAGAGAGAGTGTGTGTGTATGTATATGTCTGTATGTCTGTGTAGAAGCCATATGTATGAGTGAAGGTGCCACTGGAAGGAAGAAAATGATGTCATAACCCCTGAATCTGGAGTTACAGGCCATTGTTACCCCATTCTACATGGGCTTTGAGGATTGAATTCGATTCCTCTGTAAGAACATTCAACCACTGAGCCATCCCTCTAACCCAAATTATTGCAAACTCTTAAGCAATGTTAAGACCTGTGTAAGGATTGTCACATGAGTTTTATTGCATTATGTTTGTAGTTTCTCATAATTTTAAACATCATAGATATAGATTCTTCCCCTCAGGATTCAGGGAACCCCACAGAAGAGGAGGCAGAAAGATTTTAAGAGCCACAGGAGATGGAGGACACCAAAAAACAAGGGCCTCTGAATCAACATGAGCAAAGCTCATAGGGACTCCCAGAGCGGGAGGCAGCACACACAGGGCCTGCAGAGACTACACCAGGTCCTCTGAGTATATAGTATGGCTTCCAGTGTAGTGGTTTTTATGGGATTTCTGAGGGTGTGAACAAGTGTGTCTCTGATTCTTCTGCTGCCTTCTCTTGGGTCGCTTTCCTTCTGCTTGTTTGTCTTGTCCAACTCTGACATTACATAGTCTTAGGTTTAATTTATCATTTAAAATTTTTGTTCCTTAGAAGCGTGGATGGATCCCCAGGTGGGGCAGGACCAAAGCATCCACACTTTTTTCTTCCTTCTTCTTGAGCTTCATGTGGTCTGTGAATTGTATCTTGGAGTTTGGGGGCTAATAACTACTTATTAGTTAGTGCATACCATGTGGTACTTTTGTAACTGGATTACCTCACTCATGATGTTTTCTAGTTCCATCCATTTGCTTCAGAATTTCATGAATTCATTGTTTTTAATAGCTGAGTAGTACTCCATTGTGTAAACTTACCACATTTTCTGTATCCATTCCTCTGTTGAAGGACATCTGGGTTTTTTCCAGCTTCTGGCTATCATAAATAAGGCTGCTATGAACATAGTGGGACATGTGTCCTTATTATATGTTGTAGAATCTTTTGGGTATATACCCAGGAGTGGTATAGCTGAGTCCTCAGGTAATACTATGCCCAGTTTTCTGAGGAGCCACCAGCAATGAAGGAGTGTTCCTCTTTCTCCACATCCTCACCAGCATCTGCTGACACCTGAGCTATTGATCTTAGCCATTCTGACAGATGTGAGGTGGAATCTCAGGGTTGTTTTGAGTTGCATTTCACTGATGAGTAAGGATATTAAACATTTCTTTAGGTGCTTCTCAGCCATTCAATATTCCTCAGTTGAAAATTCATTGTTTAGCTCTGTATGCAATTTTTAATAGAGTTATTTGATTCTCTGGTGTCTAACTTCTTGAGTTCTTTGTATATATTGGATCTTAGCCTTCTATCAGATATAGAATTGCTAAAGATCTTTTCCCAATCTGTTGGTTGCCATTTTGGTAAGACAGTGAAGCTTTGCAATTTTATGAGTTCCCATTGGTTGATTCTTGATTCTTAGGTCTTGGATGGTTTTGTTTAATTCCATCACCTGTTTGGTTGTGTTTTCCTGTAATTCTTTAAGGGATTTTTGTGTTTCCTCTTTGAGGAGTTCTACCTGTTTAGCAATGTTCTCCTGTATTTCTTTAGGTGAGTTATTAATGCCTTTCTTAAAGTCCTCGACCAGCATCATGAGATATGATTTTGATTCCCAATCTTGCTTTTTGAGTGTGTTGGGGTATCCAGGACTGGCTGAGGTGGGAGAGTTGGGTTCTGATGATGGTGAGTGGTCTTGGTTTCTGTTAGTAAGATTCTTAAGTTTGCCTTTTGCTATATGGTAATCTCTGGAGTTAGTTTTTATAGTTGTTTCTGGCTGGAGTTTGTTCCTCCTGTGATTTTGTTAGCCTCTGTCAGCAGTCCTGGGAGTCCAGCCCTCTCCTGAGTTTCAGTGGCCAGAGTACTCTCTTCAGGCAAGGTGCACCAAGGTCTGGTGTTCAGACCTGCCTTCTGGCTGAAGATGAAGGCCAGAAACAAAGCCTGTCCCAGAAGATGTGTTGCCTCTGCAGACTGCGCTCACCTGCACAGAATGGTCTCTGAGGGACCTGGGACACAAGATGGCTCCCTCACCTGCTTGGGCAGTCAGAGCTCTCCCAGGTGGCCACCTCTCCTATAGCGGGGAAGGTGTCTGGATGTCTGGAGCCTGAAAAGGGGGTCTATCTCTGAAGCTGTGTTGCTTCTGCAGTCTTCTCGCTCACCCTCCCCGGTCTTTGAGCTGACTTGCACAGACAGGTATCTAAAGGACCCGGGACACAAGATGGCTCCCTCACCTGCTCTGGGGGTCAGAGCCCTCTCAGAAGGCCACCTCTCCTTTGGTGGGGAAGGTGCCTGGATATCTGGAGCCCAAAATGGGGCCTATCCCTGAAGCTGTGTTGCTTCTGCCTGTCCCAGGAGCTGTGTCGCTTCTGCAGTCCTCACTCTCACCTGTGCAGACTGGTCTCTGAGGACACAAGATCTAATATGACTTTTAAGACTCTTCTTCACTTCCCATAATGCTGTTTCAGAGGTGACTTTTTGATTGTCCCTCTCATTTATAGTTCTGCCTCATACTTATGTTTATAACATTTCCACCTCTGTTTTACAATTCAGAAACCTGGGAATTTAAGTAGTTCATTAAAATGTAGTTTCTGTTTAATAACTTCAGCAAAAAAGATCAGAAGTCTCAGTTTAATAGCTCTAAATTTGGGGGGGTTTATTGCCTAAACATTAAATGAACAAATGATCTATTTATTTGAAAAGAAAAAAATACAGTCTGTTGTACTCAGAAGCTAGCCAACCAGCACAAGAAGAGGTTAAAATGCTGCATGTATTCTTTACTCCTCTGAGAGAAACACAGCAATCTTTATTGTTGTATTATATAAGGGAGAAATAATACCAGCATCTGAAACAGGGAATAATTGCCTCACTTGGCTTTCGAATACATTATGTGAATCTTTGGCAGGAGATAGCCTTTTCTCATTACGCTAATATTAGATTTGGTTTGTATTTCTTTGGCACAGAGTTAAAGGAGCTGGCTTGGAACTTGGTGCTAGAGGCAAGAGAAGAAAGCCTGGTGTTGTGGATAAGCCACAGGCAGATAGATGAGAATAGACTGTGGGGTAACTGGTAGACCTTTGTAACAATGAACAGAAGTCATTAATCTAGTATCAAAGCAGACAGCTGAAAGAACTTTGACTTGGGTACAAAGATAAGAGTGGGTTGTACTTAACGTTGATCACATTACATCATGAAGTGGTCTCTGAGAAGATCTGTGGCAGTTTGAGAATAGAATGATGTCATTCTTGGCTATCTGTACCTCTTGGCTCAAGGAACAAGAGTGTCTTCATGTAAAGCTGCCAACCCAGCGTAATGCCACCAGTGATAGGAAAGGATGTAATCCATGAGACACATAATGAGCACATGTTTAATGAATTGTCTGAGGGTCAGAGCAAGAGTGAAAAGCAAAAGTGACTTTATGCTTTGTGAGTCCCTGGCCACAACATCATCACTATATTGGGTATTTGAAGAGATCTCAGAAGCCACAGTCAACTTTCATTTAGACTTGTGTTTATTACTAATGTATTAATCACTGAAAGCATCGCCATAATTATGGTACATTTGAACCATGGATTTATTGTATAGTCATCAGAGAGAAACCCTCAAGAGCACATCCATCCTACTCACCACCGAGGGAACCGAGAAACAGAGATGAAGTGGGGCTTCTGCAGACCTTGTTGCTTGGCTGTAGCCCAGCCTACCATAAAACACAGTTCTTCTAAGTGCAAGATCCAATGCTAAAAAAGCAGTAGGCAACACATTCACTCTTCGGGTGATACTTTTCGGTACAATTACATGCAGTGACACTTGATTTCAAAATCAAGAGTGAGCATGTAAGAGCACCGGGTAGTGAGTGACCCAGAGGATCCGTGCACATCTCCAGTTACACATTTGAGACTGCTCAGGTAGTCCTAAGAAGATGGGGTTTGATCTTCTTTTTGACTCAGCTTAAGAAGTGTTTGATCTTCAGCAGTGGTAGCTGCTGGCACTCTGCAGAGTGTTTTTTTTTTTTTTTTTACCTAGCCCAAAACTCTGCTGATCCATGCAACACCCAACCTGGAAGTTCTAACAGAATTGCTACCAATTTGGTTAAGATGTTTCAGAATTGCCGATCTCTATATGAAAGTCAATTTTCACAGGGAGGTTCATGATAGCATTAGACTCATGGTGCAGTTATTATGAAATTACCCCCAGTTCTTGACAGAGGGACATATGGAAAACTTAAAGGAATTATGTACCCTGGCCAGCCCTTCCAAGGGAAGGATTAAGCAACAGAACTTTACTGAGAAAGGCAGGATGGTAATAGATCAGCATTCAAAGGGAAAGTGAGAAGAGTTCATTCTTTGACTATACATGCAGCAAAAAGGCTGACACAAGTGCCTGGTTGTTGACAAATGCACATTATTTCTAAGGAGATACAATGATTTATTATTTCATTCATTCAATCATTCATTCATTCATAATTCATTCCTTCATTCTCTCTATCCACATTATGATGTATCTTAATCATACAATGTGTACTCTTAGTATGATTTTCTCATTACTTCTTGTTTTCTTTCCCTAATCTCTCATACCATAGTTGCTGTTGAACTATGCCTATTTGAACTCAGGTGAATATTTACGACAGAGATTTGTAAGCTTTCTAGTAAATGATCATCTAATAAGGACTGTATATGGTAGACATTGATATAACATACAATATTGAGGAGGCAGATATGTTTCATTGAGTTAATAAGGAATGTCTGTAATTAAAACACTTCTGTGACTTCATGATGGCATAGCATGTAGGCAGAACAGCTTATTAGAGATGCTAGGCTTATAGGCTGCATGCCTAGTGGTGTCCAGAACTGTGTGCAGATGAGGATGCCTAGAAGTATATTTTAAATAGTTTTTTGTTTGTTTGTTTGGGTTTTTTTTTGGTGAGGGGGGGGGGGTTAAGCAGGGTTTCGATGTGTAGTACTGGCTGATCTGGAACTCACTCTGTAGACCATGCTGGCTTCAAACTCAGAAATTTGCCTGCCTCTGCCTCCCAAGTGCTGGGATTAAAGGTGTGCCCCACCACTTCCCTGCTAAATTGTTTTAAAGAAACAGTCTGTTTAGTTCGCATTGTTGTTCCTCCTAAAGGGCTTAAAACTCCTTCTGCTCCTTGGGTACTTTCTCTAACTCCTTCATTGGGGACCCTGTGCTCCATGCTCCCTAGGACTAAACCACCAATCAAAGAAAATACATTGTGGAACTCATGTCTCTAGCTGCATATGTAGCAGAGGATGGCCTAGTCAGTTATCAATGGGAGGAGAGGCCCTTGGTCTTATGAAGGTTCTATGCCGCAGTATAGGGGAATGACAGGGCCAGGAAGTAGGAGTGGGTGGGTTGTGGAGCAGAGTGAGGGAGGATGGTATAGGGGATGTTCGGAGAGGAAATTTGGAAAGGGGATAACATTTGAAATGTAAATAAAGAAAATATCTAATTAAAAACCAGTATCAGTATACAAAGTTTCGTAGCATGTACTCTGTTTGAACATAAAGTATAAGAGGTACATAATTATTAAGACCAAAGCCATTATAGTATATAAATATTGTAGAATTATCCCAATACCATTGGTGCATTTTTTTTACTCTTTTGATATAAAGTGTCTCTTGAAAATGGATATATAAAAAGAACTTGGTCAGAGAGGTTCTGGAAACCCCAGATCATAGGATAAACCTAGATGAAGTAGGTCACCGAAGACAGGTTTTTGGGATGTCTTGTCCCTAGCCCCGTTCTGTATCTCTTTTTGGTTTCGTTCTTCCACAAGATAAACAGCCTCCTACACCACCCACTCATCTCACTCACCCTGCCGTGATAGAGAGAAACCTCGGAAACTGTGAGCTGAAATAAATCTTCATTCCATGCAATCATTTCTGTCAGGTATGTTTATCACAGTGATAAACAAAACAAAAGCAACAACAAACAAGCAAACAAACAAAATGCAGCATAGCTTGGGAAAGACAACAATTTTTACAATACTAATAAATTAGACTAAACTTGAATATCATGCTAGATTGTGAGAGGTGTGGACAGTTCTGTTATAAAGAGGTGACTTGGTCATTGGCAAGTCACATTTATTCCCCAATACCTCTTCTGAAGTCTGTGCCTGGTCTCCCTTCACAGCCCTTGTGGCTCTTCCTCACCTTCTCTTTCCCACTGAATGCATTAGTCGGTTTTTTCCAGCTTCCATTTCACTCTTGCTGTCTTAAGCTCCAGTCCCTATAGAGCTGCCTCAAAGGGGAGGATCCCACTCACCTGCCTAACATCCTTACTGCTTTCCCAGAATCCTTCAGATAAAAATCCAATAGATTTGTCAATCCATGATAAAACTATTGGATGTTGTTGTTGTTGTTGTTTTTGAGACAGGGTTTCTCTGTGTAGCCCTGACTGTCCTGGAACTCACTCTGTAGACCAGGCTAGCCTCGAACTCAAAAATCTGCCTGCCTCTGCCTCCCAAGTGCTGGGATTGGATTTTTAACTGAAGCATTCTGTTCAGTTATCATGAACAGAATATCATGGTTGGTAATAAATTTTAAAACTTTGGCCCTCCCCATCTCCTGTGGAACCCAGTTTGCTTCCTATCAGGTGTCAGCTGGCAATCTGAGCTCCTGACTGAATTGCCCTTTCGTTTTGTGAATATACCAACATAACTCTCTCAAGATCATATTGGTATTTATTAATACCAATTAATAAATTAATTAATTGTAATTAATTCTTACAAGAATATTGGTATTTACCAACTATTCTGCCATGATTTATCCTTCGATTCCCATTGGAAAAGCTAATGATCTTGCTCTTGGTCTAGATCCCAAGTGCTTTCTGTCTCTTTAAGAAGGCTGTGCTGCAACCCTTCTGCATCTGCACATTACTTGCTCAGTCACTCCCTCTGCCATCACTCACTTTGCTGTACCTTTATGGCTGACTGTATTGGAAGAATGTATGTCTACACTGGTCCGTGTGAGTGGGACATCATGCACATAGCGCATACATAATACTAGCAAAGTCCACCTAGTATGTGCCACCCTCAACAAATCCTGGTTGTCTCTTAGACTAAGTAAATCACTGACTTATTATGGCTAACTTTTCAGGCCAGAGCCTGCATTTTATCTACAACTCCGAGTGTCATCCAATATTTCAGATGGCAGAAGTCTCCATGAAGTGTTCAGAGCCTTCAGTATAAGGACCTCAGATTCTCCTTGTTCATCTTCTCAAACTAGTCAGCACTTGAAGAAACAGAAAGTAAAATCTTCTTCAAATGATAAGAAATTCTGATTTCAACTGGAAAATTAGGCTGTCAGACATGGAGCAAGACCAGCAAGATTGTTTCCAGGACCAGATGAATATTTTCCAAGTGTTACTTTGACAGGTCCCCTTATACACACACTGTGTTAGCCAGCTGGAGCTGCTGTTACAAAGTAACCCAGGTTACTTTAATAGTCATCTTTTTCTCTCATGTAATTCTATAACTTAGGAAGGCTAAGTTCATCATGGTAGGTGACTTTTTCCCACGAGGGTTCTCTTGGCTTGCAGTTGTCCATCTTTCTGCATCTTTACATGACAAAGAATGAGTAGGCTGAGGTCTCCTTTCATAAAGCAGAACTCATCTTCTATCATAACCTTATTAAACTTAATTACTTCCTAGGTGGCCTTCTTTAAAACTATCAAATCTGGGGGTAAGGCTTCAGTGTAAGAATTTTCAATACACAAGCATGCAGTCTTTGACATATAACAACTAAGAATTTTAGCCAAATGCCAAGTATTAAATCAGTATTTGACAGAAATGGAATATGCTCATAAAATGGATATCTGACATGCAATAATAAATCTGAAATATTAAATCTTATTTATTATTTACTTATTACAACTCACTTATTATTAAAAATATAAAAACAGTTTTTAAATTTGGCATCAGAGAGCAATGGTAGTACCTTCCTAGAACTGTTACTTACTGGGTATACTTTTATGACATTGAAAAGTAAGCTCTTTAAGTTAGGGGCCAGGAAAGGAACAAAATACACTTTCTTCAGGGCCCTATAACAGTACTTCCAATGGCTATACTTCCAGCCCTAAGTCATTAAGCTTTGTCCTTATTAATAACAATAAGACTTGGAGACTGGATTTGCCCTTTTGTTGACCGGTCATGTTGCAGTTTGATTGAAGCATTCCATAAACTAAAGTTAGGGGCTCTTCTTGATAATACTTTCTAAAAAGTCCCTCTAACTGATTTCCTTTGGTTACTGTCCCTTTATTTTTCTTTTTAAGAAGTGTTTCCCAGATCCACAGTTAAGCCTGGTTCTCAGTTCACCCACCAGAATGATCTTACCCATGGGTGGTTCATACTCATATCTTGTCATTCGTATGTTAAGCATCGTCCAGTCACTTACTGTTTCATCCAAATTCAAAGTCCATGACCTTCCAGCATGCTCTCAGGCCCTTGTGCTGTGTCCCCAAGCAAGTCCTCCTGTCATCTGCTGATGCACTTTTCAGTGCCGTAGCGATTTCTGCTTAATTTAATCCAGGCCCCTGCCCAACTCTGAGCCTTCATCCGAGCTGCACAGCTGTACTGTCATCTCCTCTGAGTTGCTCTGAGGTAAAGCTCATGAGTCAGTTTCATAGAAAGGAAGGCCGATTCTTTACCAAGGCACCGATCTGTGTCATATCATCCTCCCCTATGCTTATCACTTTCTAGAAGAGTATATACTTTGTTATTTATTGTGCTTATTATCTGACGCTGCCATCTAATAGACCACAAACTCAGTTTCAGAGCCTTGAGTATCCCAACCTGAGAAATACTGGAAAAGGCACGGATATTTGTTGATTGAGTGAATTCTTCCATAACCACTACACATTCAATATTCAAATGGTAGAATTCCCCTATATAAAGAATACTGGAAATTGCGCTTGCTAGATTATATCTAGAATGCTTGTATTAGAAGGAACAATTCTATAATGCAATAATAAAATCAATGGATGTTATTACTTGAATTATTGATAATGGTAGAGTAATTGGATCTATAAATTATCTATATTAGCAAATGCTCATTAGCTGTCCACTAATTCAGCACTTCCAAGAAGATAGTTAAAATGGCATTTGACGACTCAGCCTGCCCAAACTCAAAAGCAGTAGCCAAATCCTAGCTGCAGATATCTGAACAAATATCATAACCAAAGCTGAACTGGGTCCTTATTTATCCTCATATAATTCATCTCTTTTGGATCATAAATACTCATGTCCAGTTCACATGTCTCACTTGCATATTATATAGCTAATTTGTTTAAGGGACAGGATTATTTAGCTTTTTCCTCATATCTTACCAGACAACAACTGTGAAATGTACACGTCTAGGTGGTAGGAAACACATGGAGACTGTCAGTGACAGGTCAGACTTGGAGCAGACATGAAAACATCAACGTTTAAATATGCTATCCAGCACAGAATTTTTGTAGGGGAGATGTTTCAGTAATTTATTTTAAATTTCCCAGACTCCAAGGACCTTGTGTCCAGCCTCTGTTCTGCCCTGCTATGTGACCTGGGGCCAAGTTCTTAGCCTTCTATATTTCTGTGAATTCTCATGTCCAGTGGTAATAATGATATCTACTTCAATGGGTTGTCTAGAATACTTGATGCTTACATTTCAAATGTTTAGATAGACACCAAGCACGTTCAGCAATGTGTCTTTATTGTTGTTATCCTTAATGTTATAGACATTGTCCTCAGGAAACATTTAGCAAGGTGAATTGAAAATTACATATATAATGCACATGCATGCACCTATACTCGACACACATTGGCAAAAAATCTAAGTTGGCTGCTCTCAGTATGTTTTGTTTGCCAACAATTCTTCACCAGATCCCAGATGTTTTTCATTTAACATGTCAAGAGTTTTTACTACTCTGGATAAACTTTAGCATCTGGAAATAGACACCCTAGGTCCATCCTAGGTGAATATAAATAGGCTTTACAGCTGCTGCTCTTGTTAGATGGACAGATAGCCTTTCTTGTTTGATACTGCTCATGTCTGGTCCACCTTACTTATTTTGATTTCTGCTGGGCTTCTATAAGATATTTAGTTTCTGACTCTATACACAATACAAATGGGATAGGTAACCCTCTTTTATTTTGTGAAGATGGCTCTTACAAGCCTAAAAATACAAATGTTCTCTATTCCGTAGTACAGCTGAGGTCCTATCTCAGGGGTATTATATTGTACAAGACAGAAGAGACAACACCTTCAGGGAGTCTGTCTTCTAGTAGACCACACATCAAGCAAGTATTCTTATACAAAATCTAATATACCTATGGAAGGAAACTAAGGTCTAGAAACTGAGATAGAAAATAAAAATGGAGTAATACATGGGAGAGAGATGGGGGAGGGATAAAGAAAATAGAATTTTTTCTGAGGTGAAACTTAGATATTGAAAGTAGGAAGAAATAGCTTTCTATGGGCATGAATCATGTTTAAGAACAGAAAAAAATGACATCATGGAGAGATCATGAGATTGTATCTGAGCGTTTGTTTTTAAATCTTGTGTGTCAGTTTGTGTGTGTGTGTGGTGAGTATGTGTATTGTGTGTGGTGTGTGTAAGTGGGTGTATTGTGTGTAATTTGTGGTGTATGTGTGTATGTGTGTTTGGTGTGTGGTCTGTGTGTATGTATATGTGTGCATGTGTATGGTGTGTGTGTGTGTGTGTGTGTGTGTGTGTGTGTGTGTGTGTGTGTGTATACCACTGTTCATGCACTGCATTCAGAAGACAATTCAGAAAGAGTCAAGCCTACCATATGTTCTGAGGATGAAACTCAAACTGTCAAGCTTGCATGGCAGGTGCTTCCTGCTGAACCTTTTTTTTGTTTGTTTGTTTTTGTTTTTTGTTTTTTGTTTGTTTGTTTGTTTCTGATCTACATCCCAAAAGCTGCTCCCTCTCCAGGTCTCTCTATCAGAGTCCTTCTACACATCCCCTCTCCCCTTCTCCTCTGAGAGGGTGGGCCCCTAGGGTATCCTCCACCCCCACCAGGTAGTTCCCCACCCTGGTAGATCAAATCGCTACCAGATTAGGTGCATCCTCTCCCACTGAGAGCAGACAAGACAGCCATGGAGACTGAGCTGCGTGTCTGCTACCTATGTGCCAGGGGCCTAGTTCTTCAGTGAAGGGGTCTAGGTAGGGGAAGGGCTTACAAAGAGAAGGATCTAGCTGTTTCTTAGAGAGTGGATTGGAGGATAGGAAAGGGGGAGACAAGGCCAGGGTGATTGTAATTTCAAGTGAAGGTTGACAGTGTCTAAGAATAAGCCAATAGAAATGAAGAGAAATAACAAAAGCCAAGAATATTTTGGAGATAGAACTGAAAAGTTGTGATTAGTTATAATCCACAAGTCAAAGAAAGTAATTAAGGATTCTGATGAATCTCTAACTTAACCTGCCAGCAGTCATTGATATTAATTAGTTATATAGGGAAGTTGGAAGGGAATGAATTTTGGGGTAGGGAGAATGAGAATTTTATTTAACCTTGTTAATTCTATGATTCCAGAGTGGAAAGACGCCAAGTACACCATTTCATTTGAGTCCAGGTATAAGAAGTCTTTGCTCAAGAGGAAGATGCGATGTTGCTTTGTCATGTTTGTTCCTGCAGCACAAACTTAGCCTAACCAGATCAACCTAACTGGTATCGGGAAAGGATTTTATATTACTTGCTGTTCCGTACTACCTTACTATCAGACAAACACCTTGATGAACCTCAGGGCCAGATGCCATCCCTTGGATGCTTAGCTGATACTCCCAAGTCAGAGGCAATCACTTTTTTTTTTTTTTTTTTTTTTTTGGTTTTTCAAGACAGGGTTTCTCTGGAGTCTGTCTCTGTTCACCACCCCCCCCCCATTGATATTTTTCTCTTAAAACCAAATTACTTCAATAACTATAAATTTCCATCTAAAGATTTAAAAGCTTGTCTTCTCTTAGTACCCAAAATTTGCTACCAATATCCAGACACTATGGGCCATGCAATTTCCTAGTGCCCCATTTGGTATTTGCACATAATCAACATAATTAGCTGCTGCTTCCTCCTCCTAGTGAAACTGTGATTTCCTGCCATGTGGTACCTGTCCACCCTCCCCACTTATCACTTATTGTTCAGCACCTAAAGCAGGCTTCACACTGTGTGTGTGTCTTTGTGTGTGACTGTGTGTGTATAACATCTGTGTATGTTAAATGTGTATATGATATATGTGGTGTGTGTGTGTGTGAGTGCATGTGTGTGTGTGTATGTGGTGTGTGTGTGTGTTTGTGTGTGGTGTATGTGTATGGTGTGGTATTGTGGTATGCTGTATGCTTATGGGTGTGTTTGTGTCTCTGTCTGTACTATTGTGTGTGTGTGTGTGTGTGTGTGTGTGTGTGATGTATGTTTTGTGTACATGTGGTAATATGTTTGTGTTTATCTGGGGTGTGTGTATCTTGTTTGTGTGTGTTTGTGATATATGTGTGGTGTGGTATGCTTTGGTATGTGTCTTTGTGATTTGGTGTGATATATATATATATATATATATATATATATATATATATATATATAGTGTGGTGTGAGATGACTGTGTGTGTGTGAGTGTGTGTGTGTGTGTTTGTGTGTGCGTGGTATGTGTGATATGTGTATGTTTCTATGGTGTGGAATATGTGTATGTGTTTGGTATGGTGTGGAGTGTATCTGTATGTGGTGTGGTGTCTTTGTATGTTTGTGTGTGTGTGTGTGTGTGTGTGTGTGTGTGTGTGTGTATTCTTGTGAGTGCACTGTGGGAAGGTGGGGATGCAGCTTAATGTGCTTAGGTAATTGTTTTGGTGTGGGGAGCCTGGCCTACTTTTTTCTCCTGAATGTTCGTCTGGCATGCATCCTTCCTTAGTGTTAGTATCAACTTTCTGAGACAGAGAGCTTCTCCTTGAATGACCTCCTTCTCCTCTCGGGCTTACTTGGCTAATATTTATTGGCAGCATCTGGAGTTTAGTTATTTACAGCAGTGCTCATTACTGCACGTCTGTGAGTCACTGTAGCTCATAGCTAGCTCTGCCATCTTGTTGCAGATGCCCCCTTGGAGTCCCAAGTCTCATAGCCATTTCTCAGAAAGCAAGGACTGCACATATTATTGAAAACTCCCAGATAATCCACGGGAAAGAATGATAACAATGATAATAAACATTAAAAGTCGTCAAATTCAAAGTCTTCTCTTTTATTTATGAAAACATTCCCGGGTAAAGAAGCAAAATAAATGGCAGACCTGTAATTACTATGATTGCTTTTCATATATTCCACTAAATTTTTCTGTGTTAAAGGTAATAAATACTTCACTTGCAAACCATATCTTAGATATTTCAGTCATGAAAGAATAGTATTAATGTGTTTGAGTTAATTACTTTAGCTTAAGGGCTTCTTAACCTTTCTCCTGGAGTTCCTTTAAGAGCCTTTCTGGGTTAGAACTCTGCAGGCTGTGGAATTGTGCCCTGGGTGTGGTTAAAAAAGGCTGCAAAAGAATGGAACTGGGAGGGTCAGGAAGCTCTCAGTGCTGCTCAAAGTGGTTCTTAAAGTCACGAATCAATTTCCATGCCTTTCTCAAAGAAAGTAATATTTGCTACATATACTACCTTGAAAAATATGACGCAAATGAGGAATAAAATAAGCTGTCATCAGAGTAAAATATAGACTAGATTTTCTTCCTTGACCATCCCTCCATGGCTCTCTGTTATCTCATTTCTGATCCCGACTTCCAACTAGTCCTCCAGTGATTCAACACTGAAGAAAATGAGAGTCACTCTTGCACCAACCATTAGAAATCAATAACTTCTTAGGGAAGGGTGGGGCCTGGTGTGTACCTTCTCTATCCATGATGAGATGTTGAAAGGTCCAGATTTTGGCAGACATCCATTCCTGCTGTGTGTTCATGATTCCTATAGATAACTATTACTGCTGTATGTTCATGACTCCAGAATTCCAATGAGCTTGTTGTCTGCATAGCAGTTCTTCCTGGCCCTCCTCTCTATCTTCCAGCCCTTCCAGCCTTTCTGCCGGTCACCTGCAGTGCTTCCTGTGCCTTGACAGGGGAATGGAAGGGTGGTATGGGATGTTCCATTTAGGGCTACGTGCTTAACACTCACTAATTCTTAGCACTCTGTCCAGACATGAGTTTCTGGGCTGCCACTTTCTGCAAATAGGAAACTCCATTTCCTGGAAAGACGGTGGCCCTAGTCTATAACAATAACCATAAATATTTAGATGAACTTTGACAAAATCTCCATTTAAGGAAACAATAACTGCCCAAATTATAGGGTTTTAATTGGCTTTATTGTATTAAATGTGTATTCCTGGTGGTGGAGAGGGCTTCTAATCTATTTGCAAAGTGGTTAATTAACACCAATAGAATCTTGCTACTAATGCTCCAGTGAGCGTATTGTTCTTGGAAGTATGGCAGCAAGCATAAGAATACTGATGGTTTTCTCTGCCAATAGTCTGCATAGAGCCTTCCAGCATTGTGAACATAAACCAGCAGGTAGAGAGACTCTGGTTCACTACTAACTTGATTTCCTTGTGGCCTATCTCCAATGCATGTGAAGTCTTCATTTCTCTATATGATATAACTGAAGTGTGGTCTTACCATCTGATTTGGGTGGGCAAAGCAAGAACATGCATCTTTGTCTTTTATGATAGATTTCTTTTTAATTTTTAAATTATCTTTAAGACTTATCTTTATTATTTGACATTTATTTTTATTTTAAGTGCAAGGGTGCTTTGCCTGCATGTATTTCAGTGCATATCTATGGTGGAGGTGTATGCATATGAGTGCAGATGACGGCAAAGGCCAAAGAGGGCATCAGATTTTTCCAGCTGGAGTTACAGACAGTTCTGAGTCAACTGAAGAGGGTGACAGAGCAAACTCTACTTTTTTGCAAGTATGAGTGACATATGTTCTTAACCACTAGGCTGCCTCTTCAGGCCTTACTTTGATCGTTTTCTATATTTGTGGGCTGAACAACATTTTTTTCTTATGTTTCTTAGCTTTCTGAACAGCGTTTATCAATCAGGTAGTCCTCAGAACCATAAACTTTAATTTCTTTTTCCTTTAATATACTAATTTCATGTTAAAAGCTACAATTTAGCATTTGGTTTCTTTTAATAAAGAAGACAGTTTTAAGTCGATAATAAAAAGTTAGAGTTTTACACATCTGTAAATGGCTTTAATTCCTATTATAAACTGATGCTTCAAAGATAATATAGGTACAATTTAAAATACAGATATATTTAAAAGATATTCTTACTAGATAGATAAGTGAAAGCCTTTATTTGCTACATGGTATTAACAGTCAGTTTAAATTTTTATAATATCAGGACCAGAATTTCATCACCCATTAAATGTGTACTTTGACTTTCCTCTCATACCCTCTATGTGTATATAATTTATAGATGCAAATTTTGTGGAATCTGAAGCTTAGTTTTAGAAATTGGACTACAAAGTTTCAAATGTAACAGTTGTAATAATACAGGTATTATAATTAGTAAAATAAATAAAATTGCAAATCTGAAATAGTCAACACATATAAAAAGCATCATTAAAAACAGAAAAATAAATTAACAATATATTGGGGACATAAATTACTATGCTATCTCCTCAACTCATCTTTAGCTAGGTTCTTTAGGTATCTGTGGATATTCCAGTAATAGATGACTTAAGAAGAGCAGGAGAGTTGAGTGGGACTAGGGATTGTTAGCTGGCTATGGAGGAAATACCTTATTCTTGAAAGTTTCACAAACATTGTCAAAGTGTTTGAATAAATGAATCCATTGGGAGCATTTCTGATTCTGAGACAAATGCAATGTTCAAAAGGTTATATTATATATGTAACTGCACAGCATATCTATCTCTGGTTCCCTGTATTTAGGAATTTTCAAAAAAGTATTTTTAATTTTTAATTTTAAAAGAGTGTTTGTGTGTGTGTGTGTGTGTGTGTGTGTGTGTGTGTGTGTGTGTGTGTACGTGAGTTGGGGGGTCTGAAAAGATCCGAAGCATCAGATCCCTTGAACTGGAATGGCTTGCATTTGTGAGCCACCTGCTGTAAGTGCTCAACACAAGTCCTCTGGGTGAAGAGTAAGCACCTTTAACCCCTGACCTATTGTTCTAGCTCTGGCATTTGATTTCTGAATCGTAGCCATGTGAGATCAGTTTATGATACCATTTTAGTCTCAGATTTTAAGCTTAGTGTTTTCAGATCAAAATGTATTTACTTCAGATCAACAAAGGTCACCTAGTTGGTTTCAAATTGCATTAAACACATTAGATTTGCTATTTGTGTACTTTGTTTGAACATGCTTGCTTTGTGTGGTTTCTCAGAAGGTATGATATGCTGAGCTTCCTATATGAGTTGGCTAACTCACACATAAAGAGGTGAGGATGCTTGTAATGAGAGCAGGCATGTATAGAACAGATATCATAAGTCAAGTGCTGTTTCTACCACATGTGACATATGCTATCATACCTGATTCTGGCAGCATTGCATGTTAGATAAGCTGAAATCCATCTTTCTCCAATCACATGAAGCACTGGATAAAACATGAAACCTGATCTTAATGAATGCGTGTCACACCTTTCGAGGAAGTAAACACAAATCTTCAGGTGCTAGAAACATAAAAACAGAAACTGAAACGAGAAAGGGGAGTGAGTGTTCATGGGGACCTTAGCATGTTCTGGACGGTGGGTAGGCACATGGATTTCATGGTCCACTGGTCCTTAGAAGTGGACCTGTAACACAAAAACCCTTTGACAGCTCTGTTCTTTGAAAAAGAATGGATTCCAAAAATGTCAAACCAGTAGTTCAGGAAAGAAAAAAGTAAATTACTGGATCTGGATTATAGATGTGTAAAACCAGGTTAGAATACCCTAAATTCAAGTGCTTACCTTCTGGCCATGAGTTTGTGATCTATGTGTTTTCCATGTGGCCCAGGAAGTACATCTCTAGAGATAAAACATACTAGAAATCATCCATATTGCTCATTGTGTCCTAAAGTGTCATGATAAAAGTCATATTACTAAGTAGTTACTAAGTAGTTACAATTCTTAAGGATCCAGTGGAACCATTCACCGATATCACACTGCAGTGAGACAAGGGTTTCTGCCTTCTGGTCTGGGTGTGTAATAAGCACATTGCTTTGTTCCCCTGGGCAGATGTATAATGATAAAGGCACAACAATGCCAGAAACTACCTTATATCTCACCAGTGCCAGCAGTCACGGAATAGGAACCAGGAGATTTATGATGCGTTGGTTTGAAGTGTAGAATAGACCTCTTAAATAATCTCAAGTTATGATAGTAATACTTTTGAATGCTGGCGTGGTTGTCACCTTAGGCTTTAGAATCCAGGCACTGGTTCCATTCATTAACAAAAGGTTTTGTGTGTGGTGTCTCTGACAGCACAGAAGATGAGCCTCTTGTTGAATATCAATAATACAAAGTGCACTAGAGAAACATCCAACTGGCTTCACTGTGCAGGGGTGGAGGAGTTGGGGGGAGGAATATTGCTTGCTGTCTTAGGGAAATGAGTTTAGTTTGTTTTCTCTGGCACCCACTCAAGAAGAAAGAAAAATATCAGGAACAAACTGTGAAACTTGGGTAGGAGTGTTTTCGATGTTTTATTAGTGGTTTAAACAAAACAAAGCATGCAAATCAAGCGTCAAGACAAACAACATCAGGACCCTGAAGAAGCTTACATGGAAACTCATTTATAATTGATTGGTTTGCTGAAGGACCCTCTGTGTGTCTTGATTTGCTTTCTTCTCACACTGTGTTAACAAATAACACATGAATGCTAGCTTCTTGGTGGTTGTTGAACTATCTTTTTTCCTCAACTTCTCTCCAAATCTCTCATAAGTTATCTTGAGATATAAATTTCTCTCCCTAAAATGGACAGTCACGAAAGAGTAAGGCCTGTTAGTTAGGATTTTTCTGAGACATAGCATGATAGGATACCACAGTATAGATCTTTCTGTCTATATACAGCAATACACGATATGTGGTCTCAGAGACTGGCAAGTATCAGTGCTGCAGAATAGGTCCACTGGCTCAAACAAGAGAGGGTATTCAGTTAGTAGTCACGAGACAAAATTCCTCCTTTAGGAAACTTGTCTTTACATTTAGCTTTCAGCTATTTAGGAAGTATCCACTCACTTTATGGAGAACAAAAGCATTTTTTTTTAATGTATTGTTTTGAATTGGATATTTTCTTTATTTACATTTCAAATGTTTTGCCCTTTCCAGGTTTCCCCTTCGGAAACTCCCTATCCCATCTGCCTCCCCCTGCTTCTATGAGGGTGCTGCCCCACCCACGCACTTCTGACTTGCCATCCTGACATTCCCCTACACTGGGGCAGCAAATCCCTTCAAGCCCTAGGGCAGCTCTTCCCCCTGATGTCCAATAAGCCCATCCTCTGCTACATATGAGGCCAGAGCCATGGGTCCCTCCATTTGTTCTCTTTGGTTAGTGGTTCAGTCCCCAGGAGCTCTGTGGAGTCTGGCCAGTTGACACTGTTGTTCCCTCTCATGGGGCTGCAAACCCCCTCAGCTCCTTCAGTCCCTTCTCCAACTCCTGAATCTGGGACCCCGCGCTCAGTCCAATGGTTGGCTGCAAGCATCTGCCTCTGTATTTGTCAGTCTCTGGCAGAGCCTGTCAGGAGACAGGCATATCAGGCTCCTGTCAGTAAGCACTTCCCAGCATCCACAATAGCGTCCAGGTTTCATGACTGTATATGGGGTGGATTCTTAGGTTGGGCAATCTCTGGATGGCCTTTCCTTCAGTCTGTTCAACACCTTGTCTCCATATTTCCTCCTGTATTTTGTTCCCCTTCTAAGAAGCACTGAATCTTCTGTATTTTGCTTTTTCTTCTTCTTGGGCTTCGTATGGTCTGTGAATTGAATCTTGGGTATTCCTTTTTTATAATAATAATTTGAGCTGGGCGTGGTGGCGCACACCTTTAACCCCAGCACTCGGGAGGCAGAGGCAGGCGGATTTCTGAGTTCAAGGCCAGCCTGGTCTACAAAGTGAGTTCCAGGACAGCCAGGGCACACAGAGAAACCCTGTCTCGAAAAAACCAAAATAATAATAATAATAATAATAATTTGACTAGTTTGTGAACCAATAACTGGATATCATATTCTAGTCAAGGTGTTGCACTTAGATGATTGGTTCTCAAGCTTCCTCATGCTCTGACCCTTTAATACAGGTCCTCATTGTAGTGACCCCAAACTCTAACATTATTTTGTTGCTATTTCATAACTGTAATTTTACTACTGTTGTGGATCTTCATATAAATATCTGATATGCAGGATATATAACATGCGATGTCTGTGAAACAGCAGTTCCAAAGGGGTCGAGACCCACAGGTTGAGAACCACTGAATTGACTCATCCCCCGTGTATGGATAAATTGGGTTTTGTTATTCATCATAAAGCTACTGCAGCCACAGTGCAAGTTATTTGGAAGCTGAGAAGGAGAAAGGATGATGTGTCTGTTAACCCAGCTGAGACTTTGATTTTCCTCCAGACATTTTAATAAGAGTGTATATCTTAAAGTATTGTGAAAATACTTCTGATAATGTTTTTAATGTTCAGAAGTTCCTATATCTTTCTGATGTTTGTCCCAGTTTTCAGAGAAAATGTATAAAAATGGGATCTCGGGGCTCTGCATGTTTTTCTAATGTTCTACTCTCATTAATTTCATCAGTAGAGAAGAATAAAGGCCCCTCATGGGCTGCGAAATCCTATATGTCGCAGAAAGCCTGCTTTAGTGAACTTTGCAGCTTCAATATTTTATAATTATGGATTTTTTCAAGTGAGTTGCTTATACTACTTCAGAACTGTATGCTGAACATGGAAGGTGGCACACAGTTGAACAATGTTTGATGAAACAAAAGAATATTTGGGTATACATTTGAAGAAATATAGTTAACCCATCAAACAATGGCATCCTGGCTATTCTTGTTGCCTAGGAAAAGGAGAAAAATAACATAGGTGGTAATTTTAAAGAAAACCAGTAAGAAAGGGATGATTTTTAGATTAATAGAGAAAGATACTAGAAGTGACCCAAATGTGGGCAATATCCTATGTTAATGTCAGCCATCCTCAATGTGCTCACAAGTGCCCCTCTAAGAAGTACACAAAGACCACAGTCTGTAAGCAAAGAGTAGAATAGACCACTGGACATTAATATGTGCTCAGGCTATATTGTGTACAACCATGTGCAGAGTACTGGGTTAGGCATGAGAATGTTTGTGTGAATGTGGTGGGTTTGGTTCTTGGTAGTTTACAATCCTCAGGGCACTGGAAGTATAAGTGATTAAATAGAGGCTGCATCAAATCTGCTATAACAGGTGTCTTTGGACTCATACTTGTTCAGATAACAGATACATTAAAACCGACTCTATCTTAGGGACAGCAGGAGAAGCCTCACTGACACTTTGGTCTATAAATTGGGACAGGGATGCCTGGCATGGAGCACAGGGGACCCTGGTGCCAAGGGTTCAGCTGATTCTTTCTTTCGTTTTTTAAAGGAAGCATCCAGGGATGATGCTGTTTCTCAGCTGTCTCTGGTTCCAGGTGGCAAGCTTGAGCAATCCTTCCATTCTGGAAGGTCTGCCGTGACACCTCCTGTAGTTCTTTATTCCTGGCAGAGTCTCAAGCAGAAGTCCTTCACAGCCTAGAGACAATCTTTTACATTGTGCCTTTTGTCACATGTGTCATGTCTTGGTTCTACAAAAGAGTAAAAGGAGAAAGATGATTTTCGATGAACTTGGATGAGGAACAGTTTTGTATCTGTAATTAAGCGGCTGTGTTTGGTTTTTTGTTTGCTGGGAGCCTCCTGCAAAGCAAACCGATGTGGCCTTCTGTTGGGCTCCCAGGTGCCAAGAGCTTGCTGGACTAATTCCCACTGAGCCTGTGTAGTGTGTTCCTTCTGTCCTCCCCAAGCTGCAGATCTTCAGGGTTGACATCATCACCTTGAATAATCACGTTTCTCAAGAGCTGCAAGCAATCTGCCTGAATGAGGGATGGGACCTGAGGATGTGCAGAGGGCCTTACCAGGGGGTTCAATACTGTAATTTTAACTCTCTGTTTAAAAATAAATCCTCTGGAGCAATGTTTTGTGGTAATTAAGAGAGATAGCACATTCAAACCTGAAATATCTTACAAGGCTGATTCTTTGTTCTTCATCCCCTAGCCTTCTGAAAGAAGGTTGGCTCATCTATTCGCTTGACAGAAGGCAGGATTCAGGTTTGCTTTCACCCCAGTGGGCCTCATCTGGACTCCCTGGGAACTGGCAGGGATTCTATGGATCGATGCTAGGAATGTTGGACTTGGTGTTATTTCTGAGAGAGAGAGAGAGAGAGAGAGAGAGAGAGAGAGAGAGAGAGAGAGAGAGAGAGAGACAGAGACAGACACAGACACAGACACAGACACAGAGAGACAGAAGGAGAGGGAGAGACAGAGAGACAGGAGAGGGAGAGACAGAGGGAGAGGGAGAGGGAGAGGGAGAGGGAGAGGGAGAGGGAGAGGGAGAGATCACAGTCTTCAGAGATCCTTTCCAGGCTAGGCCTGGAACTTACATAAATCACCCCCTTGACAGTTTGGTGTTACTTATCATTGATCAGGTTTCACCTTAGTGTCTCCAGATCAGTCACCTTGCTGTGTTCTCTGGTAACACTCTAACCTTCTCTCTCATGATACTTGGGGACAGTTGATTTTTAGCTCCTTTGATGCACCAAGAGCTGTGTGGAGAGTCTTTGTTTTGGAGCCCAACTACTCATGAGAATTCTGGTGAATGAAAGCTTTGAGGTCTTGCACAGTCTTATTAGTTGTGTGACTTGCAATAAGTGAACTCAGTTGCCACAGATAGAACTACAGATTAGTGCAGGATGAAATTTTTCATATTGATTAAATTGAAAGGCACTACTGATATTTACATGCCACCATTTAATTAATTTATAGTAGGTTTGGTTTTGGTTTTGTTCATTTGTTTATTTGATTTTGTTATTAGTAGTATTAGAATTAGTATTAGCATTAGTAGTAGTAGTAGTAGTAGTAGTAGTAGTAGTAGTAGTAGTATTCCTTTCCTGGGAGTATCAGGAAACACTCAAGTATGGTATTTTCCTTCTTTTCCTATACTTCAAACAAAGAGTGTGAGGTTTAGAAAAAATAGTAGTTACCATAATTCAGGAGTTCTAACTATATCTGGGTGGGATTCAGATCTCCTCGCCTACTTATTTAAAAACATATGTACATGTAACATTCTGTACATTTATGTGAATATACACATGTAACCATACACACAAATATAATAATATAGTTTTGTGTATCCTCCCAGGCATAATGATTTATCTTCTTATGGCTGAGGCTGGACCATCCGCTTTCTATCACTCGTCGTACTTGGTTCTGTTGCAGATAGAATAAAACCACTGAGCATCAGTGCCTGCATCCATCAGCTTGGCTGTGATTCTATTCTAGTTGCTGCCTCACCCTCTCTATCTCGTGTCTTCCTTTCCTCTTACCACTGTTAAGTGAAATCTCATGCCACAGTATCCGTCAAAATGAAAGTTCTCAACAAGTCACACTTCTTCCCTCTTTTTTCCCCACATTGCTTTCAAAATTAGCAGATAAGCAGAATATATAGAGTCAGAGAATGTGTGGAGAAAGACTAGATTTGTTTGAGTTGTTCGAAAACAGGGGGAAGCAAATGATTCTGGAAGTAGCCTGTGTGAGTGCTTTGGACTATCTCTGCATCATGCTGTTCTTTTTCTTTGTTTCTCAGTAAAATGCAGCAAGTACCTTATTCTCAGTTTGAGCCTTGAGGACATAACCTTAGGTGAAATACCAGGGAACCTCCCTACCCTTTTTGACTTTGAGTCTTTATCATTTCAACAATTATGTGCTTAGAATATCCAAACTCTAGTAACCCCTTGTCGTTTGCCTGTTAAAGGTAAGTGTGGCTCTTACTACAGAAACAGATCCCTTTGTGAAGTGCACCATACTCTCAAATTACAGCTCTTGGCCTGGAAATCTGCTCTTTAGCAGCTTTTCTTAATAAAAAGTGGACAAAGGACAGGATTCCTTTTTTTTTTTTTTCTGAGTTCTCTGACATTATGCATCTGCAAATTTTAACCAATCTCTTGTCAGATATATCTCTAAGCCATAATGTCATTAGAATTTTATACCTTTGTTTTGTAGTGTATTAACAAAAAATGAAAGATGACCTGTTTGTCTCCCCCATCCATCTAGCATATAAATGATTATTAAATATGTATAGCATTTAGCAAATATGTAACTGGCAAAGGTGGCAATGAGTATTCACATTTGGAAAACTGATAGACTGGCCTGGGCCATTGAGGTCTTTGGTCTGGGGACAGTAAGGAAAGCAGGTTGGAATAGATGGTGAAAGACATAGGAAACTAGAGCTAAGTTCTTAAACATTGTGCTATATTCAGGAGCCCTAAGTGGGTTTCTTAATAGGAGAATTAGAAGATAAAGGTGATAGTTGCAGAAGGTTCATTTAGTCCCAGTGGCTTGGCATGGAGAAGAGATATGGAATAAAAAGTGAATAGGAAGACTATCCTAGAAATTCGTGTTTTATGGCAGAAGGAATGAAGACAGAAATAGTAACAGAGTATGATATGAAGGAAGAACCTTTATTGCTGATCACTGTACACCAGGGTCCCTGGGCTTTCCTCAGTGAACTGTAGTAGGATTTAAAATCCAGTTTGACAAGAAGTTGGGATTTTGATTACATCACATGAAATGAAGGAAAGCCTTATAAAGGGAAATAATCTACTACTTTTTGATAGATCCAAATGATGGTGGGACATTGGTGGAGATTAGTCACAGGAAAGTTCTAGCCAATGGAATAGGACTGGCATCATGCACGAGGAAAGGTGATTGCAGGGCCGAATGCCTAAACTCTGAGGAATGTGGAGTGTGAGAGATCAGGGATGGAGATGAAAGTCTACTGGGCTGCAGTATGGAGTGGGCCTTTCAAGGGTCTGTGTCTCTTGACATTAAATAGAATATTTGTAATTAATGTTGTAGGTTAGCATTCAAATTACTGTGTCTCATCACGGCATCTTCATATATTTGTATCATTGTGGTTTATTCCAATCATGTGTAGGTCACAAAACTAGAAAGTTGTCATTAGAGGGGAGGGGAGAAAGAGATGAGACGGTAGTAAAATGCATGTAAGGAACAAAAAACTATAAAGGGATCTGGGGGAAGAAAAATAGGCTCTTAGTTTTGTTTTTGTTTTTAATGCACAGATACCTGTAGCTTTATCTGTAGGTTAGACATAACCTTGTATGCAAGACAACAAGAAGAAGGAAGGCAGAAAGAAAATGTAAGCAACTTGGGGAAGTCCAGAGTTGTGTTTGTTTATGCTATGTAGAGGAGTGCTTTGTCCTTCAAAGGCAAATTGATTCTCCTATCAGAAATAAATGCATTTTTAAAATGGTATTTGCAGACAGCCTATCATTACCTAAATGTGTATGAGCTCAGAAATTAACTTTCACTTGTATCTAGTTATAAGTAATATCATAGAAGCACACTGCCATCAAATTATCTCTCCTTATTCTCTAGTTTCCTAGTTCTGGGAGACCTGACAAGTCTCTTGTTTTTCCCTGTAGCAATGTTATAGGATGAAAGCAGAATCTTATCCTCTCCACATGCCCTTCAAGTCATAGTCTCTTAGAAACCAGACATTCAAGTCTGTATCTAAGGTTGCTTTCTCCTTTTTAAATTATTTTTCTCCTCCCTTAACTCTTCCCAAATCTTCCAATCCTTCCCGCCAATCCTCCTCACATTCTCATTCTTTCATTCTGTCCCCCATCTCTCATTCTCAAAACAAACACACACACACACACACACACACACACACACACACACACACCCCAAACCAATGAAACAAAAAAAACAATCAATAAGATAAAAAAAAAATCAAAACAAAATGAAACAAAGCTCCCTGTTCCCACAAATGATCATGGGTAAATTTTGTATTGGGAAACTACTCCTGGCATGGGCTTGGCCCTGGAGTGTGGCTGACATAGTCAGTGATACTCTGTTGGAGAAAAATGAATATATTTCTCTCGCTGGCTGGTATCAACTGCAAATAGCTTCTTGATTAAAGGTTTATGTTTAGTTAAAGGCCTGTTTAGTTGCCCCTTTTGGTGCTGGACCCCATTTGGCTTGAACAGTGCAGCCCATGTGCATGCTGCTACAGTCTCTGTGGGTTCATATGTGCATCTGCCTTGATGTATCTGGAAGGCACTATTTCCGTGGAACATCATCACCTCTGGCTCTTGCAATATTTTTGCCTACTTTTCCATATAGATCTCTGAGCTTTAAGGTGAGGGGTTTCAGGAAAACATCCCATTTAGGACTGAGTATTCCAGAGTATATCACTCTCTAAGACTATATTCTTTGTTTAGAATAATATTCTAAGTGTCTTATGTTTTTGGCACTGTAGGAATTCAGACATGTCCCTTAACCATTTATAATGTGATTTAATTTCTTTTTAAAAACAAAATATGACAATGGATGGGAAGATATGAACTTGTTTTCCCTTGGAGAGTGAAAGCATCCAATCATCGTTAAACATTGCAGAGTATATTCTGGGCACTCTTGTGTTGCTATTTGAATTTCTTAGCCTCATGTTACCTAACACTTACTTATTCTCCACACATCCCAGATACCTATTTCTACCTGGTCTAGGAGTTATTCCATCCTTGCACAGAAGTACAATGGACAGCCCTTTTCAGAGAACACTCTTAAAGACCTCCTGTTGACCTCAGCTTTCTTTGGTTTGTTTACAGTGAAATATTATGCAGTCCTCTCGAAGAACAAAGGATACCAAGAGTTCCCTGGAGTTAACTCATTTATCACTCTGATTAATTAGTATGTGTATTTCGCTTGCCATTTAATAAAATGATTGTGTACTTCATCATGGGCAAATTAATATTTTTAATAGATGGAGTTTGTCCATATGAAATTTGAACTGACTGTCTGACAAGCGCAAGTGCAATCTAGTTCTCAAATGCCAAATCCTGCTTTGTTCTGCTGCCTGTTTTGTAAATAAAGTTTCTTTGACACCTAGCCATACATATTCATTTACATCCTGTCAAATGGTAGATTTGAGTAGCTTTGACAGAGATTGCATGCCCAACAAAGCCCCAAACAGTCACACAGTCTAGTTTCCTTTAACAATCTTGAATATAAGTTTTTCAGGAACCAAAGACTTGGCCAAGATCTCATGGACAGACACTTCAGACTGACCACAAAGCCCTATACAATATTTGTGCTTTCAAGGGAGAAGATGAGGTGTAAGTCCAAAAAGACATATTGAACTCTCTTCTCCTCTCTTTATAGAGTGTATGGCCAGAGGCTGAAACTCAAAGGTCCATGCTCATCAGCAAGGCGGGCTGAATACCATTACACTCCCTGCATAAGGGTCATAAGGATCTATTGATGTAGCACACATACAGTCTCTAGATGCACTCCTACAAGGGGTTTTCCAGGCTTGGCTTCATTCTCATGAAAGGTGGGTCTAGTTTTATGCATTGCTGCCAGCTGAGATGAAAGGAAATCCTGTTATCTCCCTGTATTAATTCAACTTCTTAAAAATATACCTCCCACACACACCCCATTTGCTATACCCAGATCACAACCCGGGGCATGTCATTGACCCACCAGGGTTCTGTGACTTTACAGAGGGTTGTTTTCTATGCAAGGTAATAAAAGGAAATGCAGCCAAAAAAATTAATGTTCCCAGCTCTGCTCTCTCCTTTGTTTGACCTCATCATTTAGTTTTTAGCTTATCTTTGCATTTATTTCAGTTGATATAATACTTTTCAAGGGCAAAGGCCTGGAACACTCACAGACACATTTTATAAGGCCCACTATATTGGTGAACATTTAAGGAGCAAAAAGATTCCTTTATGCAATACCTATAACAACAGCCATAGTTTATAATGGTTCTGGGGTATAGTGGGATTCTCTGACAGTGTCCAAGATTCTTAAATTCCCAACTTCCTTGATAAAAAAAATGGGATTTTAAAAATGTTTCTTAAAGACTACACATAGTTGTATACACACACACACACACACACACACACACACACACACTCAGAGTTGTGTGCAATTCGTGCTTGCTGGCTAGATCAGGTTCCTCTGCATTAAGATAATGGATGGAAATGCAAACGAGGCTTTCATCGTTACAGATGACCTTGATCTGCAGAGGAAAAATAACCATAAAGCACTCACCAACTTTAGAGTTTTATTATAATTAAAAACTACTAATGACAGACCTCATCACTGGTCACAGTACACTGGGGACCTATATTATGATGGTTCAGAATAACAACACTGGAAGAAGTTGGGGTCACCTTCAGGTGGTGAGAGAGATGTGTAAAATGAATAATGATTCAGGTAGCATAGGTTGAGTACCTCTGGAATAGAACCAGCATCTGGGTCAACCAAAAGAGTACAACATCCCTTAGACATGGGATGCTTTTATTTATTGACCTGTGCTATCTGTTATGTCTCTGATCGTAAGAATCAGAAAAGCCCTACTACTAGCCTAAGAAAAAATGTAGAACTTATTTTAAGGATTTGGTAGCCTTTCATAGTTATTAGTCTATGAATCTAGAGTCTGGAATACCATAAAAATTTAATAAATAAATGTATGATGCTCAAAATAATGTCAAAAGCCTAATCATATTTAATCTGCAGCTTTTTCCTGTTCATCTTTGTCTCCATTTCTTTATTTTCTTCTAGTCCATGAAACAATAGCTGAATACCCATAGCTCTTAAGTTTATCTGGTCTAGTTTTAGTGTTGTCATGACACTTGATCCCCTCATCCTTATTTTGGAAAGAGATAATCTGATTCACCCAGTGTGAGTGACTGGACTGGCCCAGCCTTGGGAAATCACCTGTAACATAAACAAGGTGGCAATCAGCCAGCTTCTAGGATCCTGTGGGTCTATGTTTCAAGTATGGGTAGAACATTTCCAGTTTAAAAAGATTATTATAACACACCACCCCAAAGTCTTCATTCCATAGAAGAGATGAGTAAATACCAAAAGTGATCTCTTGATATGTAGTATAGCATTTGCTGAATATAGGTGGCTGAACTTGGGGCCAGAATGTTCAACTTCTGGTCTTGGATAGAAGTCAACCCTATTTTTCTGTATAGTTATTGCCATTCAAGCTCTGTGGCAGACAAGAGGACTTAGAGCTGTCATTTGAGAATGTGCCAATTTGAGACATCCTTATTTTTGTGATACCAGCTAGTTGATGCTGAATAATAATGGAATTCTATTCTTGGACTTGTGATTTCATCTCTGAGAAAATGCAGAGAAGGTCTTGGCAGGTGTATCTATATATGATTGGCAATGCCAAGGCAGCTCACACTGTTAAAGCAGTGCAGCTGATTTGAGTGACATTTCTGGGCTGTTTGTACTGAGTATAATAACGATTTAATGTGGAGTGTATCATGCATTACTCTTGAGAGGGTGGACGTAGTGGTGGGAAAGTGTCAGTAGGCTTATAAGCTTTGCTCAACCACTTTTCACCTCAGCAATATGGAGTAAGTCCCTTCACTTTGCTGGGTTTTGACCTTGTCACTTACAAAACAGAGATAATGACATTTGAGTTGAGATAAAGAGAATAAAGATATCTTACTCAGGGCCATATAAAAATAAATTTTATATGGGTACCAGCTTAATATATTACAATGAAGCATTAAGGTTCTGTAGGAGAAAAGCTTTTTAATCATTGTAGAATTAATAATAGCTTCATATCCAAAGTCACTTTAACACAGTTAAACATAGATGAATGACAACATGGGAGGGAAACTATGTGATCTAAATAACAAGCATTTAACTTATTTATTTATTATTTATGATATTTTGGACAAATAAAGAGTTATAACAAACTTCTGAAACAAACCAATGTACAGATGACTAGAATAGAGGAATAGACAGTTCAGAGAAGAAATTTTATGTGATAAGTCAATACATTTAACTTCATTGGTAATCAAATAAACTATTTTTCAAAATAAGATTCCTTTGCACAGATCTGAAAACAATGAAAAACACTGACATATCTAGTACTGACAAGTACTGCAAACCAGGGAGCACTTACAGTTTCTGTTAATGAGAATATTCTTGATGAAATCTTATGGTCAATTTACTCTGATATTAATCCATGTATATGTTTATGTGTATGTACATGTATGTATGCTCTTTAATTCAATAATTTTGCCTTTGACTATGCAGTAGAATACACATAAGAATGCTTATTTCAATGGATTTTGTTGGAGAGAGAATTGCAGCAATTTTCTTTAGGGGAAAATAGTTAATTTATGATATATTCACTAGATTGAAAATTAGAAATAAACAAATGTCCACTGGTAATAGAATAGCTGAATGAATTATGGTATGTCCATTCAGTAGACTATTATGCAGATTTAAGTGACTAATATTAATTCATAAGTTAAACATGACAAGTGTTTCAAAGCGCATTATTAAATAGGAAAGAATAATATAATTTAAATAAAAAGTGTGATCCAGTTTATAAAATATATTTATATTTATGCACATTTTTTCAGTACAAAAAACTAGCATTGGTCTTTGTAGAAAAAAAATGGATCAGATCATGGGCCAGCAATTATATTTGCTGCTGCTTACAATATTAGTTGTTTTTAGATAAAGCTATATTCATTTGCTTCTTCTGACATATAATTTGTTTTAAGTGATATTAATGTGAGGGTAGGGTACTAAAGCCCATTGTTTAGGATAATGCTTGGTAATAGATAGATAGATAGATAGATAGATAGATAGATAGATAGATAGATAGACAGATACACACACACACACACACACACACACACACACATATATATATATATATATATATATATATATATATATATATATATATATATGCAGATATAGATATGTGTGTGTGTATGTATGTTTTCTCATAATCTTAAAGTGCAATGCATAAGAATTGATTATTTGAGAAACATTATACTGGTGACCACTACATATCCTAGCAAAAACTGATTTTTAAGGACATTATATTGTACCTCAAAAGACAGGTAAATAAAAACTATGAATTTGTGAAGGAAAAATGTCATGTATATTACATAAATAAGAAGAAAGGAAGGAAGGAAGGAAGGAAGGAAGGAGAGAGAGAAAGAAAGAAAGAAAGAAAGAAAGAAAGAAAGGAAGGAAGGAAGGAAGGAAGGAAGGAAGGAAGAAAGAAAGAAAGAAAGAAAGAAAGAAAGAAAGAAAGAAAGGAAAAAAGAAAGGAAAAAAGAAAGGAGAAGAGAAGAGAGGAGAGGAGAGGAGAGGAGAGGAGAGAAGAGAAGAGAAGAGAAGAGAAGAGAAGAGAAGAGAAGAGAAGAGAAGAGAAGAGAAGAGAAGAGAAGAGAAGAGAAGAGAAGAGAAGAGAGAAGACCATCTGGGAAATTGGCAGCTGTATGGGCTGGGCACTGCATACCTGTTGGTACTGGAGGCGTGGTGCCTGTCAGAGTTATGCAGGTCTCTCTGCCTAACCACTGACAAGCAGCTCTCTGATGAGGGTAGGGATGGCCAGCAAACAGCCAGATAAAAGAACAAGTCTGGAGAAGGTTAGAACGTAAATTGGTGATTATAAAAAAGACAAATCTGAATGACAAGAGAGTATCAGTATAATATTTAGTCTTCGTGTTAGGGATAGGGGGAATCAAGGCTAAGAAAACAAAAGTAATAAAATTAATAAAACTTGATCCAATGCAAATACGCAAGAATCAATAGTGTTCTCTGTGTATTTGCAAAATGTTCTAGAAACCGAAGTAAAGATACACATCATATTTACTCCGTGTGTGTGTGTGTGTGTGTGTGTGTGTGTGTGTGTGTGTGTGCACTTTATCTGTGTACTATGAGTCAATACTGGAAGGTATCATCTTTGAGAAATATGACCTATTTACATGTCTATAAAAATGCTTTGGCAGCTGAGAAGACAATAGTAGTGTGTCCTGTTACTTGAGGAACAGTGGCCAGTTATTAGTTTCTTCAGAGACCCACAGAAAGCCGATGCAGACTCAGGCCAGTAGGAAGTGACTATGCAAGTAACAGAAAAGGGAAATGATCTAAGAAAAATCGAGGTGATAGGAAAGAATTCATGGTTTACTCTTTGGAAAGAAGAGAGAGGAAAATGTTCTAAGTGAGTCCCAAGGTACCATGTTTCTAGGCAGGTGTGTGGTGAACAGGTTGCTGTCCAGATGCTAAAATTATAAGCAGTTCTAGTTGCCTTGTGTGGTGATGTTATTAGGTTTGGGCATATCCAGGAAATCGGCTGATTCAAGGGTGTGTCAGTTAATCTTCCCATTGTTGTGACCCAGAACATGACAAGAGTGGCTTAAGGGAAGAAGTTATTATGGTTCTCAGTTTGTGGAAACACAGGACATCATGACAATGCAAGTATCATAGCTAGTTCTTCCACAGCAGTGGAACAGTGAGCTAATATTAGAGTTTTATAAGCACAGTACATAACCTTAAACCTCTGTGATCCAATTGCCCTACAGCTTTACCTTGAAAGCGTCTGAAACCTCCTAAAACATCTTCACCAGGTGACAAAAAAAGAGCTCAACACATGATCCTGTTGGGAGAATTTTGCACTAAAGCAATAACTCAGCAGTGCAAGGGTAAAGGTGGAGAACGCATTTAAAAGAGATCTTTGGATGCTTTTTAAGCACATCTTGTCTAACTTCCTGGACCAGTATTACTCTCAACAAGCTTGATATTGGAAATGTTTTGAACCCTGCAGGCCAATATTTTTCTTCCTTTGTCTTACTTACTTCATTCCTAGTAAGATTGGTTTATATTGATTATATCAGGGTTCTTTTGACCTTGCTGCCTGTGACCTTGAGAAAAACAGTCAGGTTCCTTCCTCGGTGTCACTTCTTATCACATCACAACTGCTCCTTTACCTTGATCCCTTCATGCTAGGGACATGTGCTTCTTTCTATATTATCCCTGCCAGTACTTCTGTAACCATCTCTTCTCAACGTTCCTTCTAGTAATCCCTTTTGATGTGATGCTTCAAACTTGCTGTGCCTGGACAGTGAACTGGTCTCCATTCTAGAGATGCAAGGGAGAATATCTAGAAGTTATAACAAAGACGGCAATTTATCAGCATCTCAGGTGGTTCTGGTCTGCACCCATCCTCTGTGGTTGTCAAAACACTGTCCAGGAATAGTCATGTGAGAATTCTGAGTGCTTGTAAGAGAACTCCAAGCAAACAAGATCTCACTTTCTTCAACATTGTTCTTGGAATGTTTCCTGCTGTTTTCACATGTAACAGATATGAGTGAGTTTACTTTACCTGTTGTTAGTCGTATGCCTCTATGGAAAAACATGTTTTTAACATGTGTGTTATGTCCATGTGACTGTCCACTCTACTCATGTGATTCTTCTTTTAACTCTCAGAATACAAATTGCCAGGTACTCTAAATAAAGTTGGCTATTGGATGAGACTTTAGTCCCCTTCATCTCTTGGCTCTGGTTTCTCAGGACCTACCACCTTTAGAGCAGTAAACACATGGTGATCCTTCTAAGGCTTATTAATATCATGAACCAGATGGCTAAGGTTAAAGAACCCTGTCATTTGCCACTGCATGATCCCGAGCAAACTTATTTACCTGTCAACCTCTGGCTGTAAATGCAAAAGGATTGAGTAGGTTCTGCCTCATATTATCAAAAAGCATAAATGAGGAAATGCATGTAAAATGGCAGGATGCTAATGAGCTTCCAGTAAGTATTAGTTATATATTGATAGCTTCCATTTACTCTCCATACTAAAATTTTGCCATCTTAAGACAAATAGGACTTGTTCTTTATATTGAGTCTTCAGAAGTACAATGGATAAAGTAATTGCAATAAGTGCAATTAGATGGTTTATAAATGTTAATAAATGCCTAAATTATTAACATTAATGTCAGAAAATTGTGGTGACAAAGTAAATGTAGCTCAGTGCTGTTCTCTCATCTATGTGGCAGAACTAACGTGTGTATATACAGTCTTGTGACCATACGAACTAAATAACCCTGATCCTAACTGCCAAGAGATGAATTCCAATGTACTACTTTAGAAATATGGCAGAGTTGAGAAAGCAGGACAAAGCAGGGACATGTATGACACACCAAGAACATGGGACATGTATGACACACCAAGAACATGGGACATGTATGACACACCAAGAACACTTCGGGTTACCTACCCATTGAAAAGGAGACAGGAAACATGTTACACGTACAGGAAATGTATGTGGTGTCTACAAATGTTTTAAATGTACAGTCTTTCTGTTCCCTCTTCTGCGTTGTTCTCTGAACCTTAGAGGCAGATGTGGGTTTTTTTAATATGTATCCACTGGGACTAGTTTCCACAATTTTACATTTTAATTGGTTATGGTTTTCTGTAATAGTTTCCCTCTGTTGCAAACAGAGGTTTACTTTGTGAGGTGTATAGACTATACATATCTCTGAGTATAATTCCAAATATTTAGATTATTGTTAGGCATTGTGCTGGTTTAGTAAAGTGGCGGTTGTAGGTTCTCCTCCAAAGACCACGATTTCACTAGCCCTGGGTAGTTGAGTATGTTTGCAGTAGTAGCCATGATTTTCCTCTTTTTAAGTCTAATTAGAGAGTTGTTGGCTACTGTCATGATATGCATGCCACTACTGTAACTTTAGTGTCGTTATGTCATGGTACTTGTTGATGTGGTTCATAGGCAACATAGCTGTGTAGGAGTGTTGGTTACCGCCCACCTTGGAAGCTTGGATGGCTTCTTTGGGTACTGTAAAAGCCACTTATCAAGGGGGCTTTTGGGTCAGTTAGGGGCTTCTGTATCCTGTTTATGAAACGCATATTATCTTCAGCAAGATAATATTCCCCTTTTACCTCTTGAGGAACCAAGGAAAATAGCAATAGGCTATATGTTTACGAATCCCTTGGATAGCCCTAACCAATAAGAAGGGCACTAATATATGTGACAAAGTGGACATGGCAAAAACTAGAAACCCTCACCTCTACACACACACACACACACACACACACACACACACACACACACACACACACGCATACACACCACCACCACCACTACTACCACCACCATCACCACCACCACCACAAACAAAAACTATATGCAATTAAGGTATGCTGGGAATGGGGAAAAAACAGCCTTTTCCAGGGAAAAGCATATCAGTTGTCCAATATCAAATCTTCCTCCATGAAAATATGCATACATGCAACATTATACAGACATAGCAAGTTATATTTAGGACTATATGAATGTATATACATATATTCATGGAATAAGGATTAATAAAAATGGGCCATGGGTGTGAAAGAGAGCAGGAAGGAGTGTATAGGAGGGCTTGGAGGGAGGAAAGAGAAATGAGGTGTCATAATTATATTATAATCTAACAAGTAAAATAACAAACTGTGGAAGTCACTGGGTTGGAGGTACTTCTATACAATAAGAGAACACAGAAGGGCCTGATGAGTGTAGGATTCCTGTTTCCTTCAGGCTAACATGTGTGGAGCATGGATGAATGCACACTTGTGTCTGTTGTAACCTTATATTCTGGCAAAAGGTTTAGTCAGTAATCAGATGGGGAAATGTACAATGTGCTCTGGTGATAATTGTCATGGGAAGCTATTATAAAGCATAGTGAGGGGCAGGTTGGGCAGACAAAAAACAACAATGAGTAGTCAAGGAAGAAATTACAAACACTTGCTATTAGACTGGAAGAGAATGCAGGCAGTAGCATTGGAAATCTATGCCAACTCTACAAAAGGTAAACTCTACAAAACCTCCTGAGACAGAGCTTACCTGAGCAGCCAGTGTGGCTTCTATAGAAAAGAATGGAGAGAAAGAGTGAATCTTATGTGAAGTGTAGTGAGCCTCTGTGCACTTTTTTGCCTTTTTCTGTGAGCAAGCTGCACCAGGATGAGATACGATCTGACAGCATTTTCAAAGTGTCACTTCCTGTGCTGCTGTGTTGAGAGGAGACCATCAAGAGCAAGAGGGAAGCAAGACCGCCACTTAGGAAGCTATTGTGCTCATCTAGGGGAGAGAGAGTAGGTGAACAATGAGCACACAATGGCAGTAGGGAGAAGGATGCGGGCATTTCTATTTTGAAGGTATGAACAATGATATTTTGTGGTGGATGGCTTGCTTGAATGCCGTGGATAAGAAGCAGTTAAGTCGCTCAAGGTCTTTGGTGTGAGGAATTGGCAAGCCATAGATACTATCAGAGTCAAAGGACTACCAGAGGATTAGGACTGCTGTGTGAGTAATCCTAATTATAACCTATAACACAGGAATTCATTTTTGGAAGTTTTCAGGGAGAGATATTGAACAGGGAACTAGATAGATAAGCCTGATGCTCAGAGAAGTCCACGTTGCAGATTCAAACCCAGGAGGCAACAACATAGAAATCGTTTTTAAACTGGGTAAGTTTCCTTGGGGAAACTGGTACATACTGAATGCTGGGGTATGGTTAGAAATAAGGAAAATTAAAGAGAAATAGGAAGTACTCAGATAAAAAGCATCAGCAGAGTAGGAGGGAACGTTTATGTGTCATCCTAGATGCTAAAACCAGAAAGCACACCTAGGTGCAGTGGTAGAAACAGATGGTCCTGATAGCTGACCTTACAATTCAGCACTGTGGACCCCTGTTGATGGTGAAAGCTTTGTAGTATATTGAGTATGTAGTATATTGCGTGTTTGTTTTGCTTTGTTTTTAAGCCAAATAAGTGTGGCTTCAGTAAAGAACAGGCTATGTGCATTTGGAGAACACTAGCAGTGAAGACTTTCTATGTATTTCCCTATGAAATGGAGCAGATGGGAAATGGAATGGGACTAGAGGAGAGGATTGGCTATAAGAATGAGAGATATAGAGCCATGAGTATGCTCAGGGTACAGAAGAGGCTTGCCTCTAGTGTTCTCCGCTGTGGGAAAAAGAAGGTCTGGTTGGATCCCAATGATACCAATGAAATTGCCAATGCCAACTCCAGTCAGCAGATCAGGAAGCTGATCAAAGATGGGCTGATCATCCGCAAGCCTGTGACTGTCCATTTCTGTGCTTGTTGCCGGAAAAACACCCTGGCCCAACGGAAGGGCAGGCATATGGGCATAGGGAAGAGGAAGGGTACTGCCAATGCTAAGATGACCGAGAAGGTAACCTGGATGAGGAATGAGGATCCTGCTCCAGCTTTTGAGGAGATACTGGGAATCCAAGAAGATTTAGCGTCATATGTATCACAGCCTGTACCTGAAGGTCAAAGGGAATGTATTCAAAAATAAGTGGATTCTCATGGATCACATCCACAAACTGAAGGCAGCCAAGGCCTGCAAGAAGCTTCTGGCTGACCAGGCTGAGGCTCTCAGGTCTAAGACCAAGGAAGCACCAAAGCGCCCGGAGGAGCGCCTCCAGGCCAAGAAGGAAGAGATCATCAAGGCTCTGTCCAAGGAGGAGGAGACCAAGAAATAAAGCTTCCCTCGTGTCTGTACATAGTGGCCTGGCTGTGGCCTCACTTGGATCAGTCATTAAAATAAAACAAGCCTTTGTCGGTTTAAAGAAAAAGAAAAAGAAAAGAAAAAAAGAATGAGAGATATAAAATGATGATCATCTTTGAAGAGAACTCTTAAAAATGTGATAAGGATACTGAAATGTAGCTCTCCACAACTGAGGGCTTCTGGAGGGGCTTCAGGTGGGGAATTACTCAGTTTTCTTAAAGGGGCTGGCTACTGGGGATTGACCATACTCCAGTAAGTCATCATTGCTGCCACCTTCACTTCCACCTTCACCACCTTCTTCTTCTTCCTTCTTCCTTCTTCCTTCTTCCTTCTTCCTTCTTCTTCTTCTTCTTCTTCTTCTTCTTCTTCTTCTTCTTCTTCTTCTTCTTCTTCTTCTTCATCTTCTTCTTCATCTTCTTCATCTTCTTCATCTTCCTCCTCCTCCCCATCCTTTTCTCCTTTCTTCCTTCCTCCTCCTCCTCCTCCTCCACCACCACCACCACTTTCTCCTCCTCCTCCTCTTCCTCCTCCTCCTTCATTCTTTGGGGGTCATAAGGGGATTACAGACTTGGAAGAAATGTGAAGTAAGATTGGGATGCATGATGTGAAATTCTCAAAAAATCAGTAAAATGTGTTGAAAAAATAATGGTAATATTCTAATGACATGAACCTGTCAAGAGGAAGCAGTTGAGGATATGAGGAGAGAATGAATACGTGCTGGACAGATTGACTTACAGACACCCACAGTTATATGAAAAGAGGCTAAAGGAATGAGATTGGAGACAATGCAGGCAGCACAGTCAGTGGTGTATGAGGCAGCAGGATTTGAAAGTGCAGAGGACTAGAGTATATTTTGAAAGGATGTGGGTGTCAGCTTGGATTAGGGACCACCACAAGATGGAGAAGATGGAGATACTTGTGAATGACTGGCCATGACCTTCAAAGGACACTAGCTGGTACCATAGTATAGTGTCTTCTGAGTTCTTCTACTTGGACAACTGGAGGCACTAAGTAGGGAGCATTAACTTATGCAAAGTTTATGAGTCCGTACAAAGCAGGTGTATCCTGAGCATTTCAGAGAGGAAAAAATACACCAAATCAGTTTAGTGTTATTCCCTAAGCATGGGTAAGCTTCTGTGCTGCTTATAAGGCAAACTCTGACATCAATGACAGGGTGGGTGGAAAGTGGCACTCTACACTATCAGAGTCAACAATGAGAACCAATCCTATACTGGGTCTGTCTTAGCTTCTCTAAGAGTGCTATCTGTACTGTCAACAAGACAAAAGGGCCACCAACAGATTGGGAAAGGATCTTTACCAATCCTAAATCGGATAGGGGACTGATATCCAATATATATATAAAGAACTCAAGAAGGTGGACATCAGAGAATCAAATATCCCCATTAAAAAGTGGGGCACAGAGTTAAACAAAGAACTCTCAACTGAGGAATACCGAATGGCTGAGANTTCTCCTGGCTTGCTCAGCCTGGTCTCTTATAGAACCCAAGACTGCCAGTCCAGAGATGGTCCCACCCACAAGGGGCCCTTGATCACTTATTGAGAAAATGCCTCACAGCTAGATTTCATGGAGGCATTTCCCCAACTGAAACTCCTTTTTCTGTGATAATTCCAGCTGTGTCAAGTTGACACAAACCTAGCCAGTACACCCCCCAAGGACCAAAACAGCCAGAAACATTGTGTATCTTATTAAGTAGAGAGATGCAGACAGAAATCTACCATGTGGATATGTGTGAAATCTACCATGTGGATATGTGTAAAATGTCTTTACACCAGAATAATCTCTTACAGTCTTGACTTGGGATGCTTTAACGTGCTTATTTGCTGATTTTTTTTAGAAACAACTCATGCCTTCTTTTGTTTGTTTTTAATTTGGATAAATAGAAAAGTATTGGAAGTGTCTGGTTGAAGTCTATTGTGCTGGGTTTGTTCATGATTCCTTTGTTTCTCTAGATAACAAATTAGGGATGGATGTGCTGACAAGGCATATAGTTAAGTTGGTTATGAAATCTTTAATCTTGTGTTGTCACCAGGAGATAAAAAGTTCACAGCAACTTGGTAAAAAAAAATGTTCTTTTTAATGTGAAATATTCCTTTCCCATTTCTTTTCTTTATGGGAACTTCGTTAAAGGTCATGCTTGCTGATGAAGTATGATTATTTAGTATTGAACTTAACATCTATTATTCTATGTTGGCATTCAATTTTAATTTAATTTGGCACATGAATTGCTGTTACTATAAATCAAGCATTGATATGTTCCAGAACCCTAAAGTGCAGCTGAGAATCTCTCATCTGCTCACTGAGTCATTAGCAGAGCCCTCCAAAGCTTGAGAAGCGACTGTAACTGTCTTGGTGGGTTTGTGCACTGAGAGGAAGGCAGAGAAAGGGAGGCGGAGGGAGAGAGACATTCTTACATACACACAGACCGACTAATCACCTCTGACCTGGATAACCAATAATCGTTACTAAGCAATCTCTGCCACTAGACACTGTAACCAATGAGGAGGTATGGGAGGAAAACTTTCCAATCCTGAGGTCTCATAATTTTGAGAATACTGAACGAACCATGAATATGTTATCATTTATGCTATAGACCCTTAGCCAGTACTTCCTTGCCAAAAATACTTTTTTTCTTGGCAAATGTAGATAGTGATCCACTGCAAGACTCCCTATTTAGTAATACAATGTTTATTTGATTTGTTTATTTTATTTTATTTTATTTTATTGATGCAAAGACATCCACTCTGCCCATGGAAAGGGGTCAATAGCTTTTGCTTTTACATAGCTGCTGTAACGTCTGAGTCTGACTAAATCCAAACAAAATGAGGTGATACAGGAGTATAGCATTTATTACCTGTGAAGAAAGAAGCTTAATAAATTCTTTGCCTTATCACTTAATATTATTATTGTTATTGTTGTTGTTGTTGTTGTTGTTGTTGTTGTTGTTGAAAGTAATGACTCCACTAGGATGAGTGGCACAGCCAAAACAGTCTTGAAAGAAGCCTGGATCTGTGTGTTAAGCATAGAATATGGTGAAGGTCACGCATCAGTCACTTCAAGCACTGCGTGCATATCTGGTAGTATAACACTATCAGCCACGGCATTGTCAAATATGCAGACAGTTAAAGGATAAATATGAAAGCAGTGTGAAAGGTAGAAGCAAGAATGGGAGAATAATGACAAAAAGCACTTACCTCTCAATAAAGGAAATGATTTCAAATGTGCCCTCCTTCAGACCAGCTCTGACAGGTCTCTAATACAAAATCCTCTTGCATCCAAGAGGGACAGACCCTGTGCTCAGCCACCTCTGCTCAGTAAAGGGATGAGGGAAGTGGACATGGCAGCTGGCATTAGAGGAGCTTAGCTCAAAGGGAGGATCAAGGCAAATGTGACAGACAGTGAGTGCTGGGGAGAGATAACAGCTGCATGATGGATGTTTAGAAATGTGTGAAGAATTGGTCAATGCACAAAATAAAGTGTAGGGGGAGAAACACTGCAATTTTTAGATCAGCATGCACAAGATGGCTAGTCTCTACCAAAGGGGGAAAATCTGGCAAGCATTCTTGCAAGCATAAGTCTATATGGCATGGAATACACACACACACACACACACACACACACACACACACACAGAGAGAGAGAGAGAGAGAGAGAGAGAGAGAGAGCAACAAATCTTTAGTGACTGAGTATATGTAGATTGACGAGACTGATAGTGAATCTGTGCTACATAATAGGTTTACCCTTGTCCTAATTATTTTTTATGGATCACCACCTAGAAAGGATATAAAAAAGAATGACTTTAACCTTTCTCTCAGGCTGATTGGAGTTTTACTATCTCTTTGCTCTTTTCCTTCCTACATCTGAAAAAAAGAAAAAAAAGTTTGTATAAGAAATAGTAAAATTGAGCCACTATGACCTTTTGATATTTGGGTATAGCAAAAATGTATGTGATTGTCTTTAGGTAGCTTATTGATGAGTCTTACAGAAGAGAAATAAAGTTTTCTCTCCATTGTCACATGTTCTACCCCTGAGCAGTCCTCACAAACCACTTGGCTTTCCTAAGCCTTACTCCCATCACAGTTTAGTACTGAACACCTGGATTTTCTCAGCTGGGCTATACCTTCCATGTAAATCCATGTACATGACTGGGAATAAATGCATCGGCATTCTGAGTCCACTACCCATTTATATTTTAAGTTTTCTTTATCCCATTCCCTTTATCCATATCCTAACAGTGTAGGAATAAAACAAAACAAAACAAAACAAACTGACTTTCATAATTTTCTGGGGCGGTGGTAATGGCCACATTTTGAAGCGTCTCACATTTCTGTAGTGTAATCTATTGCCACTCCTGAAAGAGTCTGGTGTCAGAATGTTCAGGTTGGGGGGAGGGGGTCTAAATAATTTAAATTGACTACATTTTCTGAAAAGTCAGCTTGATTTTTGAAGACAGACATTTTTATAGCCATTTCTTCCTTTGTTGCTAAAACCTAGAGGGGTATTTTAGTTTTATGTTTGTCATAAGATAATTAAGTTAGTAAAGTTTAAATTATCCTCCCAGTGAGCTTACCCTCCCTTTTCTCAACTCCACTTGAGTCTGTAGTATCTTCCCTCGGGTATTCTCTACTGTGGGGCGACAAAAAGCTCTTTCGTCGTTCTGACAATTACCTGAAATTATCAGCAATCATACAGGAGGCAATTATAACTTATGGAAGCAGCAACATAATTACTACATTTTTTTAACACAGAACTTAAATGTACCCTAATGGCTTGAACACAAACGATGTTGCTGTGTCTTATTAGCCAGCTGATCTAGAAAACACAGATTAGCTGTTAAATCATGTTATTTGGTTGTGACCAGTAAAAGTGTGTCTTAATTTTAAATGTATATGCCTCTACACAATCTGTGGACATTCCCTCCTTTTTTTAAGATTTATTTTATTTATTATATGTAAGTACACTGTAGCTGTCTTCAGACACTCCAGAAGAGGGTGCCAGATCTCGTTACAGATGGTTGTGAGCCACCATGTGGATGCTGGGATTTGAACTTATCACCTTCGGAAGAGCAGTCGAGTGCTCTTACCCGCTGAGCCATCTCACCAGCCCATTCCCTCCTTTCTTAAATAACATGTTCCCATAGGCTGCACTGTGAAGCAATCATCTCCAGGCAGAGCTATATGGAGTTGTATGGGATGCCTAGGTTATTATTATTCACCAGCATCTCTCAATGAGAGACACCATCATCAGCTCATGTGTCATTGAAAGCAAAGGAGCAGCCATTGTACCCGCATATATCAGCAGAGTGAATACAACTATGTTCTTTGCACTTTACAATAAACATAAATATATTGTACTGTCATGATTGGTAAGTTGTTCCAGGGAGCTTTAAAGTTCTGTGTAGGAACATATATAAGAATGTCAACCAAAGCTGCAGTGAATTCTAGGATTAGGCTCACTCTTACATTTTAGCCACTTACGGTCTTCTTTATTAATGATTGATACAACTAAAGATGCCAAGTGCTTAGCATATGTGTGGTATTCAGAAGTGGTTTGGTAAATATGTAGCTCATATGCTGAATCTCACTTGAAATTCTCAGGGTATAACTAGGAATACAGAGATTTAAGGGAAACCTTAAATGGATAATCATGGATCTACTAAAGCTCAGAAAAGGTACTTACCTTTTCACTGAGGATCTTAAGGTGAAAGTGAGCAGGACTTCCCTGCAGTTGGGTGTCTGTCATTCCCACAGAGACACACTTACATGTCTATACCCATAAGTCAGGCTTATCTCTTCCCTCAGATAACTGTGTCTTTCTCCAGCTGATGATATTTTCTGCATTTCTGTATCTCCTGCCTCTTAAATATATCTCTGCTGTTCAAAGTTATAATCTTGAGCCCTTGCTTCTCACACTCCTCTATTTAAAAGCTCATACATTTCACAAACATTTATTACATGGATGCAGAGGACCAGCCATGTATGTCTGGTACCAAGGATGCTAAGACAAAAGAAGATTCAGATGTGTATTACGCAAACATGCATTCCAACGCAATGGCCACATAAAGACATGGAAATACTTAATGATGCTTTTCTTTAGGAGTTTTCAAGTACTCAGTGTGAAAGTCATAAGGTAGGGTATGAGTCAAGAACTATGGGTAGCAGAGAGGAAGAGAAGCATCATCCAAAAAAATATAATTTAAAGCCTGCTGCAATCATGAATTTCCAGTTCCATATGGGAGTCAAGGACTTCCTCTTCTAATTTATACTGTGGATTATGTTTCTAGGAAGTTATTTCTTACAAACGTAAATATTCAAAAGCGAAGCAATTATCAACAGATGCTGATCAGTCTCACTGAGTATCTGTCTCCAGGAAACCAGGTAACAAGTGTGATCTTTTGTAAGACAACTTGTATCTTCCTGATAGGCAGTATCAATAGACTCCCATAAAATTTCTCAAAAATGTTACATTCTGTAAATGCCTGGGGATAATTTATCATCGAAATTCTTATTGGTTGCCCTAATTCGTCTAAATATGTCCTTTCATGTCTTAGTTATTAACAAGTCACTATGTACCAGGAATTATTGTTAGACAATAATCATAAATTCATTCTTCTTGATAGCCATGTGGGGATGGTACAATTACTCTTTCCATCTTAGTTAAGCATGTGTAGATGCTTTGAGTATAACCAGCTACCAGACTCCAGGGATGGATGTAACCATATTTAGTGGAAGTTATACCTAAACTCTTTGACTTATATATAGATTTACTCTAGAGAATCTTCACCCTTTTCTTCTCTTCAGCTAATTTTTTCTCCTTGTATGCCAAGGACCCACTTTGAACCAGGAATCAGTATGAATTAAAATAGTTTGTTGGGTATTGACCCATATTAGGGAAACGAGAATCAGCCTGAAAACAAAATGAAACAAACAACAAAAACCCATACATCTTCTACTTGCCTTGGCATATAGAATTTATATTAAAAAATATAAATACAACCTAGATCTCCATTGACTAGGCTGAAAGGGATGGCTCAGTCAGTAAAGTGCTTGCTACACAAGCATGAGGACCTTCCTTCTGGTTCCCTTGATGTACCAGTGATCCCAAGGCTGGGAAGATGGGGACAGGAGGATCCCTGGGACTTACTACCCAGTCAGTCTGGCCCACGGCTGGGCTCCAGCTTTAGGGCGAGTTCCTGTCTCAAATATAAGGTGAAGAACAATGGAGCTGGCAGCAGGGTCGACCTCTGTCGTCCACACACAGAATACATATGTGTATTTGCACCCATGAACACAAAGAAATACATTGGATTTTTATGTTATTATCTGAAACACAGAAAAATATGCCTTTCAGCAACAGAAACAAGTGTTGGGATAGATTTAGAGAAAAACAAATGGGTGGGAATATGTAATTGTAATCTAACTATTTAAAGTACAAAGGATCAGAAAATCCCAGTGTGGAAAGGGAGTTGGAGAGGCTGCAGAGCACCACACAGTTCTCAGGTCTGACTTTATGGCTACCCTTTAGGATGGCAGATTTGACGTTGTCAACCTCTTCTGATTAGCATCCAGAGCAGAGCTTTTGTGTTGTTGTTTCCTTTGCTTGTTTGCTTGTTTCTATTTGGTGTTTTTGTAGTTTTGTTTTATGCTTTTACTGGGATTTGTTGTTTTGTTTTTCAGGGTTTTTTTTGCTGTTGTTTTGTTTTGAGACAGGATTTCTTTGTGTTGCTCTGATGTACTGGAACTTGGTCTGTACACCAGGAGATCTGCTTGTTTCTGCTTCTCGAGTGCTGGAATGAAAGGTGTGTGCCACCATTGGCCAGCTCAGAATGGTATTTTTATTTATTTATTTAAATATCTTAGAGGTTATTGGGACTTGAATGATGGCTAGAGGAGATGGTCACAATTGTGGTACCGGACTACTTAAATCTTAAGTAAAGCTATTCAAAGCACTCTGCTGGTCAAATACATCTGTGTGCATTATGAATAACTGCAGGCTCAGGTGAAGGGAAAGTGATTTCCTCTGCCAGGATGTGGGGCATGAGCAAGGCTGGGATTAAAGAACATGGGGAAAGTGTTCAATAGGGGGCTGTAGATGGACATCACTCCATCAGTATGCTCACCCACACTTTTTACTAAAAGCAGTGGAATATGTCAGACTCTGGAGCTTTCTAATTATGCCCCATAACATCTTGCTGCTGTGCGCTCTGCTGTAAGTTCAGGTAACCTTTCATGTACAGTGGTGCTGGCTAATTTAATAATATTGCCTTTCCAACATCAAATTATTTTCAAATAAACTCATCTTAAATTTTCTTATCAACTAATGGTTGCCCATACTACTGTCTAGTTCAAGACTGGCTTCTTATTATAAGCCATAATTGCCTCTACTTAATTGTCTTGCATTGACTAAATCCATCTTTCATGTGCAAAAGGGCGTAAGGACTCACAGATGGTTTACAACTTAAACAAATTATGGACTACTTTAAATACATTATAGATGGAAGGCGAATGAACTATTTTTGACAGCTTGTTAGCCTTCTTCTCCTGTAGCAATGGAGAGCCTAATGACTGGGAAAGACTCACTTTTAGATGCTGCTCACTGAGTCCTTGTGAATGATATGTAAGGATGTGAACAAGTTGATTTCTTCTGCCTTCTTTATACCCTCCTATGAGTTTTCTCTCTAAACTGTGCTGAGGATAAACTGAACCTACAGACAAAAGAAATTTATAAATACAAGACAAACTATAAATGTCACAAATCCCTACAGTACCTTCAGCATATCTTTGGAATTTCTCAGTTCATCTAAGTGGGCAGAAGCTTGCAAGCTCAATGTAAATGTTTGATTTAAGTTAATTGCCATCATTTGATAATATAAGTTCAATTGATATATGAGTTATAGGCAGTTTTAGAAATCATTACACCTTAATTCTATATAGAAATGATAGGCTGGAATGAAGTAACCCTGATAAATTCCTTCTGTATTAGCTGTGATAGAATAATCTGGTTCTCCCTAAATGAGACGGAAGGTTGTATTTGATATTGATGTTTGTAGACCCTTCCTAAAGCGCTCCACCTCAAGTACATTTTCTGTTTTGGTCCAGCAGACTGTCAAGTTTGTGACCTACTCCAGTGGACATTGCCACCATGAATTCCCATCCTTATACAAAATATTCCCCCTACCAACTCTACCTGAACTGTTTATCTTTGAAGTTTGATTTTCTTTCTTTTATTTGTTTTTACTTTCTATCACTACAGCAACCAAACCAAACTGTTTCTTTCTCTAGCCATATATATTAGAAATAGATATAGGTATTATATATTAAGAATATATATCTCATATATATATATATATATATATATATATATATATATATATATATATATATATATGAAAGTGATGTTTGGTGTTGTTTTTAAGAAACATGTGAACCGGGTGTGGTGGCATACGCCTTTAATCCCAGCACTCGGGAGGCAGAGGCAGGCAAATTTCTGAGTTCAAGGCCAGTCTGGTCTACAAAGTGAGTTCCAAGACAGCCAGGGCTACACAGAGAAACCCTGTCTCAGAAAAAAAAAGGAAACATGTGCATGTGTGTGTATTGATTTCTTTGGAGAGGCATTTTGGAGAAGTATCCTCTTTAGTAGTATAGTTTTAAATTTTTAAATTCTTAGCTTTAATACATATCATGAGCCATACTAGTCTTTTTCATAGCTACAGCTTTTTATACAGTTTGATTTTAATATTTATCAATGTCTGAAAATGCCTTTATTTAAGGCTTTTGACTGCATTCATCCTTACTGAGTTGTTTTAGTATTTTATTTCTAAAGTATTATCTTCAAATTATCTGGGCTTGAATTGCCTATATTTGAGTGAATATATTGCTTAATTTTATGGGCTCTTGATTTTTAAAAGAAAAAAGTCAAATGATAAATTCATGATTAATATAAATTGAGTATTTAGTCTTTATTTATTGTTGCCAAGACAGTTCACCAGGCTGTCGGAAATAAATGTTCTTCTTAATCTCAGAATCATCTCAGTTGAGTTAAAAAGACACATAAAGGACATAAAGTATAAGGAAAAAATGATGATGCTTAGTAATATTTAAAAGTGGCCAGGCATGCTCTTCCATTTCTTTAATTTCAGCACTCTGGAGGCAGAGGCAGGGTCATCGCTATGAGTTTAAGGACAGCCTGGTCTACATAGCAAGTTTCAGTAAGGTATGCATAAGTGAGACCCTGTATTAAGTTAACAACATCAAATGATTTACGGTACAGGTCACAGTGGTACATCAATCCTTTCACAGAGATTACTGGTAATAAGCAAGAGCTTTGTAGTGGAGAACCAAAGATAACAGATGAGATAACTAGGAAAAGCTACAGAGAAGAAACAATGCTCAACCATGGATGTGAAGGTCAATTTGTGCACTGAATTGCAGAGAACGTCTATAGACTGTTTTCCAAATCAAGGGATTGCCAGGACCAGTGAGGGAGGCAGGTTTGAAGAATAGCAGTGTGATTGGATGTTAGAAAGCAGGGAACACTGCTATGGCATCTAAACTATAAAGATCCTTGTTCCTAACAATTGACTTTCTTTCCTTTATATGGTCTCATAAAATTCTGGAATATGACCCTGTTTATGATGAAGTGATCCACATTTGAATTCTCCAGAATTTATTCAGTTATAAGAGAAGTAGTGGTGACACTGAATGCTTTGTATAACCGGCCTTTCAACCAACAAACTATATTAGAGTAGATATTTTGGTTCAAATAACTAAAAAATAAGACGTTAGATAAAAAATAAGACGTCAGATACAGAGTGTTGTGAATCTCATTTAATCTCATCTTCTCTTTTTTCCTTTCTTTCTTTCTATCTTTCTTTATTTATTTCTTTTCCTTCCTTTCTTCCTTCCTTTCTCTCTTCCTTCCTTCCTTTCTCTCTTCCTCCCTTCCTTCCTTCCTTCCTTCCTTCCTTCCTTCCTTCCTTCCTTTCTTTCTTGGGGGAGGGGGAATTTTTGATTGTTCTGTTGATTTGGTAGTTTTGTTTTGTTTTGCTCTGCATCCCTGTATGGCATTTCCAAGTCAGGAATCTAGTAGTAAATCCTTACTTTCTAGTTGTTCCTACCTGGGTCGAAGGAATCACATTGGTTATATTTACTTGCCTAGCTGTAGACCATGAGAGTTTGGAACTGTGTGTGTGTGTGTGTGTGTGTGTGTGTGTGTGTGTGTGAGAGAGAGAGAGAGAGAGAGAGAGAGAGAGAGAGAGAGAGAGAGGATATCCCATTGTAAAATTAAGAGGGCAAGAAGTACATAGTTGAAAGGAAATACTGATTATAGTGCAAAATATTTAATATTTTTTAAAAAAATATTTAATCACCATTTATTTATTTGTAACTATGGGCTTAGATTATATTGATTTTTTTTTAAATCAAGCTTAATTAACTTTACCCATCCAAAAAAGCAAGAATGTTTGCAGAAAGACTAGAATTTTTTAATATATGGATTTGGTTATACTAGCTAACCTTTATCAGCTTGTCACAAACTAGAGTCACTTGGGGAACAAGAATAATATTTGATGACTTTATCTTCATCAAATTAGTCTATGGTATGTCTGTTTGATACTTTTATTGATTGTTAACTGATGTAGAAGGTTTAGCTTGCTGTAGAAGGTGCCACTCTGAGCAAGTGGGTTGTATTAGAAAACTATCTGTGCATGAGACAGACAGACAAACAGACAGACAGACAGACAGACAGACAGATGGACAGACAGAAGACAGAGAGAAAGAGAGAAGGGGAAGCATTTCTTCATGGTTTTTTTTGCTTGTTTTCCTTGACTTCCTTCAATGAAGTATTATGACCTGAAAGTATATACCAAATAATCCCTTTCCTTCCCATGTTTTGTTTAGTAATGATGTTTATGAAAAAGAAGAAGGGGGGATGAGGAAGAAGAAGAAAAGAGAAAAAGGAAGGAAGGAAGGAAGGAAGGAAGGAAGGAAGGAAGGAAGGAAGGAAGGAAGGAAGGAAGGAAGGAAGGGGAAAAGGAAAGAGAAAGAGAGAAGAAAGAAAGAAAGAAAGAAAGAAAGAAAGAAAGAAAGAAAGAAAGAAAGAAAGAAAGAAAGAGAAAGAAAGGAAGGGAAAGGAAAAGAAAGAAACCAAGATAAAAATTGATACTGAAAGTGCAATTGTTGCTTTAAGAAGGAAATTTTTGGGGAGAATTGTGGAAATCTTTGGAAGTTTAGGCTGAAAATCTATTCAATATTTGGAACTTAGTGAGCTCTAATATAGAACCTTGGAAGATATGAATGCTTAGGCAAATTCAGATAATGGAGGCCTAGCTACTAAGGGGAAGGAAACAAGGACCTAAGTACTGGACCAAAGGTCACTTGTATGACAATGTAGATTAAGAAACTATAGATGCAAAACTATTGCATTACCTGGACAATGGATGCTAATCAGTTCAGCTCGGATTCGAAATTAGCTGTGATTAATAAAATCAGCACTGAGGTGAACACTTCTGGGTAGCATTTCCTTGGTCTCAGGCCAGTGAAGCAGGTTCAAAAAGGCCCAGGCTCCATCTTATGGTCAAAGTAGAGCTGGGAAATGTATGAGTTTTCTACATAGTACTAGTTCTAAGGCACAAAGGGATCACAGAAAGTAGCTTAGCACCATGCAGTAAGATTGGAATGACGCTGCAGCAAGTCCTAAGAAACCACTGGCAATGGTTGCAGTAGAGACTCCAGGATTAAAAGGCTCTTGGAGAGAAGCTAAAGTATGGCACACTTTGTGAGGATGGTTCATCAGTGAAGGGGCTCCCCACATTGCTGTGGAGACCCAGCATACTGGAGATATTGGTACCTTCACCACCCAGGGCAGTGGCAGATATGAAGTGAGGACAACCTGAGTCTATAAGATATATTGCAGATGGCAGAATGGAAGGATTGGGACTTCCCAAGTCCTTCTCTTCCCAGAGCACCATAAATAAGTCCTACAAGTCAGACCCTGAGATTTTTAGACAGTTAGATTCTTGGCTTACTCTGCTATAATTGTAACTCTATCCTGGCTATTATTCTGTGAACTAAAAAAGTAGGGTTTTATTATTATTATTTTCCAGTATCCTACAGTTAAAAGACATTGGATGCTTAAAACAGAATTTGGAATTTTAAATCACTAGAAAATTTAAAGACTGAAAATTTAAATTTGGAGAGAGAGAGAGAGAGAGAGAGAGAGAGAGAGTGTGTGTGTGTGTGTGTGTGTGATATTAACAAGAGATCTCAGGCACACAGAAAAGTTATGTTTTAACAGTGATTTGTTTGCCTGGGTGACAAGGAGTGGACAGCTAATCTTGGCTGTCAACTAGATATACCTGAGAAGAGGAGATTGAGGAATTGTCTCTCTCAATTTTGCCTATTCACATATCTGTAGAGTAGTTTCCTGATTTCTGGGGTGGGATGGGAGTCAAATCTAGACAGTTTAGCCTGAGTTGTTTAAGAAAGGTAGCTGAATGTGAGTCTGGAAGCCAGCCAGCAAGCAGCATTCCTTTGAGACCTCTTTTAAGTTTCTGCTCCAGCTTCCTGCCCTGAGCTCCCGCCTTGTTTCACTGGCTGTTTTCTGAAGTCAGTCTTTTCTTCCCTAACTTGCTTTACTCGTGGTGTTTATCACAGCAACAGAAACCAAAATAGGAGAGAAATATATTTCTGGTATTGCCATCCATAAGTAAATAAACCTTGGTATATTGTTTAATGTTAAGCAAAATTTGTCTGGGAAACCCACTATTCCATGGTAGATTTTATGTTGCATAACGATAGGATGTATTTGAATTTTTCTACCTTAGAGTTTTGCAAAGAAGTTTTAATGTTTGCAGTTTAAGAAATACCATGGCTCTCCAAACAGAGCATCAGGCCTTGGTTGGCCCCACCATGGTAATTGGCACAGTGGAGACTCAGCAAGCATGGCTCTGAAGTTTATATTATTAAATCTACCCAGAGTTCCCTGTCTCCAAAACATTCATATGCCTAATTTTAAATATTAAGAGATTTCTAAATTTGTCAGTTGATCTGCTAGACACTTCATATGGTCTGAAATAACCCAGTAATATAAAGAAAATGCAGAATTGTCAAATCATCTATAATTTTTCTCCTTTTCTTTGCTATATGAACGTTTCAATTTTTATTGCTGTCAGTTTCTCTGAATAAGAACTGGTCTTTTTCTGCATTCCAGGCCTATCCTTCTGAAGGCTTTACAGGGGAATAACCAAATCAGATTATGTTTTACAACTTGGGGGCGTATTTATTTATGTATTCTTTGGTTATTTGGTGTGTGTTTTGTATTAAAACATCCCTTTTGTTAACAGTTCAGTTTCCATCTGCCATTCTAGATGGGTTGTCAATGATAAGTGAGTAGTATTTGAATTCCAGTAGATCTTTTGTGAAGGAAAATATAATATCCCAGACTGTCACAGTCAGTTTATTTTTTAAATGACAAAACTGTAATGAACTTTTACTTGAATTTCACAGGAACCTTCAAGTTTTCATAGCATTGAAATATGTAGTGATGGTGTTTGTTTTTCCTTTATTGACTTGCTTTCTATATGAATATTGACAGGTATTAATAATCAATCTTAGTTATTGTCTCAGCTCTTGTGGGAGGAACTCTGTAATACAAAGTAAATAAATTTTCTCTTCTGTTCTAACCTTTTAGGAAATGATGAGGACACAAGTTCCAGATGTTGGGTACATAGTAGATCTGGGCTAAAGTACCTCACAGTATGACCAGTAGATGACACTTTCTGATGTATAGTGCCTGATGTATAGATGTATATAATGCAATGTTTCAGAGTGCAACCATGGATTAATGCTTCTCAAAAGCTATATGGGATAAGCATGTGGAAAAATGTTATTTTCACTTGGTTTTCTAGTGGCTACTTCTGACTCGGTGTTGCAAATACCTCTGCACAGAGGTCAAGATCAAGTGACTTAAATTAAATTATCGTTCTCCTTAACAGGTAATAATGGAGTGTTACAAAAGAATTCTCCTTTAAATGTGTACCATTGCCTTTCCTACCTCAAAATGATTATGTTACTGGAAAACATAAGGAGAACCTTTTGTTTCTAAGTGTATAATTTGTCACAGAATTAGAGGAGGTGTTTGTCAATAAAAATTCTTGGGAGGGCTGGGAGTATAACTCAGTGGTAGAGCATTTCCCTGGTCATGTGTGAAGCACTAAAGTAAAAAAGAATCCTTACAACATACAGATGCTTACTGCGATCTTTAGTCTTGCTTTGTGAAATTGATACACCTAGAAAAAGAACCTCAATTCAAGAATTGCCTCCACCAGGTTGGCCTGATATCATTGTGTATGGGAATTTTTTTTTCTGGATGCTAATTGATCTAGGATCACCCAGCCCACTGTGGGTGTCACTGTCCATAGGCAGATGGATCAGGTTTTATAACAAAGGTAGCTAGCTGAATGTGAGCCTAGAAGCAAGCCAGTGAGAAGTGTCCTTACATGGTCTCTGCTTCAGTTCCTGTCTTCAGGTTCCTGTCTTGGACTCCGACTCCAGCTTCCCTTGATAATGAACTATATCAACTATAAGATAAGAAACATCTTTTCCTCCCTAAGTTGCTTTTGGTCATAGTATTTATTGCAGTAAGAGAAAGCAAAGTAGAACCCATTCTCAGGCAGAAATTAAGGTTGGGTTGCAGGGATATAAAGTAGTGATTCCCAATCATCTCAGGAGATCCTTTCACATATTAAATATTTCTAATTTCAAAATTTTCTACTGAGTACAAAATAATTATCCAATACAATTTTAGAAGATCATCTTTTCCAATTAAAAAAAGGGGGGGTAACATGTATATGTATCTATGTCTCATATGCAAACATGTGTGACTACTGTACATTACACAAACAACTCAGCTTCAATATTTAGTATCACTGGAGATTTTTGTTATTATTAAAGTAACTTATTATATATTAGATATATATAATGCAATGTTTCAGAGTGCAACCATGAATTAATGCTTAGATATCCTTCTCTCATCAACATTTATTTTTATTTATTTTCTAAGGCCTGACTTTTTACATAGTCCTGACTGGTCTGGAGCTCACTATGTTGACCAGGAGGACCCCTAACGGAGACTAGCCTCACTCTTATTGGATGAGTACTGGGATTAAAGTTGTGTAACCCACATGCCAAGCCCTCCAGCCAATGTGTATATTCTAAGATTCATGGCAGTCAGTGTTAGATATATAGAACACAATGTTGAAGACAAAAGTCAAGGAAACTCACATTTTCAATGTGTTGAAGCGGCATGGAGTTGTTGGTAATGTTAAATTATAACTCAAAAGAAAGAATGAAACACCCCAATCTGAACTGGACACAGAAGGAGGGTAGCAAGAAGGATTGTTTTATTATTTATTTTTCTAGTTTAAGATGATCATTATATCCATGGTTTTACAGAACCATATACTTGCATATTAAGTGGGAGAATGACTGTAGGAATGGCAGTTGGGGAGATGTGTTCCCTTCTGTCCTCAAGTCAAGGCTAGCTTTATAGAGAGAAGAAATTCCTGGTTTCTGGGATGAAGTTCCTAAAAGCCTCAGACAGCTCTGCCAACAGGTCAGCCAGTCAGTCCACCCCATCCCTCTCCACCCTCCCTGGTCTGACCAGTCAGTCCAGCCCGTCCCTCTCCACCCTCCCTGGTCTGACCTATGTGGCTCATTGGGACTGATTCCATTTCTGTTTCGCTCAAAGTTCCTGATGATTCAGTATTGTTAAAATTTTGATGGTTGGCCAAATCCCTCCACATAAGGTTTTTGCAAATCTCATGTAATTATTTAGCACTTAAGGGATATAAGCGTACTAAAACATATTTCACTAGACTTATGATCTTTTCACCTCCTCATTGAAGAGCAATCCAAAATCACTCCCAGAAAGTGATGTTTTTCTTTTATCAAAACAGCACTTAACCTTATGGGGAAAAGGCTAATATTCTTTGCAAGTTTTTTATCATTCTTTTATCACTCAAGTGTCAATTCACTGTCAATATTTAGAGCAGAGTATTATTAAGAATATAAAATGTTATTACAAAGCAGATTTCATATAAAATTTAATCCATCATTTTAGTATGATATCAGCCTTTCAATCATTTTGTAACACTAAAGTTCCAGTTTTAATGTTGCCTGTCCCTGGATTAATGTTCAGAGTTGAAGAGTAAAATGAGTTTGGAGACAATCATCTGATTCATCCTTTTTTATACCACAACCTCTGACATTCTCTAACTTTCTGATTGCTCTTGGGAACTTGGTTGAAAAGAAAAGATAATGTGTATTCTCTGAGCACTTGCTGTGTACCACAAATTGTTTCTATATTTTATAATCATGAGAATAATAAATCCCATGCCTCAATAATACAAATGAATATAATAAGAAGTACAGTGGGCTGCTGAGGTTAAGGCAAGTGTCTCAGATGATGAATGTGTTTCCTGCTTTATCTTTAACATAACTCCAATACTGGAAGTAAATCAAAATAACATCAAAAGTCTGCATTTATTATAAGTTATGAGAATATGGCTTGTACTATTGGTGTTGTAGTTTAAAGTACAAATCTAAATTATCTATAGGATATTATATAAATTGGAGGGACTTTCTAGGACTCGGTTATTTTAATTCAGAGAAAAGGAATTGGAATATGTAGGTGACATGATGATCATGCCATACTTAACACTGAGCTTTGTACACAATCCTTTGTCGAGTGTTGTGTGGTAGATAATTGTCTGCATGACCTATATTTTCAGGGAGTTTACAGTCTAGTTGTCAACCATGGGTATATGAATATATTCATGCGGTTGTGTTGTAATATAAGGACGCGTTCAGAAAATGCAAAGACAAACTCCCAGAAGACTGAGAAGATATGTTACTTCATTTGAGCTTTGAATAATGTTAAGTAATGTTTGAACATGTCAGATGCCTTTCTAGGGAATAATTGCACAAGAAAAGCTAAAATGGTAGAAGTCCACAGCACCAATAAGGTGATTATTGTGGCTGCAATGTTGAATACATGAAATAGAGTCATGCAACAATGGCCAAGACAAATGAAGTTGGTTGTATTTACACTGCTTATGAAAGATCTGGAGTGTTTGTATTTGCTACTCCATGTAAAGTGGATTTTCACTTTAATGATTTGGAGGGATTGAAGGCTAATTGATTTATAACCACCATACCACTGGCATCTGAGAATCCTTCCCACAGCAGCTCCATACAAGCACAGGATGTGTGCCAACATCCTCAGCTGATGATCATGCCACTCTCTGACCAGCTCTATATCATGCAGCTGGTCATATGTTCCACATACAAATAGAGTCATGAGCATTAGAAGTCAATTTTGAGTTGTCTACCTTAAGAGCTAACCATTTCTAAACTAGTCAAGGCTGGTGTTTTTGTTAGTAGTGTTAATATAAGAAACTCTCAGAGGAATGTCACTGATCTTAAGGCCTGTTAGCTTGTGCTAGTAAAGATATTAAGTCCATATGACACATCATATTTCAGGGCATAACCAAATGGGTTATTTTTTACCCATTTATGGTTCAAAAACCCAGGCTGATAAATAGCACACTCTTTTCTGGTTCTTGTAAACATGGTTGGTGTTGCAGCAGGATCTGCCTTCCCTATGAGAACAGGCAAAATGTCACAGAGCAAGTTCTAAAATGTTAGGCAAAAATGGAAATTCTAGCCAAGAGCATAGGGGCCTCTCTTCAGTGCTCTTTATCTAACATCCAGTTCCAGAGACCCCTTCTAAGTAATTTCAGAGTTTTTAAATACTCTGGTTCAGAATAAGAAAAAGTTATTAACTTTAATAGATAATCAACAAGTTTAAAAACATAAATCAAAGGCTTGATTTAGTGGGCAGATTTCACCAAGAGTACATAATGCAGTAGGAATCTTGGAAAGTCCTAGAAAACAAGGCTAACCTACAATCTGGATCCTGAGTGTTCCTTTGACAATATCCATCCTTCTGGTATAGTGGATCATGGCTCTGCTTTCTGTTAACCTATCCCATTGGGATGATGGTAGCTATGGGATATGAAGTCTTTCATTACTAAAACAGCAATTAGGAAGTATTACTTAAATTAAAACTTGCTTTTCAAGGGATAATGTTATTGGCATGTTAATGAATATTATGGCCAGTCCATGAAGGAATATCTAAATCCTATTCTGGGGCCCATGGAAGACTTTTCCAGGAGCTGGTAAATGAAAAAAAAAAAATGGAGCGAGATTAATTCATCCTTTTTGGTTATTGTCCCCCTGCAAATTTTGATATACAAAGTTCTAGTAATTGAGTTCACAAAGAATGGTCTGTTTCTAAGCTGGTGAATGTACTAGGGTTATATCTGGCTATGAGCTATAAAAAAAAACTAATTAAACAGTGTCTTAAGTGCATGGATGACTTTTCTCATGTGGTACTGAAGCCCAGAGTATATAGTGCATGACTGGATCCCAGATGTACAATATCTTCAATGCCGCAGGCTCCTTCTGCCTTTCTCCCCTGCTTTCCTTACCACCAGTTTTTCTATTTGTATGACTTCACCCTGATGAGTCATATTTGAATGTCGAGTCCAAAGAGGTGTGATCCATGGGACAAAGATGGTGTGCCATTTAGAAAGCAGTTTTTCTTGGGGCTGAAACCTTGCACTGTCAAGCCATAACTCAATCACATGTTTAGTTTCAAAGAGAAGTTTCTACTGTGCTGTCGAGAAAATTAAAAGTTCGGCTGGTAAGAAAAGAATGACTACTATAGAATGAGGTGGCATCACATAAAGCATTTATGAAGTTTAAGTAAGGTCAGAACAATGAGACCCTGAGACTTGTTCAGTCTCTGACGGTTTTCACCAAAATTCAACTTTATATTCCATCTTAGTGTCCCCTACCCTGTTCTAATTCTTGCCACATGTGGCATCAGAAATCTAAAACCAACTATACCCCTACCAGAACCAAAGTGTCCCCACAACTATACCCCTACCAGAACCAAAGTGTTCCTACAACCATACCCCTACCAGAGCCTCTCAGGAATCACTTGCTTTTGCCTTTTCCAGTTTCAAATGTAGGCATGTCTCTGCCCTGTCTTCATGCTGATATCTTCTCTTCTATCTTGAACATTCTTGCACCTGTTTCCTGGGAGTATTCTTATCGTTGGATTTATCATCCATCTCACTAATCCAAGATTACTGGATTCCTCTGAAGATTATTACATCTGCAAAGGTTCTGAATATTAGAGTAGGGGTCATTGTGATGGTCACCTCTGAATACATTCTACCTATGCTACACTCAGATTTTCCAGGTTACTCTAAGCCTTTCTGAAGAAATACAGAATTATAGATCCATCTACCAGTTGGTCTCTCCAGGTTGAAAAAGGTTAACTATTGTGTTCTCTTGGTTTGTGGAGAGAACTTGAAGGTTCATTTTGAGGATTAGATGGATCTGATCTATCCATCTATCCACTGCAACACTCCTGCCATCTGATCTTCTCTATAATAATGTCTTGTCTAGGATAAGTGGCCTCAGAGTATGTTACTTGGCTGTAGCTACAGTAAATGTTGCTGAAGAGAAATATATGACTTGATGTCTTCTTCACATTTACCTATGGAATTAGGGTATAGGCAAATAGTTCATGTGAGCTGTGCTGTGTGCTGACCCAAACAGAAAAGATTACTTTTTTTCCTTTGTATTGTACATGACCTTTTACAGCGCTATGAAAACAAGCCAGTAGAGAAGAAGAAGCGTTTTCTGGAATGGAGCGTGTGTGTGTGTGTGTGTGTGTGTGTGTGTCTGTTTTTCTGTCTCTCTGTCTGTCTCTATGTCTGTATGAGTGTCTAGTGTTTTTTTTTCTTAGTTTCCCTTATTTCTTTTCCATAGTTTGTTCAGCTTGTTTTATCGTTTTGTTTGTCTTTTCTATTCTCCCAGTAACTGAAAGGGGATGCACAAATCCAGGCCAAATCTCAACATGGGGAGAAGAGATGGGTGTGAATTTCTACCCTTTGCCATGGAACTCTTGGCAATTGGTAGCTGCTGTTAGAGGGAGACAGTTTCTCTCAGAATGTAGCCCCTGGTAAATATACAAATTGGTCTTAAAGGCTATAAAAAGAGAAATTAAGGACATACAGTTGGGTGGGTAGAGAAGGGAAGTGGATCCTCAAAGAGGTGAGTGAGGGATGAATATGAGTGGAACTCAATGTATGGAACTCTTTAAGAACTAATACTAAAAATAAGGAATATTTGATGTAAATTGTAGCATGGATGGAAGTCGACCAAAGAAAATATATGCTATAGGCTATTTTGGGGGTAGCTTCATTTAGAGTCTCTTTCAGACAGTTAGATAAGGTTTGCAGTCCAATCACCATCTGATATAGGCAACTCAAAAAATTCTTTTCATTTCCAACATCATACTATCCCTGATCTGTAACTCTGTGTTGTTTTATCTGTTTTTGACATACTCTTAAAAAATCATATTAGACAGATACTTGAGACAGTATTCATTTTTATTTTAGTTATGATCAGATGCTCATGTTAGTTGCGTGTTACCTTGGGCAGAAAAGAGGACATATGGAGGATTGACAAGAAACTAAGTAAAGGAAAGATGCAGATAAAGGTAATCTTGGCGTTCTCCCTCCTGCCTCTAGGTGGCGCTTGGCTTCTGATTAATGTCTCGCCTCAAAGCATTTTCTCCTGAGTTCCTCAGAAACTAAGAGAAGACATCATCTTGCAAACATGGTGTTATATCTCTGCGAGCTTTGTTTCATGATAATGACGCTTTCTTGGCTGTTTTCTATAGTCAAGTAAGAGTATGTTATGGGTGTGTTTGTGGCCGGGCTGCTGTGCTCCGTGGCACACACCTATAACCTCAGCACTCTGGAGGCTGTGTCACGAGGACTGGTGAACCTTATGCCCTGAGCTACACAATGAAATGTTATTTCATTGGGGAGAAATGGATAAAACTACAAGTAAATGATATATGTAATGCTGGCTCCTGAGAAGTGAGCACATATCAGTGTTTCATAAAGTTTGTTAAATGAACAAGCCATCCTAACACTTTCTATCAAGGAACTTGCCTCATGAAAGGCTCGCTCCCAGTCACAGGAGTAATCACCAAGGGCTCTTAATTTTCCTTTATGATGCAGTGTTGGGAGGAGAGCTTATTTTCTGATATGAAACCAAACTGCAATGCATGATGCATTTCCTCTGACTCCACACAGACAGCGTTAATGGATTTGTTTTAAATTGTTGTTTGTAAAAACGAAAGCAAACTCCAAATAATTATATGAAATTGTTTTTTAATGTTTGCATAATTTTTTCATCATTAAAAGCCACCAGCGTCTTTAATATTGAGGCACAATCAACCGTTGGACATAAAAAAAAATCATTACCTTGAAGCTTTTAATATCTCTGCCGCGTACATAGATACAGACTCTCTCCTTCTCTGCACTGCATGGTTATTTATAGTGCTTGACACCGTGGTGCCTTATTCTGGAAAATGCATAGTTTGGACTCAAACTTTAATATGCAGATTGAAGGGATACAGGGAAATCTTTATTGTGACACTCTCTGAATGCCAACCTGTGTGTTTGTCTTATTGCAGAGAAAAGACTAAAGTTATTCCCTTTTTATAATTTTACAGACCCTGGATACTCTCACCCCTTCTTCCCATTTCCAGAGTCATTGCATCTATCGACTGTAACTCAGTTATGTTGGGAAAGCCTAGAGAATCTGTTTACTAGGATGGTTTTACAGCCGTCTTTCAGAATCACAGAGGTGGCTGAGATGCTCAGTAGGTATTTGCTTTGAATGTAATCGTGCCTGTCTTATTCACCCTGGATCTGAATGAAAATGTCCTCTTCAGTATCTTTGATATTGGAATACACAGGAGACCATTAGTGCTTTAACTTTTCTTGCTTTTGCAACACTCATGAGAAATAAGCGCCCTTCCTCTCATGTCTGCTTTCCTGACACCTAACCTGAGATTGGGAGCCGGGCTTCTTGGTAGTTGTAAATGCTTGTTTTCTTCTCTGCAAGTCAGGGCATTCATCAGCAAAACAATATGCAAAAAGAAAACACTAATGCTAATGTGCATTTGTCTCGCATTAGCCACAATTACGTATTCATCAAACAGTCTCGCTGGTCTCATGAATTGACTGGCTTTATAATAAAGGGATGTTATAAATGTGAACTTATATTTATTTATATATTCTGGATAATGAAAGATTCTTTTTGGCTGCTATAATAAAATTCTTATCAGATGAGGTTTTAAAGTAGTCCCCTAATAAATAAACTAATGAGCTAGTTTAAAGTGATCTGCATGCCAACAGCCTCAAAGCTTGTTAGAAATGCATCAGCCTTCTACTTACTCCTGTTCTCTCTGGTCCAGAGATTGATCTGCACTCCTCATTCTTTTTCAGTTTCAAATGAGTGACTTCTGTTTAGGCATGTAGCAGATAATAAGAAAAAGGACAAATAGCAAAAGGCAGATAGGGAGGAAAAACATCATCAAATCAGGTGCTTACAGCATCCATAGATAATTGGAATTGCCTTGTTCAGAAAGCAAAGAAAGGTAACATCAACTTACAACTTCCAGCAGAAACTCCCTAGGGAAGAGACAGTCAAGCTGGAGTTCCCAGTTCAAAGTCTCTCCATGAGGATCTTATGATTTTCTGTTGTCACTGTAGACACTGAAAAAAAAAGCATTTATTCATTAACTTATTTGTGTGTATGTGTCTCTGTGTATAAGTGTATGTGCACCTATGTGTTCAGATGGGTAGGGGGTTCCTTCCATGTTTGTAGAGACCAGAACAAAGTTTCAAATACCTTCCTTGGTCTCCCTCTGCTTATTCCTTTGAGAAATAGTCTCTCCTCAAACCTGGGGCTCATGTATTCTTCACTAATCTGTTAGGCAAAATGCCTGAGCAATCAATCTCTCCTGTCTCCAACTTTCCTCAGAACAGTGGCTACAGGTATGTACTAGATATAGCCAATGAGCTATCTCTCCAGTTCTCAATGTAGGCATTTTATATCATATAATAAATAATAGTAATCTCTGTTAGAAAGTAATTTTTCTGGATAGTTGTTCTCAAGGACACATTATTTCTACTCGTGGATAGTTTTACTGATCCTTCCCCTTATTGCAGGGATAGGGGCCAGCCCATCCCCCAGACAAGGGCTCTAGAGGACACTTTGATACAAACATGCTTGGGTGTCTTATCTACCCTGCATTCACAATTGGATTACTAGTAAGTAGAAATAGCATGTGATTACTTACCAATATATGGTATACTACACCTCTCACGTGCTGAATCTCAACAAGCATTTTTAAAGAGGTTATCTGTATCCATGTTAACATTTGAGAGGCATAACACTGGTCCCAGCATATTGGCATAAAATTGTAGAAGCAAGCCATTCTGACATATGAGAACTTAAGTAAACATGCTTTCTAGGTACCACTCACAGAGCTGGAGTCCAAGCTGGAGAGAGTCTCAGGCCACAGTCAGGAAATGATTTTAATAAGTCTTCTGAAGACCAGAAATTTATAGTTTTTAAATGTTTAATTATGATTTACTGAGAAATAAAAACAGTGCTATATTTGTAGTGTACACTGCATTTTAAATTAAGTATATGTTGTAGCCTGACTGAATTAAGCTAATTAACAAATATACTTCTGTATTTGTTTTTGTGTGTGTATGTGTGCATGATGAGGACACTTAAGATATATTTAGGCCTTTCCATGTTTTGGAATGTTTCCCAGACTAGTTTTGTAAGAAGCAAGATTTTGGAAGAATTGGACATGAGACGGACAGCTTTAGAAACTGCAATTTAGAAAAAGTGGGCAAAGGAAAACTTCAGATTGTAAAAAGAGTTCATGTAAGATTTGCTGCAAAATACACAATTCTAGTCAGCCAGAAGCTTTTGAAGGAGGGCCATTGAAAATGAAAAGAAAAAATGAGGCCTTCACTCCACCCTGCATCTGACTGTACTGTGGACTAAGTTATGTAGAAATCCAGTAAGGCTCCAATGCTATACTGACCATAGAGGCAGAAGAAGTCAGGAATGGGCTCCCAGTAAGCACATTGCTGTGTTCAGAATGCTACCTTAATCCAATGTAAGAACTATTTCTGCAGAAAGAAATGAGAGACAGAGAGACAGAGAGAGACAGAGACAGAGACAGACAGAGAGACAGAGACAGAGACAGAGGAGGTAGAGAAGTCCAATGACAAGCGCAGTGTTGGAAGACATGGTATGTTTCTTGGTGCTAAATTCAACATCAACTCTGACATGTGTAGCAAAGAGAAGACAAGAAAGGCACCCAGTAAACTGTGGTAAGGGCAGTTTTCTGTGGCTACTGGCTGCACCTGACCACCTTCTTGATTATCTTGAGACTCTGAGGTGGAGGAGGTCAAAGCCTTTTAAGTTTTTCATTACTGAAGGAAGGGATATTTCAAGTTCTTAGATTTCATCTTGATAGCGCAGAAGGCTTTGGCCAAGATTCACAAATTGTTCTTTTATCCACAGGTATCATTTAGTAGATTCCAATTTTCAACAGTTTTTCTCTAGTTCCTCCAGACAATGTCCTCTCAGAACACATGCAAGTTATATCCAGCACTGCATTTCTACGGTGTTTATGGATGTTCACTTATAAGCATACCAGAGAAGCTTCAGGACCACTAGTGAAAATAAGAATGAAACATATTAGTGTAATGTAATTTTGGTTTGAAAGATTAAGTGACTTAGTGGGCATGTGGCTAATCTTGGAGCTTGAAATCAATCAATTTCTACTTGCATGTTATAGTAGACCACTGGTAATCATTGGTTGTGGGTAACCAACATTTCTCCTTCTTTTCTTCCAGGCTCCTAGAGCCTGAACTTTCTGATCTCCTATTGGCTGTGTGACTCTAGCTAATTAGCTGTAAGTGAAGGTGATGTGTGACCAAATGCTCTGGCTTTCAGGTAGAGGTTTTCCTTTGTCCGTGTTAATCACTGAAACCTGTATCAAGATGTGCCTCTGCCTCTCTGAGACCATGAGTTAACTACAGGTCTATATTAGTTACTCTTCTCTTTGCTGTGACAAACTTGACTTAAAGAAGGAAAAGATTACTGTGGCTTCTGGTTTCAGGAAGCACAGTCCACGTTGGCAATGATGCCTGATGTTTGGGCTCTTTCATTGGCTGTTGGGCTTCTGGTTTTCTCACATGGTTGTTGACCATGAAGGACAGGTAAGACCAGAAGCAGGGCTGGACTGTATGCTCTATCTATATCTAGTAGCTTATATCTATGATCTAAGCTCTACATCACCAAAGTTTTACAACACGCTCACATAGCACTATCAGCAACCAAGGATGTCTAAGAACATGAGCCTGTAGGGGGAATTTCTTTCAAATCAAGAGCATGTACTCTGGTCAACAAATAAAATCAATTTAATATTAAATCATACTAATATCTGGACATTAATACTGCAGTATAATCTAACATACACTGGTGGGTACACATTCTTACCTGGCTAAGCACCAGAGAGTGAGAGAATGGAGAATAAACGTAGCAGGTCACTGAGCATCTGTGATAAGCATTTTCCATACCCCATGATGCACTTCTCTTTGAGAAATGGCATTGTGTTTATCTTTAACCTATTTATGTTTACAGTTTCTCTTACATGTATAACAACATCCATACTTACTGAATGAATAAAATCTATAACTCTGAACTCTGTGGATACGTTCCTTTCTGTTACGACATATTTTAGCAATAATATTGCTATTTCTAATGCTATTCATATTTCCTATGCTTTTCTGTCTTATGCCAAGGAGCTTTAGACATAAACACTAACCTTTTCTAAGGTCCAAAGCTTGGGTAATATATGTGTGTATTATTATAAAACTGCAAGCATGGGTTTCAGAGGAGAAAGGAAGAGAAGATACAGTGACATTATTATAAATTCAGTGCAGTAGATCTCCCAGTTTGATTTGCTGGCATGCCTGGAGCCGTTCACGGACCTTTGGGAGCATTGTAAAGTAATAAATGTTACAGACATAACATGCCTATCGAGCAGATCTTAAATGTATTAGTGTACACTGTTTTATTTTATTTTATATTTCATTGTGAACACTATGTCATTCTCCTTTTTCTTTTATGTACCATACTAATGAGCCTGTCTTCAAGGAAATAACATATTGTGCTTTATACAGGGTCTTTAAGTGGAGACTGTGGGGTCATTGAAAAGACTAAATGGATTTCAAATACCTTTCTTTAAAGCAAATATGCTTTGTCTCAGCTTTACTCATAAGCCTGTTGGCCCTGAGAAAGAATTATGTGTATATGGTGATAGTTCCTTTAATAGCATAGTGTCTGCCTTATTTCAGTTTATCAGGTACTGCTTCCTATTCTTTTTAATTCACACTGTGATTCTTTTGTTGCTAGTGTGTATATGTATTCTATGTTCTATGCATGCATATATATATATATACATATATGTGTGTGTGTGTGTGTGTGTGTGTGTGTGTGTGTGTGTGTGCCCATGTGCATATGGAGGGGACAGAGGTCATTATCAGATGACTTCTATTGTTCTCCATCTTAATTTTTGAGACACGTTCTCTCACTAAGCTTACATAGCACAAACTTGCAGATTAGCTGACCAATTAGCTTCAGGAATTCAAACTTGCCCCAGGGCTGAAGGTTTGCAAATGTGAGTGCTGTGATTGCTTTTCATCCATAAAAATGATCGAAATGCAGGTTCCTGTGCTTGCATGGCAAAGAATTTACCAACTGAACCATCCTATTTCTGATTCCACTTTTTAAAATTGTTTCATATTCTATAGATGGTTTCATTTTTTTTCATTATTAACTCTTAAGTAAGTTCTATTGAAATCCCTGACATTTCAGATCTCGTTAGTACTTTCTATCTGCTTTCTTCTATTGATCTCGGCCATCCTCCATGTTTGACAACATTTATACCCTTTATTAAATATGTTATCAAAATAACACATTGTTCAAAAATGTTTGTGATTGTTAGCATTCTTCTGTATTCATAAGGCTAGTAAGAAGAAATATTCTGAGAAGAGATCATCTAGTGTGAGCCCCTTAACACACAAATTGTATTATTGAGTAATAAAATCTCACAACTTCACATTAATAATAGCTAACATTTAGCATAACTGTATGGTATATTCTGTAATATTTTGCACATATTATCTAATTTGATTTTTCCTAGATCCACAAAGGAGATTGTTATTGTTAAATCCATTATACAGACAGAGAAATGGATATGGAGCAGGATTAATAAGAATCTACAGTGTGCCCAAGCAATCAGAAACAGGTCTTTTTTTTCTCTAAATTACAAATTTAACTGCAAGCAAGAGAAAGCAAAGTAAAGACATTGCATCAATAACTGAGCAGAAACATTGCATGTCTTCTGAAACTATCTTCCCATCCATGTCAGAATGCACTGACTTGCCCATTTTCACCTTGGTGGTTAATATCCATTTATTTATTAGCTGGAGTGATCATATGCTAATCACACCCAGATGAATTTATATGAAGTGCATGGATGTATTTGGATAGTTCTAGATGGAGAGTGTACGTGAATATCATGATGTCTCACTTCCACTGAGGCTGGACATTTGCTCTTCTAACATCCTGTGGTGTGCTTACGTTGAGGATCCCTGTGGTTGAAGCATACATCTTTCTACAAATGGGTAGCTCGTCTACATAGTGGCACTTTTCTAGCTTGGTGCACCCTTGGCCAAGCTCACCCTTCATGATTTCTCATCTTCTACCAGAAAGACTGATCACAAAGAGTGTTTCCTGAAGGACCCATAACATGACAACCATTCATATCATGTGCTTTCAGAGGACTACCTCTTGAGATTCTTAGAACTTCATAACATACAGACTGTCATATTTTATTCTATGGATAGAGATACTGAGCTTAGTTAAGGCTTTGTAACTGCTTATGATAGTGTGGGTAGGACACTACAGAACTGCATAAGCCAAGTATTGGGGAGTAAATGAAAAACATTTGCCAGACCCTCATCATGTGCGCTTGGTGTGAGACACAGCTGCACACTCAGTGGAGGGAAATGTATTGGACCTTTACAATCATGTAGAGGAACATTTACACAAGGTATTAGAAAGATGAGTAGGTGAAGCTTGTTGAGGATAGATTGGCCAACTCCTTAGGAGAACCTGAAGACGGAGTCAAGGCCTCTTTTGATTTACTAGCCATTGGCAAGATAGATCCATTCTTAGAATAGAGGTTGCACTTGAATATAGGTTTCAGGTCTTCAGGAGATAAATGCAACACAGTTATGAGTGGTATGTTCAGTGGGAACCTAGGGGCTGCCTGCATGGCTCATATTTTTCCTCCTACAGCTGGCATCCAATACCGTTTCATAAAAGTACATGGCACACATGGTACCATTGATTTGCATAGAGTGGAAGCTGGTGAAGCTGTCAAATTACTTGTTTTACTCCTCCACAAAATGATCAATTTACTGGGTGAGCTACTATTACATAGTTCTGGAGGTCAAAGGTCCCAAATGACACTAAGAGACTAAAACTGAAGTATTGATAGCTTCTTCTAGACACTAGAATTTAGAGGGTCTAAGAGACAATTTATTTCCTTATCTTACTCAGTTTCTAAAAGGCTTCTCATTCCTTGGCTTGTAGCTCTTTCTACCATTTTCAAAGCCAGCCATATCACATCTACAAATCTTTCCTAATCTTATACTCTTGACTCCCTCTTATAAAGACTCTTAGAGCCCTGCCTTCAACTTCATGACGTGACAAGAGGGACATTTTTTTCTGCTGACCATGGCAGAGGCAGGGAAAGAGATTTTCCCTGGCTTTGTTTGATAAAATCATGAGGATGAGTAGAAGGGAAAACACACTACCAACATGAAAGACCATCGAGAGCAGTCATTCTCAACCTACAAGTCATGACAACTCAGATATTTACAGTGTGATTCAGAAAAGTAGAAAAATTATATTTACAAACTAGCAGCAAAATAGTTTTCTGGTTGGGGGTTTCACCGAAAAATGAGGAACTGCGTTAAAGGGTCACAGCATTAGGAGGGTTGAGACCTACTGGTCTAGTGACTTCTGAGCTGATGAGGTTTTAAATAAAAAGAGTGTAAGTGGTAATGGAAAGAGGTGATTGCCTTGAGAGAAATTAATAAGTACAGCAGTTGGTACTTAGCTGGATAAGTAAGAGGAAGGAGAATTCAAGAATGACAACCTTAAAGTTTCTCATAGTCACCTGGCTAGCAAAGGTTCTTACACAATAATATTGTGTGAAACTTTCAGTATGGCAAAAATATTCTCAGCTTGTATATCCTTAATTCTTTGGCTTCTAGCTGATTATTGGTGTTGGTCCCACCTACTGGCTATCATATTTTCTATAATCGTATTTCCCTCTGTTTCAGGCTGTTGTTTAATGCAGGATAGGCACCTATGTCTTCTCCACTAAATGACGCTGTAGTGTAGTAGTTTAAACTGGCATATAACTGAGATTCTGGTAAAAATAATTTAGATGAATTTCTCTTGTGGTTTTTGATGCATTTAGGAAAATAGTTTTATAAATGTTTTGGCTAAATAAATTGCTTTTGTAATATAATTATGTATTATTGACTTTCCTGAAAATTTTAGAATGCTGGATTTTATTTGTGGTTTATAAATTATAGTTTGAACATACCAGGCTCTCAAAAATGCATAGAATGGTTTAATGCATGTGAACTTAGAGAATGATTTAGTCATGATATGCCTCAAGTTGCCTTTTTGTTTCATCAAGTTGTGTATTTTTCTCAAAATTTAAAGGTATGTGCTAATAACACAAGTAAAATAATTAAAAAGTATAGAGGTATTGATGACCTAGGAGTAGATATCAAAAGAGCAGAGAGCCAGAGAATCAATTAGAAATAGAATGAACCAAGGTTTGTTTAGCTGAACAATTCAACCACTGCTGCCCAATTAAACAACTTCTTCATCCTTTCTAACTTAATTTAAATATATCTATTAAATGCTTACCACTAAACATCATTTTCAGAGACTGAGAATATGCAATGTATTTGTCAGGCAGACTATTTGTATTCAGACTATATAAAGCTGTCATAAAGATCAACAGAATAGACAAGCCACCCAGCATTGTAAATGGTCAATGACTTGAATAAATACTATAATGTTCAGGTCCTTATTTTAGTCAAACAATAGAAAAATAAAATATTATAGTATATAGCATTTAGCCACTACACTAATCAAATTGTGTTTACCATTTGAAATGGGAAATGAAAACTAGAAGCAAAGTAAGATAAAATCTGACATTGAAATGATGGAAAATACTGAAGACATCAAATAATTGAAAACACTGAGAATATCAATTATTGGTAAGAATCTGGAACAGAGTTGTTATATATTCCATGTGGGAATAAAAAAATAATAATGTCGTTACTCCTGGAAAACAGTTGGCAAATTTTTCTGCACTCACAGAGCACCTAGAGAGTTAATGAGAGTCGCCATGTCAGGTCCCTGTTGCCATAAAAGAAAAGAGGGAAAAAGTTAATTATACATTTGCCTTGTGACTCAGAAGTTATACCCCTATATATTTCTAAGTACACTGCAAGCACATAGCAACATGATTGAATCAACACTACTGAGCATGGTGAAACTTGACACCAAAGCATATGACTAGAATGAGAACTCTGCTCATGTATGAGGCCATCAATCTTTAGCACTAAAAAAAAAGTAAGAAAAATCATATATATATATATATATATATATATATATATATATATATATATATATATATACACACAAATATATATATATATATATATATATATATATATATATATATATATATCCATAATTTGTATCCACTATATATACTTATGTTTATATTTATATTTAGGATTTTTAGAAGTAGAAAAGTATACAGATCCAACCTCATCCTAAATAAAGTGGACTCACTGTTAATGATAATGTCTGAATCAAAGAAAATATGTTTTGCATGTCTGTGGCTGTGATAAAATTCCATGACAAAGGCAATTTATATAAGAGTTTATGGTTTGCAGTTCCAGAAGGATAGAGTCTGTCATGGAGACATGGAAATATGTCACAGACGTGGCATAGAAATATGCACATGAAGCTGAGAATGCACAACTACAAATCCCAGTGTGAAGCAAAGAGAGGAAGTACAACAAGACTCTAAGGACTCAGAGCCAATCACTAGTGACATACTTATATGGATTGAATTAGACTATTGGGTTCATGAATGAAAATATTCCTCAAAACTCACCAAATTCATGAAATTATATATTTTTTACTCTAATAAGTCTTACCTAAAAGAAAAATATATTTGCTTAACTATAGTTTTACTGGTGGCACCATAAAATTCTCTACCTGCATTGGTTTTTTTTTTTTTTTTTTATGCAATGTCATGGGCAAAGACATTTCAGGCAATGAGTTTAAGAAATCCCTTGTGTATAAGCTTTATGATATGGGGGGGTCACAGGTGCACAAAGCCTGTAGGAGCACCAAAAGGAACTTAGATATTCAAGATAAATGGCATTTGAGAAGATTCTCCGATGATGGAGAAGAATGATTCAGATTAAATTAAAGGGGCAAATAGGGAGAAAGTTCCATGATAATCTAAAAAGTATGAAGATATGCCCTTAACTCAAGGAACTCAGACAGTGTCATAGAACAAGAGCTGGAGAAGAACACAGAAAGGGTGGTAGTTACTGTCGCATAGGTGAGCAAGTAAAATGACAAAACAGCTTAAAGAAGATGCGGCTCAGGGTTCTAATAGTGCCAGTCCATCATGAGGCAGTGGCACAGCAGAGAAGCTCTCACATCGTAGTGGCCAGGTCAGGCTACCATCCCCCACAGCCATGTTTCTATAGACCCTTTCCCACTAGTCAACCTCCCCCTTTCTACTGCTCTACTACCTCCTAATGGTTCGTTTGGATTGAATCCATCAAGACTTTAAACCATTAATTAGCTTAGAGCTTCCTTGTGGTAATAGTCTCTGGAAACCACCTCACAGACACACCTAGAGGTAAGTACTACTAACCCTCTGGGAAATTCTCAGGATAATCCAGTTGATGATCATGATTAATCATGACAGAGGGTGGCAGATTGCAGGCAGGATCAAGCCTGTGAAAGTTGTGCGGAACCTATTAAATGTTTCGATATTTACCCATGGCCAATACAAGATCAGACTTCATTTTACTTTTTAAAATTACTTAACTGGGATAGCAGTGCCTGACAAGGTTGTCACCAATGTTATGATCATTTGTCGGTATTCAAAATCTTTAGGAAAGCAACACCAAACCACTAAGAATAAAGTCTTCCTGTTTTAGTCTTAGTTGAAATTTGATGTAACCATTGACACAATTCTGGACAGTGGGATGTAAATAGGTGTGTTCTTTGGTGGATTCTGGGGGGAGGGTGATGTCAAGGAAAGAACTGCTATGTTCACACTTTTTTCTCTTTTCTGCCTTCAGGAAGTCATATGTAATTTTCATCTTTAAAGATGATGGTTACATCCCAAAGTAAGACTCTTTAGGTACCGTGGAACATATTATATGCAGATTTTAAATCCTGAGTTGTGAGAAGTGAGAGAATACAAATTGTAGAAAAGGTAATTTTAGATTTTGCTATTAGGTTTGCATTTTTCCAAACCATCTTAGATTCGCTATTACTCTTAAACACAAAGATCCATTTTCTTTTTTGTGATATTTTTTCCTTCTGTTTTTTTATAATTTAAGGACGGAAATGATAGAAGAGAAGCATTCTGCCATCAATACAAATAACATTCCATGGCTTGTACTTTCAATTTATGTTAGCGGCTGCCTTAAGGTATAGGAAAGTGATAGGCATGATCCTCACTTATAAGCTAATTGGCAAGAATATCAGAACAAAATTTCAATGAATGGGTTCCCTTCCCTTCTAGTTTGTCCTGAGCAGAGTTGATTTGCATCTTAAAGAGGAGCCGTGCATGACTCCCATATCTGAGTAGCTACAAAATGTTAACATATGATAATGATTTGCTACATCAACAATATCAGAGTCTTTATATTAAAAACACCCAAATAATAAGCTCTTAACACATTTTACTTAGTAAAGATTTTTTCCTATGTGCCAGAAGGAAAGGGAGACGGAGAGAGTGCAAGATGTAGTGAGCAAGAGATCTTTAATCTGAGTTATCTAGAATGTTTCTGGTGAGTCACATCACTCTTTCCCCTTTCATCTCCCACCATGTTTTCTATATGGGCCTCAATATCCTAGCGATAACCAACAATATCTGTACTTTTATTTTTCAATTAAATCATGCTACATCCTTTCAATGAATTAGACAAAATGGAAACTAACCTTAGAAACACAGCCACTAAACCTAATGCTTAGAAGGTGATTAGGAGCTTAAAAAAATGTTTCGAATTCTTTTTAAAGGCCTTATATAAATACACCATCCACACAAGATTATAATTTCTAGTCAATTTAAAGAAATACTCATCTGTTGAATTAGGGGATTAGTGCTACTGGCAATGGCCCTGGTGGCAGCGTAAGTTCCTCGATACCCGCCCCAATGTTCTAGATTCCCAAATGTATGATACACACAGCCTTATATTTTAATCTGCCCTAAGCAGCTCAAAGGCAGTGCCACTTTAAATCCCCATGTGATTAGTACCCTCTTCCCTCTGATATTCCTGAATTATTAATGGTTGAATTATTAATAATCAATATTCCATCCTGGCCAACCTGGACCCAGGCCTGCAGCCCTTCTGGGCCACAATCCCCGACTCTGACATGTTGGCGGTCTCTCTCTTCTCCACTTCTCAGGCCTGATCGCTCTGTTCTCCACTTCTCAGGCCTGATCGCTCTGTTCTCCACTTCTCAGGCCTGATCGTTCTGTTCTTCACTTCTCAGGCCTGATCTTTCTGCTTTCCCTGCATGGCAATTTTGTCCCAACTTCATCCACTTTCCTTAGAAATCTAAAGTCCTGCTTCTGTCTTCCTGCCCAGCCATTAACTGTCAGCAACTTTATTTACCAATCCGAACCAACTGGTGGCAGGGACGCTAAGTGTCTTACATGCAGACAGTGTAATTTGGGAACTCAATTAACATAATACAAGCTTTAGAACAAATCCACAACACACATCCAAGTTTTTAAACACCAGAATGAATTATTGAAGGAAGCTCATCAAGGTGGTTTCCCCTGATATCTTTACAGGATAAAGAGGGCCATTTATCTCAGAGAGTTTAGAGGAAACTTGCTATGAATTTAGAGACGAAAATTGATGCCATTTGAAAGTTCCTTTTGCTAGAGTAAGCCCACATTTAATAGTTAGTTTGATTTGTGTGTGTGTGTGTGTGTGTGTGTGTGTGTGTGTGTGTATGTGTGTGTGTGCTAACTGGATACCTTTTATAATACAGACTCGCCTTGACAATGCTCACTGCAGATCTTTCCATTTTAATTCACCAGCTGGATGGTTTACTTCACAGTACATTTGTTGCTGTTTCTGGGTAGTAAGACTTTAGAGTACATATAGCCTACTGGTGAAATTAATCAGACTAAAAGAACAGAAAATACTGCGTAGCTGATTAATTTGACAAAGAATGAGGCTATGATCCGGGGCCATCCTGGGCCACTTAACAATGCACAGCAATGTAGATTTGGAGTAGAAAGAAGTGAGACCAAATTCTGTTTTATCACTGGATTCTGAGCAAGTCAGTTTTTATCCCTAGGTTTCATTTTTATCTTTTCTAATGGAGAAATGGAAGTGGTCACCTCAAGAAGGAATTTGGAAAAGTAGACTGAAATAATAGTTTTGAGGGGCCTATCACAGCCGATAATCGTTATTAAGCTACAACCTCTATAAACATCTGGAAGCCAAGAAGTCATCCAGATATGGATTGTAGCCACTCTTCTCTCCTTCTTTATTTCTTTGTTAAAGAGCCACACTGGTCACTTTCAGCCCAAGGTAGCCAAAGCCTAGATGCCTTAAACCTGTGTGAATAGAATTCTATAATGAAAGGAAGAGTCTTTGAGATACATTTGGCTCAGCCCATGTTAACTTTGATGTACTTACATAAATGTTCTATAGCTCCCCTACAACTACTCAGTACCCATTTTTGCCATTTTCTCATGCTGCTAAGACTAGATAACATAGGGTTCTTTTATATTTGGGAAACATTAGTAGATACCTAAAGAGTGAGAAGAAAGCGTGTAGAGTATTGATTCTTCTACTCTACCACCATTGGGCTGAGATTTGAGAGTGGCAGCATTCTGCTATGAAGACATACTGTTGAGCAGTGTCATCTATTGAGACTTTGTCTTACTCTCCTTGTTCTTGAAGCCAAAGAATGACATCTTCTTCGCATAGGTATAGATCCAAAGAAGCTCCATTCCCCTAATTGGATCTACTACATCTTGCACTGGTTGTCAATGCTACTTTCTGTGTCTATTTTTATCGTCAATATTGCAATCAACCATAAACTCTATGGCTCAAAGCAATGTTTTATGTTACCCCTAACTTAATACATTATATTGTGTTGTATTCTTTATGCAAGAAGTGTGACACTGGCTAAAATCATATGTCATCAGGGCTACATTCTCTCCTGGAATACATGAGGGAAGGTCTGTTACCTCATCATTTCTATCTTCTAGAGATTGTCCAGACTTTTTAACTTAAAGACCCTTTCTCTGTCTTCACAGCCATCCAAAGCAGTCTAAGTGTTCTTGTGTTAGTGTTCAGTCATTGAAATAACCAATTTAAAAAGTAAAAAGAAAACAAAACTAGCCTGGCAAGATGATTCAGTGGATGAAGGCTCTTTTTGGCAAGCCTGCGGATTTGAGTCTGATGCTGGATCTTATATGATAGAAGGACAGAACCAACTCTAACAAGTTGTCCTCTGCCCTCCACATACAGGATATATAGGCCAAGACTATACATATACAAAACAAACAAATACATACTAAATAAATAAATTTAGAAAAAGAAAGTTTACATTATGTGTTTGCTTTCTTGCAATAGTGGAGATTAAACCCAGGTTACAAATATTTATTGTGACTCATAAATTCAGAGGTTTCAATCAAGGATCCTTATGTGACCAAACTGCCTTTGGGCTGGTGATGGAGCACTATATCCTGACAGCTTACGGCAGAGAAGGGATATGACTTCATGGCAATCAGAAAACCAAGATAAAATGAGGCCAGGGGTTAAGTCCCAGCATCTGCTTTACAGTCTCATCCTCATGACCAGCTTGGTAAAGGTTCTGTCAACAACCTATAGTATCATATGCTCACACCAAACTTTCTTTTTAAAAAAAAATTTTATTAGATATTTCCTTCATTAACATTTCAAATGCTATCCCAAAAGTCCCCTATACCCTCCCCCCACCCTGCTCCCCTACCCACCCTCTCCCACTTCTTGGCCCTGGCGTTCCCCTGTACTGGGGCATATAAAATTTGAAAAACCAAGGGGCCTCTCTTCCAAATGATGACTCACTAGGCCATCTTCTACTACATATGCAGCTAGAGACATGAGCTCTGGGAGTACTGGTTAGTTCATATTGTTGTTCCACCTATAGGGTTGCAGACCCCTTCAGCTCCAAACTTTCAATGTGTGAACCTTTGGAGGATAGTCAAGGAGTAAATGTATGGCAAACCTCATGTCACTTCTTAAGGATCTCCCAACCACACCTTTAAGGTTAGGCCTGCCAAAACAATGGATGTAAATTTGTTTATCACAGGTCCCTAGCCTTGCTCATGAGAGCAAAATTCCTTTTGCAATGTAAAGTATTTATGAGTTCAAAAGATTAGAATATGGACATCTCTAGGGGCATTATTTTCTCTTAGAACCTATTTCGTTAAACTCTCACCATTTAGCCCTTTGTGTCACCTGCTTTCTTTCAGTACCCATATGGATGCAATATGATTTCCTGTAGTTATTCTGAGATGAATATTTCATATTTCATATTTGTGGAAATTAAGTACAAAAATTAATCATCCAGCATGTAATTGTCATATATTTATGGCAGTTGAATGATATTGGGTAATTATTTACAACTAAAATATCCAAAAATTTTACATTTGCCAGTGGCTAAAAACATCCATAAAATTCCATAAAGATTGGTTAGCTTGTGGCACATATTAAATTTGTGAAATTAAAATATCAAATGTCTATGCACACATGCATACAATCTACTAATTCTATTGAGCAGAGACCATTTGCCTGAAAACATTTAGAAAGGGGAAAAGACGAGAAAGAAAGATGAAATCTGTGCTTTCAATTTAGGGAAGATGTAGAATTAGGTAGGTTGAACTTTGTTCTGGCTCCTTTTCCTTTTCTGCCTCTTTATCCATCTAATCAACCTGCTTAGTTTCTTATCCTTTCCCACTTTTGTACTTTATAAGTGTTGTGGCTTTGATATAAGATTTTTAAATTTTTATTTTATTTTTAATTCATTTTTTACACTCCATATTCCATTCCCTGCTCCCCCATCACCCTCCAATTGTTCCAATCCCACACCTCCTTCTCACCCTACCTGTCTCCATGTGGATGCCCCCACCCCCTCCCCACCTGACCTCTAAACTCCCTGGGGCCTCCAGTCTCTTGAGGGTGCATCATCTCTGGATAAACACAGACCCTGAAGTGCTCTACTCTATGTGTGTTGGGGACCTCATATTGGGTGGTATATGCTGTCTTTTTGGTGGTCCAGTGTTTGAAAAATCTCGGGGGTCCAGATTAATTAAGACTTCTGGTCCTCCTACAGTATCACCCTTCTCCTCAGCTTCTTTCAGCCTTCCCTAATTCAACAACATGGATCAGCTGCTTCTGCCCATTGGTTGGGTACAAATATCTACATCTGACTCTTTCAGTTGCTTGTTGGGTCTTTTGGGGGGCAGTCATGATAGATCCCTTTTGTATTAATGTATTACCTATCCCAGGAATAGTAGGACTATATCCTGGGAGTGTCAGAGTCTGGTAAACCAGTCCATCTGGTTTGCACACTGAAATTTCACATATGTCTTGGTAACCATAATAAATGTATGATTTCTCTAAAATCTTTTAATCTGATCATGTGCTTTGCTAACAAATGGAACATCAAAATCATGCAGTGCAAAAGTACAAACAAGAAGAGGAGCCTAAGAATAAGGTGGGGCTTGTCAGCTGCAGAACATGATAGTACAGTTGGAGAAGGGCCAGGAAAGATTTTCAAATGGGGACCACTTTTCCACCCAAGCATCACCAGGTAGAGCCATGTGAGTAAAAGGTGGATAATATCAAAGGTCATTGTTGTTTTATGTGTTTACCTCCACATCCCCAAAGACACAGTCAAACATTCCATAGACATTAGTTAAATGAAGGAATAAAAGACAGATGATAGAGATAAAGAAGTGATATTTCAGATTTTGTAATGACTTCTTCAAAAATTTTATTTGGCTGATTTCTGCCTCTTTGAAATTGGGGCATGGAAGAGTAGACAGCAGTGTGCTGGTAGCTCCATGTGGACCAAGCAAGGACTTATGAGGGAATTTCTGCTACTGTGATCTATTTGATGAGAAGACAGGGATTTAGGGGGTGTCTTCTTATTTTTATTTTTTTGGAATATCATTGACAGTCAAAAAGCTATGTTCAATGTATACAACTTGATGAACACAAAAGTAAGTATATACCATGAAATCTGTTTTCATGAAGATAACACACCTTCAAATATTTTCTGCTGTTCAATTGATAATAATAAATTGTTTCTGTTGTTATTTTGAGGCCAAAACTATTTAGCATAAAATGTACTCTTAGAAGCATTTCAAGTACATATTGCAGTATTACTTGTTATAGGCATACACTGAATATCTTTAGAATTTACCTTCACCACTGTAATTGGTAAGAGAGTGGTTTTTAAGCCATTAAATTATATCCATAAGACATGAATAATTGACTCAGAGTAGACCATTCTAGGAATCTCTCTTAGCTAATACACTGTGATCTTTCTTCAGATATCTGCATGATGACCTTATTGATGTGATCAAAGGTTCTCTTCTCACACAGGATCTCCCTCCATGCCTATACCTTCCCCTTCCTCTTGCATTATTCTATGTCTATTTTCTCATCTATAAGATAGGCTAAATTTACTTCATGATATTATGTTTAAAATCATCTAGAAGTAGTGTGGGTCAGCATCTGGCCCTTAGGAGGTCCTTAAACATGCTTGCAGGACGTTTCCTATTTTAGTTGTGTGTCTCCTCAAGAATGTAGATACTATTATAATATAAATGTATCAGGGTTTTAGGAAGCATAAATATTGATCATCTAGATATGACTTGCAATAACCATATTTCATGTTAAAGACAGAAAATCAAAAGTTGGCCACTGACCAGTAAATAACATGTTATAATGAAATTCACTAGGTGGCAATCTTGGTCTCACTACGACAAGTGTTAAGTAATTGACAGGAATTCTTATTTGTTAAAGCAAATTGCAAATGACCATCTCCAATGACACAAGCAGGGCAATAAATGTAGAAAGTGATTTAAGACTAGGTGCGTATAATGTCAGCCTTTCGATTTACAAATCTAAATGGTAGGTTTCTTCATAAAAAGTGCATGTTAATGCAAAAGAGCATCTCCTTAAAATGTCAAGTGCAGTGAATTACTAAGATGTTTCTGATGGTTTGGGTTTTAACCTCAAACACTCCCTGTTATTGTCTTGATTGTTACGAAGAGGAGGTATGCTTTCCGAAGTGATTATTACTTTATTAAATAATTTTGGCTTAATGCTCATCTACATCTTCCATGTGTCTCCAATAATTTATTCATAAGCCTCATCATATTCTGCATAAAGCTAGCATGATTATATTTGCACCTGAAATTTCTTTAGATTGAGATAGATGGCAAAGATCAGATACTTTAAAAATACTTTGCCACACTGCCCTCTAATTGCCAATTTTACTGAATGTAAAAATGTAGTCATTTTTTCTCCCTTGTGGCTTCCCTGGGAATAATACTCAAAATGCCAAATCAAAATCCTACTCAGTGCAGAGCAGGTAGTTCCTTCTTCTACCTCTTCTGGGGATGTAAGTGTCAAAATGCCCTTGTTAGGGGGAATAAAGTGAGTTCTGTGGGCATTCAGAATTACTGATCCTTGTACAGCTTTAAAGAGAGCAATAGAAAATATTTATAATGTTTTCCTCCCCTTTGATCTGGAAGGCATTTAGTAAAAATTTCCATTGTAGTTTTTAGGGTAAATGAGTCAGAGCAAGTAAAAATATATTTCCTCTGAAGGCACCTATTGTCCTGGTGATCGGATTAAAAAGGAGAAGGAAAAACCTGTCGTTGCATGCTTTTGGAGTTTAGGTGACTGTGTGTCCAACTAGCTACATTAAAGGCTTATTTCTTCGTGTGCAATTATATACTCCTGCACCTACTGAATTCAAACCATACTCCACTCATCATTTGGAGGAAGGAGTACAAATAAAAAAGGTATAGTTATTTAACAAATGATGTTAGGTACCTTTCATTTGGGAAAAAAATGCCTGTATGGAAACCCCTGCTTGGCTTCAGTCTATCTCATCTTCCCTAGTATCTAAAATGGAGATAGTTTTTAATTAACTCATTGGGCTTTGGAGGAAGTTAAATGAGTTGATATATGTGAAGTTAGACTTAAAGTAAGTCTGATGTCTTCTTAGGCCAACTGGAGGCCCTACTCCCCCTGTGGCACCATCTGCTTCTTCCTTTGTCAGCTACCTGTGTTACTGATCACCCAATGCTGTGGGCTTTTGTGTTTAATAGAATGCTCTTATCGTATCCCTGCCATTGGCCCTACTCATCTAAGCCAGCCCCCCTCACACACACACACTTTCATTAAAATCACTGAGTGTAGGGGGTCATGAACAACCCCTTTTAAATCTCCTGTGCTCAGTACCACTTCAGGACTGTGCAAGTCTTTGACTTCAAATCATTGGTGAAAATAGATCAAAATACCTTTCCTGTTAGGGTTTTGTTTTTCCATCTCTATGGGAAATTACCTGGTTCTTGCTAAGTGTTTCTTTATCCCTAAGCTTTTTCTTCCTTCTACCTGATTGCCTATCCCCCTCTTTCCTGTCACTGCTCTACAATCTGACCGCCTAGCCATCTATTTAAACAAATACCCATATCTCTTAACTCCAACCATATGCAAGAAATGGTGCTTGGTGCTATGTATACAGATGGGCAGTCTACTAAAGAGACTGTATTTTGTAGAAGTTATCAAATGCTCTAAACAAGATTAACCTGTGATTATTAATGGCTGTGTGAGCTATTTTAAGAGGGTTATGATGAATGATGATGAGAACTTCATTAAGATGTATAGTTAAGGGATGTGGTACTAAAGTCATATGTAAAGGGAGATGGAAGAAGAAATTCTGACACAATCGGTTGGGGCAAAATGATGGAAGAGTGGAGGAGACTATATTTAAGTAATAAGATCAATGCCACTGAAGTACCACTGAATTCAGTTCCAGAAGTGACCTTTAAGCAATGGGCTAAGCACTGGCAAAGATGGCTATATCAGGGCCCTTTCAGCAAAATCTTGCTGGCATATGCAATAGTGTCTGCATTTGGTGACTGATTATGAGATGGATCCCCAGCTGCAGCAGTCACTGGTTGGTCTATCCTTTGGTCTCAGCTCCACACTTGATCTCTGTAACTCCTTCCATGTGTGCTTTGTTCCTAATTCTAAGAAGGGATGAAGTGTCCACACTTTGGTCATCGTTCTTCTTGAGTTTCATGTGTTTTGCAAATTGTATCTTGGGTATTTGGGCTAATATCCACTTATCAGTGAGTACATGTTATGTGAGTTCTTTTGTGATTGGGTTACTTCACTCAGGATGATACCCTCCAGATCCATCCATTTGCCTAGGAATTTCATAAATTCGTTGTTTTTAATAGCTGTGCAGTACTCCATTGTGTAAATGTACCACATTTTCTGTATCCGTTCCTCTATTGAGGGACATCTGGGTTCTTTCCAGCTTCTGGCTGGCAAACACAGAAGTGGATGCTCACAGTCAGCTATTGGATGGAACAAAAGGTTCCCAATGGAGGAGCTAGAGAAAGTATCCAAGGAGCTGAAGGAGTCTGCAACCCTATAAGTGGAACAACAATATGAACTAACCAGTACCCCCAGAGCTCATGTCTCTAGCTGCATATGTAGCAGAAGATGGCCTAGTTGGCCATTATTGGGAAGAGAGGCCCCTTGGTCTTGCAAACTTTATATGCCCCAGTACAGGGGATCACCGGGACCAAGAAATGGGAGTGGGTGGGTAAGGGAGCAGGGCGGGGTTGGGGGAGAGTATAGGGGACTTTTGGGATAGCATTTGAAATGTAAATGAAGAAAATATCTAATAAAAAATCGGGGGAAAAAGTTCAAAAAAAGCAATGGACTAAATTGTTCCTGCAAAGCTCTTCAGGTCCCACATGAAGCTGTACAAAAGAATTTGAGTGAACAGCCATGGAGAGGTCTGAAAGGTTGAAGTTTCTCATTTGTACTGTGTAGTTCTTTTTGCTTCTGTGGCCGTTGCTTTGTGAGGATCCAGGTTAACATAGGGGTTAGCATTGTAGGCAATTTCTATGAACCTGTCTAACACATTGAGCAATTTAATAGTTCATTTACTTGACTCCTCCTCTTTGGTGCTCAAAGTTTCATCTCCGCATGTGACATCTGATAGTTGAGGATACTGAGGAGTAAGGAGCTGGGTGATCTAAGAATCAAGTGTGGCCCCCAGGGCTTGTTCACTTACTGTGTGTGGCAGAATGATGCTATCTCCTGCTTAAACAAGTGTGATATATATGCTCCTTCCACAAATGCTGGTGATCATGGCCAGTGCTCTCTCCCAACCATGCATAGTTACTTGTTTTTCCTTATCTAAAGAAACCATCAAACAGCTAAACGTTAAAAGTTTCTGAAAGTAAATATCTAATTTTTTCTTATTTTCTAAGGTTTTTCTTTGGTTGTTATGGTTGTTTCTATTTTCCAAGAACCTTGTTTATTAAATCCAAATATGCCCAGAATCTGGTAAATCTGAAGTTATAGCTACACTTATTTCTTTGTATGCAATTTCTGGGAGATAATGTGACTACTGTGGAGATGAAACATCAGTAGCATCTGGATATGCAGCAAGGTGCACAAGTGACCGAAACCAGCAGCTTTTGCAGAGCAGGCTCTCTAGGAGTGATTTCATAGTTGGGATGATATCAAGATGATGAGTATGGCAAGAAGAGTAGGACAAGAGTCCTTCATTGAGAAAGCAGTGTTCACGTAAATACTTGGAGAAGGATGAGCTATAGTGATACTATTAGAGTGTTCCAAGTACAAACAGCAACCAAGGCAAAGGTCCCAAGGCACAGAATGCCTGGCACATGAGAGAAAGGACAGGAGGACAATGTAGTTAAATTGGTAGGAAATCTGATCGGGAGAGCAGGGATATAATTTGCAGAGTATCATCAAAATGTAGCTTTCACTCTTGGGAGAATGGGGAGCTGGAGCAGGGTTTTAAGTGAAGCAATTAAAGACATATTGACTGTTAACTGTTCTTCAAGTGACAGAAGTAAAGCAACCTACCAAATCTATTTGTCTTGGAATTGGTATCCCAGGTATGGAATAGAATTTGCTGACACTAGTTTTGAGTAATGATGACATATGTTTATTGCCTGGGCAGCTTCTAATGTCAAATAATGGAGTGTCAGCTCTTCCCTACTGAGCTCCAGGAGCTCTCGCCCACTGCTGGGGAGAGTCACTCAGGATCACATAAAGTAGATCAATGCAACAAAAGCTGTGGGGGCAGAACCCCCACCTCCAGGTATCCAGTTGTAAGGAAGAAATTTAGCTATAACTGAATTGGATGGGCTGCCCAAAGGAGTGTTTCGTGGTAGGGATTCTTGAACCAAATTGCCCAGCCAGTATTTCCATCTCCTAGTTATGGTATTAGGCAAGTTTAGTTGGCTGCACCTTAGTGGCCACAGCTATGAAATGGGAATAACAGTGGTATTATGAGTTGTCATGACAAAGACTTACCATCTGTAAAGAGTTTTATATCTGTTTCAAATACAATCTTCATCTACATCATCCTTTTCCTTGGGTTTCTACCTGGCCTTCTGTACTTTGATTCTCTTCTTAGAGCCCCATTGACCTTTCCCTGATTGCCTGCAATTTTCCTTTGGACCCGAGATAGTCAATGGCCCTGCAGTGTATTTTGGAAAATGATCTAGTCCTCTCTTCTGTTCCTTTACGAAAACAGAGCAACAGCTTTCTTTCAATGGGAACACTTAGAGAAAAATATTTTGGCCAAGACATTGTGGTAATTATCTGAAGCTCAAAGGAATTAATTTTCTGGTGGTAGCTGAGCTTACTGCCTTTAAAAAATAGTTTATTCAATTAATATGATATAAAGGGATTTCTATTTAAGTAGTTGGATGGCGCCCAGAATAAGAATGAAGGCACATTTCTTTTGGAGTACAAGGCTAGGCAGGCTATGTTACTGCTCATATAGTAACTTTTCTTAGGCTCTTTGGATCTTAAAGAATTAGCATCAGCATGGGACTAGGCCTAAAATATTGGTTTAGTTTTATCCTATTCTATAGTCATGTAATTACAATCTGACTTTTTGTTTACAATTACCTTCATTCCAGGAACTTAGAAAAACATTTAAAGACTAAATCTTATTGCCTTGTGGCCTGGTGTGTAGTATTATACCAACTTCCAGTTTGAACAAACTGGGGCTATGATGTTTTAGAGTTCTTATATTGAGGAGCCCATGTATATACCTTCTGTAGCTACTTGTCAAGTTCCTATTTTTCCAACTATGGGTCCTCTTCAGTAGACAGATGCTTAGACAGTTCAAATGAAATCATGTGCTCTGTTCTAGTCTTGTAAGTAACATGAGTGCTTCCTTGTTATAATCTGAGATGTTTCTATATGTCTCCTTTACAAGTAAAGTAGTCCTACTAGGAAAAATTGTAGATTTTTAGGAGATAGAGTCTGTGGGAGGTCCTTGTGTCTTTGGGGATGGGATGTGCCCTTTGAAGAGAATGTTGGGTCTGGATACTTCCTGTCTTCTCCTCCTCCCTGCATCCCAACTTATGATGTCAAAGGTTGTTTTTGACTGTTTTCTTCACCATGGCCATTCAGTAGTACTCCCAGTAAAAGCCCAAAAGAGGTGAACTGTGTAGTCTTGGACTGAACCATAAATTAAGTAAATCTTTTCCATTTCTAAGTTAATTATCCTGGATATTTCATTATAGTGGTAGAGAGCTTAATAATACACCTTCTCATATCCAATATCATAAAATTAACTTTGGAATAAGCCCAGTATTTATCTTGTTTCCGACATTCTTTGGGACTTACAGATTTCTACTGGGTATACATATCAAAAGATCATTTGATACAGCCACATAGTGGCAAAAACAGCAGAAAATGAAAACATCACAAGCTTGAGATAGTTCAATGGGAAAAGCGAATACTTTGAATTTGAGATCTCTGGTTGTGTCGTACTAAAGGATCTTTTATCATATGCTAACTCTGTGTAGCTGTGTCTCAGAAAATGAGCAGGAGCTGCTACCCCTTGTGACACATCCATATGGATCTGATCACAAAGCAAGCCACAGGATCCATCTTGGAACTACAAGTCATACAAATTACTAGAGACATTTGCTGACGGGTGAGGGTACAGGAAGTGGTAAGCCTGGGTTGAGACTTGTATTTATAAAACTGCTAGCAGTTGGGGAGAGGTATTGAGCATTGCTTCTGAACTGGCCTAAAGCCATTAGAGCTAAAGGAGCATATGCCAATTAGTGAGAACTAAAGTTATGTGGCAGAAGTCTTTGATGTTTGGAGATGCCAGTATGTGACTAAGAACATGTATTGATTTTATCATGTTTTGAGTAATTATAAGAGCATGCCTAGTGTTATCTAGACACTACAGCTACCTGTTCAAATTTGTTGAGATGAAAGCAATGTTAGTCATCTTTAGTCTCCTTTGCTACTTATATTTGTTTCTGCATTAGCACACTCATTTCTTGTGTGTTCTTGTTATGCACAATAATGTGCAACAGTTTGGAATTACCATCTGGGAACTCTGAAACAGGCGTTAACAGAATTGAAGATATCCCATTTTTCTTGACTAGATAATACATGGGTTATTACTTACCATTGGAAGATGGACATTTCATACATGAAAATATGGAAACTATCAAAAGAAATAGATTACTTCTTTTCTTTTTCAAAAGAGTGCTTAGAGCAACCTGGAAATTGCCATTGTTCCTGATTTTCATATCAAGATGATAATCTCGTATTCTCATGATCCAAGATGTGAGAATTGGGATAAGATACAAGAGGATGACACTGCAGCAAACAACTGAGACAGTGCCACTACCCCCAGGGGGTATCCGTTCCAGTATGAACCATTGCTAGCAAGCCCAAATTCTCATGATGCTAATGCAGAAGGATGTAATAGTGAAGTGAGTCAGAGCTCATAGACACCAGTGGGGATATTGAGGGGCCGATATTGTGTGCTTTTACTTAGAAGCATGAGTTCTGTAAAGAGGCAGGATTTATGGGAAGTTTACAAACATTACGTTGCCCCCTGCCCGTGTTTTGTCATTCAGACCTTAGCACTGCCTTGCTTAAGAATGCTGACTGATTGGTTAATCTGCTAATCCCATCTGCTTCTCATAAGAAGTGGGGAAATTTATGTGGGTCGCTAATGGATCTATAACCCAAAATGGGATATTTTTTCCAAACAATTTTCTACAGCCTGATTTAACCCTGTTACTTTCTCAGTATCCAATTTTTTATGCAGCAAGCCTCATTAGCATTTTTGAAATAATCCATCAAATGCTAAATAAGTGCCTTTGAGAAATACTCAAGCATTGAGTATAGACTCTGGAGCTAAGACTAGCTGGATTCTAGTCTTGGTTCTGTAACTTGCAGCTTTTTTGAAAAAAAAATATATATATTTGAATATATATATATACCTCCACACCAACAACTGTAACACTTCAGTCCATATTAGATGAAAGAGGACAAAGATGAATAATTGTGACACAAACATTGATAATCATAATGATCATGAAGTTGTCATGTTTCAAATGAAAAAAGTACAGATGTTCCATCTAGTGGCTAATAACCTTGGAGGGAAATATAGCCGAGTCAGTCCAGTTTCTTAAGCATTGTGTAAATACATGCAGGACTGTAAGAGTACAGAAGATACATGAAAGAATTCTAGAAGTAGTCCATAGCAGCAGTTTATCATAACACTGCTTTCCAGGCTGGGAAGGTAGTGTATACTGTACAAGGAAGTGGAGGGTCAGTCTGTAAAGATGACTTAGAGGGTAGAGTATGGGATCAAGCTGGAGAGGAAGCTCACAAGGGGCCTCACATGCCTTTGTGGCCCTTCTAGATCATCAGGAATTTCCTGGGGAGTTCTGATGCAGAGGAACAACAGAGCCAAGGAGTCATAAAATCAGTGAAACAAAGACTTAAGAAAACCCTAGTAACTCTTGAGGACTTGGAGTTCTGTCTTCCACAAAACCATGATTTTGGGGACTGAAAGTTGCCAGAGTTCCTGAAATGATTTTAAGACCACAAAGAGTAGTCAGAGCTTTCTTCCATCAATACAAGGAGAAACCCATGGACCTGTGAAGGCTTGATTCCTCAATATAAGTGAATGCCAGGGCAGAATGGATGGGTGGGAGAGGGAGCGCCCTCATAGAAACAGGGGAAGGGTGAATGCGATAGGGGAGTTCCTGGCAGGAAACCAGGAAAGGGAATAACATTTGAAATATAAATACATAAAATATCCAATAAAAATTAAAATAAACATTCAGAGATGGTTTAGAAATATGCACAGGGTTGAGAAATCCAATGGGACATAGTGTATACAGGGTCCCTGGGGGTAGCTTCAGAAGAAACCCCAAAGGGAGGGAGCACTATGCACAGGAGGATTTCTAGTTGAAACCCAGAGAAATAAACATGTGACAGAAGGCAGAAGCCAGAGAAGAGAAACTGGAGGCAAGCAGGAAACAAGATCCATCTTTTCTTAACCTCTTTTTTATCTCCTGCTAATAATGCTTCCCAGTGACTGGCCATCTTTCGAAGCTATGGAGCAGTGAAGAAAGAGGACCACCTTCCTGGGTGTAGACATATACTATGACTAGAACAAAGGACAAGCAACCAACAATGCTTTTGGCATGGGTCCATTTGACATCCTTTAAGCACCCCTCAACGTGTGCTGCCACATTAAAATTCTTCAGAAAGCCAATAGTTATGAGGAAAGTTGGAAAATGGAATTTTCTCAAGTAAGGCACCATTCTTCCTGGTCTGAATCAGAAGCTACCAGGCTTCCACATGGTCCCTTCTTTTTTAATTATAACCAGCTCTTTTCTATTACTGCATTGTAATTTAAAAGACACAGAATCAATACAATTATTCTTCCTCCCCCTTACCCACTTACTGAAACTCTTCCGTGTGTCACGCTTTTGAGACTCAATGCCAATACATACAAGTATGAAAGTGGATGTTGGTAGCAGGAAGTTGGATGAGGAAGCAGAGGCACTGATTTTCCAGACACTACAGCTGATAGACAAAGAAACTAGGAGTCAAAGTCAGCTTTGTTTTCTGGTGTATTGTTTTGTTTTGTTTTGGTTTGGTTTGGTTTTTTGTTTTGTTTTGTTTTGTTGTTTTGTTTTGTTGTTTTGTTTTGGTTTTTGTTTTCTTTTGTTTTGGTTTTTCCACACCTCGCTGCCTATATGTAATGAAAGTCCTCTAAGTATTCTGCTCTTCTGTTCTAGAGAAGATATTAAGGAATTGGATCTACACTATCCTATTAATCCCTACCAGTGCCCATATCCTCAACACTGCCGCCAGCACCAGCGTCACCAACACAACCTTCCTTACCCTTCCTGCCACCACTATCAGTTCCTTCTAGACAATTATGGACATCATTACCATCACCACCCACATCATCACCACCACATCTACCAGTACTCCTCCAACCAAAACAGACATGGCAAATACACAATGTAAGCCCACAAGAAAGTTTTATGGAGACTTAATCCAACTTTTCTAAGGAAGAGTTGTTCCTGGTTAATGCTTCTTTTATTTTTAATGCGATGCTTCAGGTCTACCTTTTCGAACAGATTTTTTTCTTATATATGTTCTCTGGTCCATCCTCTTAGAAATGTTTCCAGTAATGACATATTGGTATTAACTTGGTGTTCCAAAGCATTTTAATAGAGTTATTGGTTTAGACACTACGTTAATTCTGTTTTGACAGAGTTAAAAATTTCTGCAGCAGAGAATATGATGAAATTACTCTAAGCTCATCCCTTCTCACCAAAAAGTGGTAGTTGCTAAAAGTCCTTAAACTGCAGACTAGGTAATTGAATAATTTGTATATCAAATTAGGGCCCAAATGATGCTTTGAATAGCATAATTACTCATAATAGGGAAAAGGTCAGCATTCACTAGTAATTATCTATTCTCTATAATTTTTAAAACATGAAAAAAATTGCTGTGGCCAGCATATCCAAAGGCAAAAGTAGAACATCACTGGTATGAGAAAAACACCCTGATTATTAAATTAGTAATTTTGTTTGAAAGACACAATGTATAATTGATCAGCTAATTTGCCTGAAGCCTTTCATTTAAATACTATATCCCATAGCTTCTCAAATGCACATTTGCAAAACCAGGTATTATATGTGCCACAACTTATTTAATATAATTCTCTTTTCAACTTTAATAGTGCCTAAACATAATTTATATCTTAAAACCTGTAGTATCTTACATGAGAAAAAATAAGGGATTCAAAATTTGTTATTCCCCCAATGATATATCCCTAAATTTAAAAAAAAAGTCCTTTGGATAAAATTAATGTTTAAGAAAGCCAAAGATTCAATTCACACATCCTAATACTGACATTCATTTCTCTAATATATATTATATGTCTTATCTGTGTGAGATACTATGTTAGAATTTTATGGGAGCAATAGTTGTAATGATAACTAATATCCGCAGTATTTTATAATGTAACTGAGGCTGTTGGCTGCCTCATCTCTTTATGCTCAGAATTACCTTGAAATGTAGACAGTGTTCCTCTACTCAGAGAAAGTACCTGTAAGCCCACTGACTGAACTAAAGCTAACCAGGTCAGAATTTTCAGATCCTAGGTCTTAGATCTTTAAGCCCATCCTTTCTTCTACAAAAATAAAATTAAAATCTGAGGAAAGTCAGAAGTTTTTAAGCAGTCAAATCTAACCTGATGCATACTTGTATAGCCCAGAACTGATGCTATTCAGATTATTTATTTTCTCATGGTAATTTTTAATTGCATAAATAATACATCTACATGACTTTTTAAAAGAATGGGAAATATTGTGCAAAACACAAAGTACCTCCATACCATTCCAGATCTCTGAATATTTACTATGTGTCTGTGAATATAAAAAGCTTTTAATGTAAATAGGCGAGTGCTTTCTATAGCATCTTCTGACTTGACTTTCTCAGTTGTAATTTATCTCTTGGTGATTCATTCATTCATTCAACAAATTGCTATTATCAGCACAGGAATGTCTTCCCATGTAGTTTTAATTCTCTGACAGATGGAAACTATTTGTGTGTGTGTGTGTGTGTGTGTGTGTGTGTGTGTGTGTGTGTGTATGTGTGCATATACCATAATTTATTAAAACGTCTTCCTATCACCAGACACATTTGGCTTGTTTCCAGAGTAATTTCAATTAAATTAATGCCATAATAACAGTATTAGAAATTATAGTACCTGCCTGTCTGTGGAAATGTGTTTAATTGTGGACTAGCTAGATCTCTTGGTGGCAAGAGGTTAGGCAGGTGTACAGAAATTGTAGTGAGTTTGCCTCAGGGTCCACAAAAGTGCCGAAGCAATGATGTATCAGAGTAGACAAACTTGTTTCTGTGGACTCCATTTGAAAAATGTCAATAATAATAGTCATCTCACAGAGTTCAAAACTCCTACGTTGCAGGATTTTATTCTCTCTATAAGTAAGGTGCCTGTACAGCAAAGCATAAAACAATCAACAAGTTGTCGGAAGTATCTGGATAGCCTAGGTAGTTGAAACAGGTCAGAGGAAGACATGAGAGTCCTATCAGTATTTGGCAAAGCAGAAGAATAAGGTTTAACTTGTCAAACTTCAGGGTACAAATGGGCTAGACCCAAATCCTCATCAGAACACAAAGCCTCCTCCAGCAGCTGCTGGTGGGAGACACAGAGATCTACAGCTAACCATTAGGCAGAGATCAGGGAGCCATAAAGAAGATGGAGAGAAAGGATTATAGGATTCAGAGGGATCAGGGACACCAGTAGAACACAGAACACAAAATCAACTAAGCAGGGAGAGCCTGAAGAGGTAACCATAAAGCCTTAAATGGCTATACTAGACCTGCTGCATACATACAGTAGATTTTTGGCTTGCAGTTTTTGTTCAGCTCCTGAGTGTGAATGGAGGTGTCTAAGTCTTTTGCCTGCTCTTGGGACCCTTTTCCCTCTACTGGATTGACTTATCCAGCCTTGATATGAGGGCTTATGCCTATTCTTTTTTTTTTTTAATTGATAAAGAACAGAAGTTTATTTCTCATTGTTTGGGAGGTTGTGAAGTCTAAGGTCCCAGCATGGTGAAGTTCCTTTCCACAGGCACAGTACCTCCATACTACGCAATTGGGCTTATGCCTATTCTTATACTTTGTTATGCTGTGTTCAGTTGTTATCAGTGGGAGTCCCCTCTTTTCTAGAAAGAAATGGAGAAGCAATGGATCTAGAGGGAAAGGAATACTAGAAAGAGAGATTTTAGGGGAGACTACAGTTGGGATATATGGTATGAGAGAAGAAGAAGAAAGAAGAAGAAGTGAGCTAGGCTGTGACATTTCAGGGAGAACCAACATCATGGATCAAGGCAGACAGAATGTTCAGTTATAGTGAGAAACTAGAAAAGCAGTATATGATGATGATGTTGTTCTCCACTACAACTTAAAAGTTGGAATAGGCAGGCACATAGATGAACTCACAATGGCTGGAATGATATGCATAAGACTAAGAAGATAAGACCAAGACTACAAGACCAAGCCAGCCAGCATGAATGGTGAGAGGCTCAGGAATTCCTACCACTGTCCTAGAAGCTATTGCAGTTCATGGTTACTGGGAAAGGATGAGTTATTTTCTTCAGAGTTCTGGACCCTGAGTATTATCCATGCATCATTAGGTGGACCCATACACATACAAGCAGCAATAAATAGCCTCAGTGAGTATAAAAGCTAAATAATAAATACACACACACACACACACACACAGAGAGAGAGAGAGAGAGAGAGAGAGAGAGAGAGAGAGAGAGAGAAACCGACAGACAGACAGATAGGCAGGCAGACAGACAGACAGACAGACAGATGGACAGAAACAGACAGACAGACAGGCAGGCAGACAGACAGGCAGACAGACAGATGGACAGACACAGACAGAGACAAGCAGACAGAGACAGGCAGACAGAAAAAGAGAATGACAGACAAATAAACATATAGCAAGAGGGTACACCTGATTTTGGAAGGAGAAAGTTGGGCAGGGTAAAGGAGGGAAATGAAGGGGAATGGGGAAGCAAATTGGATTCAAGTGCAGTTTTATATATATATAAATATATATATATATATATATATATATATATATATATATATATATATGGATATTGAATAAAATATTTAATTTAAAAATTTTGTAATAATTACTGAACTCCATACATCATTATTCATGCCGAAAGTAGTTCCCTTTGCTTTGCCACTTCTACTTGGCCACTACTTTCTGTATTTTACTTGTCTACACCGTGACAGACTGTATACCCATGGATAAACTCCCAAAGGCCTGCATAGTTTTCTGTCAGGTATTTTGTTCATGAAAAGGTAGGAAAGAGAGCAGAAATCTGTTCTGCTGCCACGGGGAACCTGCCTTTATGTCCTGCCTGCCTGACTTACTGTAGGCCCAACACCCTGCTGGATACCTCTGAGGAACCTGCCTTTATGTCCAACCTGCCTGACTTACTGTAGGCCCAGCACCCCGCTGGGTACCTCTGAGGAACCTGCCTGACTTACTGTAGGCCCAGCACCCCGCTGGGTACCTCTGAGTTGAGGAGAGAAGGGATCAGAAGACTTAGATGACCAGATTAGGCTCACACACCTTCATGTTAGAAATAGAAGATTGTTCCCTATCCACAGGGCTCTGGGAAGGACCACATAACTGTTTGGATCTCCCTTTGGAGGAAGATATTTTCTGAAGGCATTTCTGAGCTCATGGAAATAGGATCTGAAGAGATGAAAGACATTTTGGCTTTATTTTACATTGGCTGCCAGGAGTGATGTGGGTTTTTTGTTTTTTTTTTTTTTATTGGTTTTTTTTCTGAGCATGAGAAGACTGATTGTTTTACAGAGGCAGTTGGCAAAAACCCATCCTTCCTTGCTAGTTCACATTACCTCCTGGTGAATCAGCCAAAGATCATGATGAGAGACTTTTTGTCTTCTATTTGTCCATCATTCATAACTGTATAATACTGTTGTTAATGTAGATGTGATTTGTGTGTTATGTGTACACACACATATGCACACACACACACACACACACACACACACACACACATACACATATACCCACACTTACTCTTCCAGGGTGTTCTATTTTTGGATATTGTTTAACTGATGTCTTCATTTGTCCTGTTGACAAGCAAGAATTGTGCATTATAATAATGAAATCTTTGAAGGAACAAGAAGTAGTGGCTCTTAGCCAGTCCTGTTCTTCCACTGAATGGATAACGTGATCTGAGCATGTGTGGCACATTGCCCCCATCCTTATATTCCAGTATTGCTCAGAAAGCTAAATCTCACCTGATTTCAAGATCTTCAGAGTCTAGAATTGGAAAAGTGTCTTAGTGATTGGACACTTATAGTTTAAGTAGCACTTTGAATCAGAAATAGATTGATTTCATCAATAACCTGTCATTAATAACCTACTTGGCATTTTTACTTCATTCTTTATGAAGTGAGATTCAAAAAAATCTTGACAATGTTCAAACTTGCATTTTTAGCTTACATGAAATCCCAGAGTAAACAGGAACCTATGAACCTAAAGCTCTGCTAAAGCCTGATATCCTTCGATCTTTTAAGTTGAGTAACTGTACATGCTGATATGTTTTATCCTGAGGTAATCTTGCAGCAGTTTGGGACAATGTGTACTCCACAAGGACCTAACTATTGTTCTAATTAAACTTTTTCTACAAGAAGGAAGGTAACATGTGAAATATAAGACAACAAAGCCAATAATGAAATAATACACTAGACATTTATAAGTTGTCACTTAGAATAATAAGTGGACATTTCAATGGGTAGATACTAGTCTGAGCACTATATGTGTATTATACTACAAACTCTTCATTGACCCCATGAAGTTGATACAGACATTTCCACTAGACACAGAAACAGAGACACTCTAAGATGATCTACTGTGGGCCAAATAGTGCAGATGCAAGTTAAGGCAATGTGATTCTAGGAAATCCATTTTGCTAAATGGGTTATGAGGTCTCAAGGGGACCCAAAGAAAGTCATAATGGCAAGGATTTATAGGCAAGAGGCCAGACAATTTGGGGCTTAGACCACTGCCCCTGAATAGAAGATTCAAGGAAATACAACCCTGTCATTTTCTGCTCCTAACAGCCCGATGTCCTCTTTTGAGAATTCTACTAGGAATCATTGATTACTGAAAGGAGTTTGTGAAGCAATCCAATTAAGTAAGCCACGAATTACATGTCAAGTGTTACCATCTTTATTTGCTTATGTCAAGTGGAGTCACAGGCTTTCTGTGATCAGCAGAGCAAGTAGAAAGTAGTTGATTAATTTCCTTTAAGTTTTGTCAAAATTTGTGGGCAACAAATCTAATTTGCAGTATAATTTTCTTTCTTAACACAACCTATTTTTCCCTTTGTCTGTTACTGCTAGCCAGAACCTATCATTTGTAATTTATCCTGTTGAGCATTAGATTAATAACATTAATTGGGCTTCTTCCCTCATGTTGTATTTATTTCAAATGCTTTGTAAAGAATGATCAGTTATGGGCCTGATAAGATAGGTGTCAGCTATTTTGTAGACCAACTATATTAAAGCAAATTATTTTTAAGAAACCACATCAGGCTCTTACATTCTTTCTGTTCCCTCTTCTGTAATAATCCCTCAGTCTTGGGAATCCCTCAGTCATTTAGGACTGAATATTTCAGAGTTTCTTTTTCTTTGCACATTGAACAGAATTGAGTCTCTCTGTGTTATCTATTATAAATATAAGCTTGTCTGAAGAGGGTTGAGCGATGCATTAGTCTATGGATAGAATGCTAAATCATTAGGAGTTAACACCAATTCATTATTATATCCAGTTAGCAAAATGATAGTTATAGGCTCTTTCCTGGAGTCTAAGACCTGTCTACCCACAGATCCAATAATGGTGCCAGGTATAGTGTTTATGTTGTGAATAAGATTTAAAATCCAATCAGAAAGTAGTTGGTTACTTCCATGATGTCCATGCCACTATTGTACCATTGGTCATGTGTCACCTTACCAGACCAGTTTTTATTGTGGACAGTAGGGTTCACAAATTGCTAGGACAAATGATTCTTTTTATGTTCTAGTATCATGCATAGTACTTCCCAGTGATATGAAAGCTAGCCAGTAGAGATGGATTTTAATATGTATAAATCAATTAGGTTGGTGCACATGGCTGAGTGCTATCACATGTTAATTGTTGCCACATAGTTTCAGAGTTGTGTTGACTTCTGATCATGAGAACAGCCAAATTCTCTGACCTGAGGACTCCTGTTGGTTTCTGAGCTCCTGGACTAGATGTCAAATGATGATGTACTCTTAGACATTGCTTTAACTGGAACTGTGGCTATTATAATTTTCTGAGAGTTCATCTCTAAAATCACTGAGCAAATGGTTCATTATAAGAACAGTAGTGTTTGCTGATTTCTCATTCTGTGCTCTAAGGAAATGAAATGTGAGATCTGGGACATCATTAATTCCTTCTCTAATTTTCTTCTTTCCCTTTAGTTACTGTAAGGTGATCAGAAAAGCTTCTGAGATAGAGCAGGTCAATCTTAGAAAGCAGAGTTGTGAGCAGGTGGCAAGTTCATCCTAGATCCATTTGACATTGAACTCCTTAGGCCCCCTGAACCTTTTAAGGTATGTTTACCCAGGACTGTCTTAGTTTCAAGACTACAGTTCCAGGTTCAGGAGACTTGTATGCCAGACAAGCTATGATGATTGATCCCTGCATGGGCAGAAGACTATTGTATTGAAGACAGTGCAACTTACACATTTATATGTAATTATTATAAAGAAATAGAAGTTAATGACTCCACTTGTGAAGAAAATAAGGCAGTTACTTGGCTTCTCTTGAGGACAATATCTAATAAAGGCATTAAGAACCCAATATTTTCTCTCCACCTTATATATTTCTGAACCCATGTTTCCCTTCTTGCTTTTGTAAACATTACCTAGAAATTCTGTGGGAATGTTTTGAACACAAGGGGACATCTTAGAAATAAAATGTCCTATTTATTGATTCAAAGTAAGAATGGTAAGTAGCAAGTAGATAGGTGGTCTAAAATGAGTGGATCACATTCCTTAAACCCCTATAGGAAATCAAATCACCATTAAATGGTATGTCTTACTTAGGGTTTCTATTGCTGTGAAGAGACACCATAACCAAAGCAACTCTTATAAAAGACAACATTTAATTGGGGCTGACTTAAAGGTCCTGAGGTCATCATAGCAGGAAGTAGTGTCCAAGCACTGGAAGAGCTGAAATTTCTACATCTTGTCCTGAAGACCATCAGAAGACTTGTCTCCAAGGCAGTCAGGAGGATAAGCATCTCAAAGCCCTCCCCAACAGTGACAGGCTTCCTCTAACAAGACCACACCTACTCCAACAAGGCCACACATCCTACTAGTGCTTCTTCCTGAACCAGGCATATCACAAAACCACCATGTGGTTTTAGAAAACCATCATGGTATTAGAGCTCAGGAAATTGAGTTCCCAAGTTACAAAGCCTTGACATGTTATGGATCTAATTGCACATCTGACGAGATACGCTAAAGCAAGAGGGCTCTACTCCAGCTATGCAAGGAAGTCACTGATACTGAATCTGTCCCATACAGATTCTGATTTGATTGGAAGAAGCTCTTAATTACTCTAAGAAAACAAAAAGCAGACAAATAAAACCATACCTCTAGGTTTTTCTAATACTCAGACAGCATTGTTATAGATATGGAGATCACTTGGCTTTCTGACTTGGGAAACTTTCCATTGCATAGTACAGTGTAGTATTATCAGGCACACTGACAACAATTGTCTCTGCTTTAACTCTGTAAACATAAAGATGCTTTTCAAAAATCATCACTGGATAAGCACAACCCCTATTATTTCCATTTGTAATTTTTTTTTTAATGACCCCCCAGGTCATCCCAGCAGCTGAAAGATGTTTTCAAGCAGTTTTTCCTAGTGAAAAAAACTTTGAGTGGGAAATGCCCTCCATTTATGAGTAGTTTCTTTTAGCCCAATTTTAAATAAAAGTATAGTGACTTTTGCTCCCAAATATTTAGAATATAGTCCAATGGTGGTCCTATTAAAAGAACTATATTCAACAAAATGTAGAAATTCAGTAATACTGGGTAGGATTGATCTGTGTATCCTTCACTGTACTTTTAGCCCTTTGCTGTGCTTTGTCTTGGCAGAGTTTGGGGAAAAGGCTTTTATTTTCAGCTAAATGACGTTCTATTGGTTGGGATCCAAATTCATACAATTTCCCAAGCATAAATAGCCCTTGACTTAATCTGATTCTCTCTGTACAGTCAGCTTGCCATACTTTACTCCTGACCCCTTTTCTCAGTAGTGTGCTTTTGGGTGGTTGGGACCCAGCCTTCCCCAGGCAGTGGAAATACAAAGTTACTCTGTCTCTGCAGTTTCTCATTTACAGATTTTTCTGAAGGAAAATGACTCTGTCATATTAGGCTATTTTATAACATAACCAATTTCAGTTGAACAAAGTTAGCTCCATCAACTATCATAAATATAAAGCAAGTATATTTCTTTGCAAGAGTTATTTGAGGGAAATGCTCTGAGCTCTCCTTTATTTATTTAACTTTTTTTCTCCCCCTCCCACTCCCCAACCCTACACAGCCAGGGGTTGAAAGAAGGTACATAACTGAAGGATCAGCTAAAATCCTAATCCTGTTAGCAACACTGTTGCTCTTACAGATTTCTCCTGTAAGGGGCCTCTAAAAGACTATTTCATTTTTTAGTCCTGAAAACTCAGACATCATCTCACAGAGAGATTAAACGACTTCCCCCAAGGACATTCATTGCTAGGCAGAGGTTGATCCAGTAATCTAATTAAGGCCCTATAATTCTAGCAGTCCTGCCAAAACCACAATTTTCCCTCCTCCTCCAGCCAAAGCCAGTAATTGAATATGATGACCTGCTTGGCCCCCAGCCCTACAAGCCCTCTGATCCCCCAGCTGAAGCCATTTGACCACATTTAAAGCTCCTACTGAAGGCTAAAAGTATGGGACACTAATCATTAATCAGAGGGGATTTAAAGGACTCTTCTGGGAGAAGTTGAGTCTTGTCATTTGGGCTTCACTGGACTTGGTCTTTTTATAGAAGTGACACAACCCCACTGTACAGTGTGGCACACACACTTCCTTGTGGTACCACATTTCTCTTCTCTTCCATGGGATTTCCCTCTTTCCATCCAATTCCTACCTGGTGAGGTTAATCTGCCTTGATGCTTGTCCTGCATTTTCACCGTCATTTTTTTTCTGTGTGCCAATGGCAGGCAGGGTGTCTTGCTTTCCCCTGCCCACTCACCACCTGCTCACCTTCCCATGCGATACTGGCTGTCACTGTGCCACAACTATGGTCCCCTAGTAAGTCCCTATCTTCACCCCAGAATTCCTGATCCAGCAATTCCCCCCTTGAGTCACTGTTTTTCCCCATATGCTCAGTGCCTGTGCTATATCCTCTACCTGCCTGTGAACTTCCACCTCCTAGAGCTCAGTCAACACCACCCTTGGGAATCAGCCTTAGTTCACAATTCTAGCCATATCCTGACACATAGAAAGCACCGCCTTCTCAGTCTGTCTGAAAAGGGCTTTCAATTTCCTAAGCCATTTGATGATTCCAGTTGGACTCAGTAGTTTGTCTGCCTTTCTGTTTATTTCTTGCAGGAATCAACCTTTTATTCTAACATTTGAACGTAGTTGGCTGTTTGTCTTTCCAAGTGATATTTATTTTATCTGCTCACGTTTTTCCATGGTCCTATTTTCGAGCCGTTTTGTCAAGTTTGTGAATGTTCTTCTATTTGTTTGTTCATTTGATTTTTCTAGCTTAATGCTACATCTTGAAAAGCTAATGTGTAGCGGACTAATAACATAATGAAGCCATGGATAAAGGTCAGCTAATAAATAGGGTCATGACTTTCAATCATCATGGGTTAGAGAGAGATGAAACAGTGTATTTTAGTTAGAGAAATTCAACCTCTGTCTTCATTTCATTTGTGTATGTTTCCATGTAGCCATATGCCAGTAAGTTCATACAGTCTTAAGCTCAAATTTACTTCTTTCAAGGCCTACATCACCAAATTCACAATTAATTGTAATGGAGTATAGTCTGAAGGGAAAATAAGGGGTCGCCTTGGGTATTAATTAGCTTTAGAACCACCGAGTTTCTGATAAAGAAATGTAACTAAGATATAGCCTGATGAAGGGCTGTTGAAGATCCATTCTGAGTTGACTTGACACATTGGGGTAAATTATCCTCTGAATCCAGGCTGATGGGCACGAGTCCTCTGTTCCTTAGGGAATAGGCAAGTTAAAGGATGGCTTTACAAGATAAGGAAGTTTAATGTATTGATGTATAAGCAACTTCATCTCCTGCCTTCCCTGTCCTAATTTACAGTCTTCTCTGACTGGTTTATAGGAGTCTTCAAAAAAATTTTTTGATTAGCTGTACTTGAAAGAAACTTGCAGGAGTTTTAGGGTAATAATGTGTCAGCTATAAACTCATTCAGCTAATCTGAGGGGAAAGTTTTCAAGTAGGGAAGAGTCAGACACAGAGGTGCTGAGTAGTGACACATGCTACAAAGTGCATCTCTGTCTAAAAGCTCTCAAATTCTAGTGTTTTTGGTCATGTGAAGGAAAGAATGTCTTGGTGGGCCAAAGAAAAAGATTTGTCATCAGCATCCAAACAACAGCTGTAAATACATTTACTCATTGGTATTCTTGAAGCCCAAAGTTCTCCTCTCCAATCAGAATTAGGAAAATCGTCCATATGGTTTCAAATAGGAGAAAAATGGCTACAGAAGAGTGATAGGCAGAAGCAGCCATGTTTGATTAAGGAGCCACATGAGCTCAGGATACCACAGGGAAAAGCATCCAGGAATGGACAGGAAGCCTACTGCGGAATAGTGAGCCATGCCGAAGATCACTGATTGAATGAAAGTCATCTCAGTTCATTAAGTTATTCAGTTGCTTTTTCTGCTTGTGCTTGCCATCATCCATACTGTTAGCTGCAGGACACTCGGGAAGTGCAATGATAGAGAAGCTCCTTTGTGATCTCATTACAAGAGTTGTAGATCAAACTTCCACAAATCCTAGTGATAAGCCAAGATGTTCATTTGGAACATTGAGAAGCTTTTCATTTCTGGTGTCTGTGATCCTCAACCAGAGGATTCAGAGACTTAGGGCTACAATCTTCTGATGTTTGTGTGTTCATTTATTAATGCTTGATGGCAGATGTCAGGGAAAAGATGATTGACTGAAACTCCTACATATGATCTCATAGTGTGGTGTGGGTTTCCTCACAGTGTGCTGATGGAGCTCCCAGGTGAACACCTAAGTAGAAGCCAGATAGAAGCTGTTTCTCTTATGACCCAGCCTCAGAACTAATATAGCATGAATTCCACTATACTCCATTGGTAAGGATGGTGACATGCCTTGCTGAAGTTTAATGGCTGGAAACATTAGCTGCTAGTATCAGAAAAAGTAATTTCAGTCATATTGCATAAAGTATGTACACATAAATGTAAAAATATACATATGTGATAGCACTTTTCAAACTATAAATTTGATAAGCATTTTTGTTACATGATATCTTAGTTACTTTCCTATTGCTGTGATAAAACACATACCATTGTCAAGTTTATAAAAAGAAAATATTTAATTTGGCTCATGGTTTCAGAGAGTTAGATCCCAGAATGGTGAAGGGAAAGGACAACTGAAAATTCACATCTGGATCTATAATCACAATGCAGAGGTGGGGGGAAACAGAGAAGGAGAGGGAGGGGAGGGGAGGGAAGAGAGGGGAAGAGAGGAGAGGAGAGGAGAAGAGAGGAGAGGAGAAGAGAGGGGAGGGGAGGGGAGGGGAGGAAATGGCTCAAGTCACACCCAGTGGCATACCTTCTACAAAGCCATATCTTCTAATCCTTCCCAGTTTTCCACCTGGGGACCAAAGATCCAAATGGAAGAGTTTATGGGAGCCTTTTTGCATTCAAACCATCACACATCATAAAATGAAAAGTGAAAACCTTGTTTGTAATTATTCTGTATGTGATGACCCAAGGAATCATTTGATTAAAAGCATATTAATAAGAAGTGCTATCTAAGTGTTGCATATTCCCTTCTCTCCATTTTCTGGTGAATATCTAATTATCTGTACCATTTTCCCTTAATACTTTTTTTTTCTTAAAGTAGGGACATAGTGGGCGAGTAATTCAAATTTTTTAAAAAATATAAAAATACATTTTGTCTCATAAATTATTTGCCATAAGTAAAGGTTAATAATAAGTAAACAAAGAATTGTATGCTAGACCTACTATTTTCTATTGAACGTTCCAAAACTGAAGCAAGTCTTTCTCTGTAAAATACAAATAAAATGTCAACAAGTGTTTGGAAGATATAATTCTCACTCCTGCCAATTTAAGGCCTTCTCCTTGCTTTAATCTAACAGATTAAAAGAAAGAAATCTAACAGGTTATAAGAAAATAATGACCATATTTCTGTACCAATGAACCTATTTGAAAGAATTCTCAATATTTCAGCCCTACTCTTGTGGCAAACACTGGTCTAGAATGGTAAAAATGAAATTATTGATGTAGGTGGTTTCAGCTAGCCTAACCCAAGTTTCTGGGACCCATGGGGGAGACTACAGAGCCACAGCTCATTAATAAATATATTTGTAACCCACCATTTTTCAGAGGCTGAGCCCTTCACACCCTGGCTTTTTACATTATTTTTATTTTTATTTTTCATGTCTTATGATCAGTCCCCTGGAAGATCCGATGTGCAGTAAAAGGCCCTGCCTATTTGGCTTCTATATAAAGCCTGAGGATTCCCATTACCGTATTACCATTCCCCACATGCTGGCAAAATTGACTCCTTGCTTTCCCACTGTGGCATGACTAATGTTCCTGGGCTTTACAGGCCCACCCTGAGTCCAGAGTCCCCAGGGAGACTAGCACGTTTTAGTATGCTGGTCTCTAGGTTCTCTAACATTCAGACCTGAAATAATTATTCTCACCTGCTGGGCCAAGTGCTAGTAGGCACCAGGGGTTTCAGGAGGAGACCTAGACACCTCTAGCAAACAGAGAAAAACATTTGGCAATGGCTATTTTACCCCTAAAGCCTGAGGTACTTGCTTAGCAACTCTATTATCTTGTTGCTAGAATATTTGGAAAATACTGCTTCCTAGAGGTTTTCCCAGCAGAAATAGTAACTCCAAGAACAAGTAAAATTTTACATTTTGCCTTTTCTTCTGGCATCTTCTCTCTGCCTCTGTCTCTCTCTCTCTGTCTCTGTCTCTTTCTCTGTGTGTGTGTGTGTCTCTCACTGTGTGTGTGTGTGTGTGTGTGTGTGTGTGTGTGTGTGTGTGTGTGTGTGTGTTCAATATTGATGAAGGTTGCAGAGGTTAGGGGAAAATAAGAGCCATGTATTTCTCTTCAGAGAATTCAGACTGTGGTCTTTACCAAGCACGCTAGGATGTTGAACATAAGTGCCTTTCTAGGCATGGGGCAACATTAACACACACTTCTTTCTTTCTCCACAGTCAGCTACAGTGAAGCTGTCAAAACCAGTAGCCCTGTGGACCCAGCAGGATGTCTGCAAGTGGCTGAAGAAACACTGTCCAAATCAGTATCAGATCTACAGTGAGTCATTCAAACAACATGACATAACTGGTAAAGTCTGCAGTATCCAAGGCTCCTCTCATTCCATTCCCCTTCCCCTCCCACCATGATGGGCCTTTCCCTGCACATACACAAAAAATCTTCCTGCTGAAGTTTCCTGGTGTAACTTTGCTTTAAAATAGGCAATAAATTTCAGATGGCATAAGACATGATATTGCATGAATCAGGTAGTTAGTAGACGAATGTAGATTTTGAATGTCATGCAAGTGTGTGGGGCAGGTAGTTGGTAGATGTAGAGAACACAAGAGTGCATCCTTCCTAGTGAAAAGAGAAAGTCATTCAAGTCCACTTGGTTGGGGATTTTGTGAAGATGCAGAGTCTCTACGTGGGAGAATCTTTCTCTTTTTTCTCTCATTAGACCAAGCATATTGACTTTTCTGACTGATTAGTGGCATATGTGTAACTAATGATGGATAAGAGTCAATAGTAGAAAGTCACTTTCCCTGCCAAACCAAGCATCTCCTGTCATACTCTGCTTTGTCCCCACCCAAGAGTGTCTAAGTTTCTAAAGTGTCCTTCCCCTTACTGTCACTAAGTCACATGGTAAAACTACTTTTCTATCAAGAGTATGAAAGCCTTTCCCTGAAGGGTTAAAGAGGGATTTGAAATCAGAAAAGTGGGATGCTTGAATGTGCTGCAAAGGCCATTGCTGTCACTTCTCTCGGCAGGGCATGGCATGGGAGAGGAAGTGAACATGGTCACCTTCATGCCCACCACTACAGCAGGAGGAACGTATCTGGACTTCACTTGCAACTCTCCTGTCTGGCCCATATTTCACACCTCCCTAGATAAAATGTGGAGAAGGGTTCTCAGAGTGAATTCAACGGCACCCTTGAGCCATAGAGAAACAAGTTTGAGGTAGATCAGATTGAGAGGAGGGTGTCATCAAGACACCCTGTCATGACTATCTTACATAGTTCATTCAGTGAAGAAGGTTATCATGGAACCAGGGTTCTAGACACTCAAGATTTTTGAAATAGTATAGCTGGATCACATTAGAGTCTTGCCATTTAAATAATGAGTAATTACACAATAAAGACGTCCAGGTATAGCTCAAGCTGATTAACCAAAGTGTGAGATTATAACTCAAGAAGAGTCATTTTCTGTACATCCCCCAGCCATTATTAATGGCCCTTTAGATTGAAAGTCCTAGAGTCCTAATTGTAGTGATGACACAGCTTTGAAGTGTCTAGATTTCGTATTCTATCCTTTGTCTTAAAGAATACATATAAGAAAAGCCCACAGAGGGTCTGTTGATCCATGCTGAGAGTGATCAGTCCATTAGTGTCCATTTGCTTGATAATAGTTATCTCGATCAGATAATGGCTGCTTATAGTTCCTTAATTCCTGCATGATGGTAATGACACTGCCTCTTCACAATCTCACTTGAGAGCAGTGGTATCACTTATTAATTGTGGGAATTACGCTATGTCCCCAGAAACAGATGAGTCTCATAAAGGCTCATTCAAGGAAGGCAAACAGTACCCTCACAATGAATGAACTAAGTGTTAAGGAAATAACCAAGTGGTCAGCCAAGTGACCTGAAAAAAGCAGTGGGAGCCAGGTGTGTGTGTTGTAAGGCTGCCACACTGCTCTGCAGAGCATCTTTGGTATCCACAAAACACCTGTGGTGTCAGTAAACCACTAAGGGGGCTGGGTTCGAGATAAAACTGCTTACTCCAGCAAGGTAGTCAACCTGACTTCTTTATCTCCAAAATAAAGATAGTCTTAAAATATCAGAGAGTTGTGAAAGTTTGATGGTATAAATAAACCAGGAAGCCAATCCTTCTACCTGCAAAACTGGGTTCTTATTTATGTCAAGACCTATCTGGAGTGTGTTTTGGTTTTGGTTTTTTGTTTTTAATAAAAATTTTTAAAAAAGGAAATCCCCTGAATTTCAAGACAAGCCTATATTCTGGCAGGCAAAGAAAGCAGGGAATTATTTGGAGACTTGGGAAACAGAGTGAGTTCAGATTAACATTTGATCCACACCTTTTTGTTATTCACCTATTGAAAGCCACAGAACTCCATTCTCATCTCTTAAACTCCTTCAGTTTGAATGTGGTGGCTAAGTTTCTGCTCCTTCAGTTTGAATGTGGTGGCTAAGTCATCCCAAGTCCCACATGGCCAGAAACTAACTTCCAGAATTGGGACCAGGCTGCAGTATCTGGCTCCATGGTGGTAGAAGCTATTGGAATCCTTGCAACTTTGGAGTCTGTGATGATAATCAAGGAAAAGATATTCATAAAAACTTAAGATGGAGAAAGAGCTGTGTGAGGGGGCACTGGGAGGAGAGAGTGGAATGATATTGGTATGTAAAGTGAATAAATAAATTCATGAAGAAATCAGGTGGGGCTAGGAGCATAGCTAAGTTGGTAGAGTGCCTGCCTAGACCACACGAAGCCCTAGATTGGTTCCCAGCACCATAAAGAACAAGTGTGGTGTCAAACACTTATAATCTTAACACTTGAGAGAGAGAAATGGGAAAGTTAGAGGTTTGCAGTTATCTGTAACTATTTATGGGTTACAGGCTAGCCTGTGAGACCCTGTATCAAAACAAAACAACAAAAAACAATTAGAATGTAATATCATAGCAAACCTCAAGAACCTGTGCAGCCCGTAGCATGACTTTGGGAGATGACAGAAGCTGTTGCAGGAACAGGACAAAGCACAGATATGCAGCATTACCATGTAATTTTTTGCAAATAGCTCAGTGCACTCCAGTTTGCTTCCAGGACCTCCCTCGTGGTGCTATTCAGTAGAGTGACCACTTCGTAGGACACATACAATTAAGTGTGGACTGGTGCCGTTTTTTTCTGTGTGCTGTACTGATTTCAGAGAAAACAGACCACACATATAAGCAGTATTGAATTCATCTGGCTCTATTATCCTGAACACTGGGAAAGGAGTGCCCGAAGGGGAAACAACCTAGACTGGGCTGGTACATACACTGTGCTAATCTGAAAGGCTATAAACAAGATTGTTTACCTGTCTGCTGAGAGATGCTGTTCATTTTTTTTTCTTAAAACAAAGGTACAGTTTCTTTCTCACTGAGGAAGCATGCTCTAACAATGTAACATATAAATACACCTTGATTTTGAGGTAGCCAGTCCAGTGACATTAACAAAAATTAGCATGTGTTAATTAGACTGAAGGGGAAAAGCAGTAGGTGGGTTTCCTGAGTCAAATCCTCCTAGATGTGCCTCACTCCAACCTTTAAGGAGAGGCCCTTGATCCTGTGAAGGTTCTATGCCCCAGTATAGGGGAATGCCATGGCCAGGAAGAGGGAGTGGGTGGGTTGGTGAGCAGGGAGAGAGGGCAGGGAATAGGGTGTTTTCGGAGGGGAAACTAAGAAAGGGAATAACATTTGAAATGTGAACAAAGAAAATATCTAATAAAAAACAAAAGACCCAGTGGCTGCATGATGTTACACAAGCAAGACCCCATCAGTAGCATGAAAATGATGTTTAACTTAAAGGGTCACTGGGAAGATTAAATGGGGTAATGTGTGTGAAAGGCCAAACTTAATTCAGAGAAATAGTGAGCATCCATCCATTTAGCAAGTATTTATGGAGCATGCACCACTCAGTGGACTTGAAACATAAGTAAATAAGGTAATTGGTGGTCCATTGGGGTTGGGAGCGGTGGGCAGTGTGTCCTTAAAATACTGTCACACCATTTGTGTTATCTTATTCTGACTGTAAGGAGCTGTTTTGCAGCTCTGGGTTGTATATAACTAATAGTGCACTAACCTCCCACTTTTGTCTGCATTTTGCATTAATTATTAATTTAATTACTAATAGGATATTAGTTGCTAATGATCAACAGTACCACTCTGAAAATATTTAGTGGAAAATTCTGTGTTTTCAAGAGATTCCATTCACCTGCCTTTTATTGTACTGTATTGTTTTAGTGGTAATTCTTGACAGTCTCTTCTTTGTCCAGCTTATAAGTTCAGTTTTATCATGGGTATCCAAAACGGAAAATGCACGATCCCTCTAGGGTTCAGGAGGGAAGACCTTGAAATATTATCCCTGGAGAAAAAAAAATAGGGACTTTGATAGAACAAGATTTTAGCTGTTTTTCCATAACTTCTGTCCTGAAGAGGTTTGCTTGACTCTCCAGCCTCTATGAAAAAGTGGCCTTGCACATGCTCATTGATTCCAGCCATCCCAACCTGCAATTGTGTCTGCTGTGGGCTTTATTATTTTTTTCTAATTATTTTAGAACCTTGCCAGTTTCCTCAGTCATGAGTCAAGCAAAATTCTTAAACACATACAAATTTTTGTATGAGGAAATGATTTAAACTTTTTTTTAGACAAGGTCCCACCATGTGGTCCCAGTTGGTAAGGAACTTGATAGGTAGACATCCCTGGGATCAAGCTTATAGCCTCGCTTCTACCTCGAGCTCTGAGTGCTGGGAATGCAAGAGTGAGCCATTATACCCAGCTTGATTTTTAACGTTGTTTGAAAATTACACATAACTTCTTGGGTGTTTTTTATATATATATAATTAAGTCCATTTATTTGCTACAAACAATGCACAATAATTTAAAGGTTGCAAAGAGAAAGATTTCGATAGCTTTTGGAACACTTTTGATAGCTACCGAATCTTTTAATTGCTGAATTTCTTAACTTTTTTTCCATAAAATGATTTTTTTTTTAATTTCCAGGCCATGAAATTGTTTTCTTTTCTTTTTTTATTAGATATTTACATTTACATTTCAAATGATATCCAAAAAGTCCCCTATACCCTCCCTCCGCCCTGTTCCCCTACCCACTCACTCCCACTTCTTGGCCCTGGCATCCCCCTGTACTGGGGCATATAAAGTATGCTAGACCAAGGGGCCTCTCTTCCCAATAATGGCCGTCTAGGCTATCTTCTGCTACATATGCAGCTGGAGACATGAGCTCTGGGGGTACTGATTAGTTCATATTGTTGTTCCACCTATAGGGTTGCAGACCTCTTGGGTTCTTTTTATATTTTCGATATTAGCCCTCTATCAGATGTAGGGTTAGTAAAGTTCTTTTCCCAACCTGTGGGTTGCCATTTTGTCCTATTGAAAGTGTCCTTTGCCGTACAGAAGCTTTTCAATCCAGTTGTCAATTGTTGAACTTAGAGAATGAGCTATATTGGTGTTCTGTTCAAGAACTTTCCCCTGTGCTGATGTGTTCGAGGCTCTTCCCACTTTCTCTTCTGTTAGATTCAGCTTTTTTGGTTTTATGTGAAGGTCCTTGATTCACTTGGACTTGACCTTTGTATAAGGAGATAAAAATGGATAAATTTGCATTCTTCTACATGCTGACCGCCAGTTGAACCAGCACCATTTGTTGTAAATGCTGTCATTTTCCTACTGGATGGTTTTGCCTTCTTTGTCAAAGATCAAGTGACCATCAGTATGAGAGGTTATTTCCCGGTCTTCAATTATATTCCATTTATCTACCTATCTGTCTCTGTAAAAATACCATTCCATTTTTATCTCTATTGCTCTGTAGTAAATCATGAAGTCAAGGATGGTAATTCCCCCAGAAGTTGTTGAGAATAGTTTTCACTATCCTGGGTATTTGCTATTCCAGATGAATTTGGGAATTGCTCTTTCTATCTCTGTGAAGAATTCAGTAGAGATTTTGATGGTTTTTGCATTGAATCTCTAGATTGCTTTTGGTAAAATGGCCATTTTTACTATGTTAATCCAGGCAATCCATGAGCAAGGGAGATCTTTCCATCTTCTGAGGTCTTCACTTTCTTTCTTCAGAGACTTGAAGTTCTTGCATACAGATTTTTCACTAGCTTGGTTAGAGTCACACCAATGTATTTTATACTACTTGTGACTATTGTGAAGCATGTTGTTCCACCAGTTTCTTTCTCAGCCCTTTTATCATTTGAGTAGAAGAAGGCTACTGGTTTATTAGAGTTAATCCAGCCACTGTGCTGAAGTTGCTTATCAGGAATAAGAGTTCTCTGGTAGAATTTTGGGGTTCTTTTATATATAGTATCATATCATCTGCCAATGGTTATATCTTGACTCCCACCTACTCAATTTGTATCTCTTTGATCTCGTTTTGTTGGTTAATTGCTCTGGCTAAAACTTTGAATGCTATACTGAATAGAGAGGGAGGAAAGTGAGCAGCCTTGTCTTGTTCCTAATTTTAGTGAAGTTAGACTCCAGAGAACCGAAACCCCTATTAAAACATGGAGTACAGAACTAAACAAAGAATTCCCAACTTTGAAAAACCTTGAATGACTGAGGAGCACTTAAAGAAATGCTCAACATCCAAATCAAAATTATTCTGAGATTCCACCTCACAACAGTCAAAATGGCTAAGATCAAAAACACAAGTGACAGCAAATGCTGGCAAGGATATGGAGAAAGAGGAACATTCCTCCATTGCTGGTGGAATTGCAAGCTGGTAGAACCACTCTAGAAATCAATCTAGCATTTTCTCAGAATATTGGAAATTGTTCTACCTGAAGACCCAGCTATAACACTGCTGGGCATATACCCAAAAGATGCACCAACATATAACAAGGATACATGCTCCTCTATGTTTATAGAACCCTTATTTATAATAGCCAGTAGCTGCAAACAATACAGATGTACCTCAACAGAAGAATGGATACAGAAAACATGTTACACTTGCATAATGGAGTACTATTCAGCTATTAAAAACAATGACTTCATAATATTCACAGGCAAATAGATGGAACTAGAAAATATCATACTGAGTTAGGTAACCCCGACACAAAAGAATTCACATGATATGTACTCACTGATAAGTGGATATTAACCCCCAATCCCAGAATACTCATAATACAACCCAGAAACTGTATGGAGCTTAAGAAGAAGACCATAGATGGGGGAACAAAATAATCACAAGAAGGGAGGAACCAGAGATGGAGAGAAGAGAGTGAGGGTTAAAAGGTGGCAGGATCAGATATTAGAAGGGACAGGAGAGAAGTACAAAGGGTCAGGAAATCAAATAAAAATATGTAGCAGGGAGTGGGGGTGGGGAAGTAACTAAAAAGTCCCAGACACCAGGGAAGTAGGAGGGTCCGAAGACTCAGAGGATGACATTAACTGAAATATGCAACAAAGAGGAGATGGACCCTGGAGAGGTCACCTCCAGTAGATAGGCATGGCCCACAGTTGAGGGATGGGGCCACCCAGCCATCTCAAAAATTTTAACCCAGAAATGTTCTTGTCCAAAAGAAAGACAGGAACAAAAATGGTACAGAGGCTGAAGGAAAGGCCATCCAAAGACTGCCCCTCCTAGGTATCCATCCTATCTATAGTCACCAAACCAAACACTATTGCTGATATCAAGAAGCAATTGCTGCTGGGCAGTGGTGGTGCACGCCTTTTTTTTTTTTTTTTTTTTAATGTTAGGAACCTTTTTCAGTATTCAAATTTATTTTTTACAGCATGATTTTCAATGTTTACATTGTTTTCCACTTTGTATATATTCCATAATATGTTTTTTATTAGATATTTTCTTAATTTACATTTCAAATGCTAGCCCGAAAGTTCCCTTCCCCCTCCCACATCCCTGTTCCCCTGCCCACCCACTCCCACTTCTTGGCCCTGGCGTTCCCCTGTATTGGGGCATAAAAAGATTGCAATACCAAGGGGCCTCTCCTCCCAATGATGACCGACACCTTTAATCCCAGCACTCAGGAGGCAGAGGCAGGCAGATTTCTGAGTTCGAGGCCAGCCTGGTCTACAGAGTGAGTTCCAGGACAGCCAGGACTACACAGAGAAACCCTGTCTCGAAAAACAAAACAAAACAAAACAAAACAAAACAAAACAAAAAAACAAAAACAATAAAAAAAAAGAAGCAATTGCTGACAGGAACCTAGTATGGCTATTCGCTGAGAGATGCTACTAGCACCTAACCAATATAGATGCAGATACACACAGCCAACCACAAGGATGAGCCCTGGGATCCCAGTGGAAGAGCTAGGGGAAGGATTGAAGGAGCTGAAGAAATTGCAAGGATGTAGGAAGAACAGAATCAATTAACCAGACCACCCAAAGCTCCCAGAGACTAAACCACCAACCAAAGAATATACATGGAGGGACCCATGGCTCCAGATACATATGTAGCAGAGGATGGCCTAGTTGGTCATCAATGGAAGGGGAGGCCCTTGGTTCTGTGGAGGTTTGATGCCTCAGCATAAGGAGATGCTAGAGTGGTGAGGCAGGAGTGGGTAAGTGGGTGGAGGATCACCTTCATAGAGGCAAAGGGAAGGGGAGAGGCGGGAAAAGATGGGGAGTTATGGATGGGTAACCAGGAAGGGGGATCTTATTTGAAATATAAAAGAATAAAATGATTAATAAGTTAAAGAATTAAATTAAATTTAAAAAGAGAAAAGAAAGTTACACATAAACTTAAAATAATTTTGTATTTATACTTTAATGAACAGTTCCACTCTATTGGGATTTTCCTTATGCCATTGTTTCAAGGATATTAAATTCTAACTGGATTTTCAGCTCAGTTGTAAAAAAAATCTAAGAGAAGGTATATTTTAACCCACCAGTGCTTTAAAGCTTTTATAAATTTTCTATTAGGATTCCTGATAATTCTGTTGTGCTAAGAAAGCAGGTGCTATGTTGTGACAGATGTGCTTAATCAGACGAGAAGTGACTTGTGTTAATTCCCTGTAGAAACGTTCTTTAAAAGAAGTAAGATGGTTAGAACACTAGAGAGACATTAGGATATATAGATTGAAATCATCAGATTAAGCTTAAAGAGAAAAAAAAATCACGTATTTTTCTCTGCTTGGAAGGTTCTTTCCTTAGCATCTTGGGCCTGGTCTGGAATGCTAATGAAGATGCTCTGTTGGGACCAGGTGTAAGCTCACAGGCAACTTTCAGATTCTCCTTTATGCACAGTTAAGAATTTTTTCAGGCTGGAAGTGATTTCAGCCCCTGGCTGTGTCTAGTATTCTGATGGTAACTGCTAACTCACTCCAACTTCTCTGGCTTCAAACCCTGTATCAGTGAGGGCTCTTTCTCCTGCCAACCTCAAAGACTTATTTTCATGGGCAAAGCACTTGTAGCTACCCAGAATATAAAATATCTTTCAAAGCTACCTTAAATATACGTACGAAAAGGAGGGTTCCTGGGGTCTATTTTATGCAATAACAATGCATGTTCTTTATGTTTGCAGGAATTGAGATCTTTGGAATATCCCTTGCAGGTGTTCCTTATAGATTTTTTGTATTTATAAATGGACTTCCATGTAATAGATCAATTCCTTTAATTCTTTGGGGATAGAGATTGTGGAAGGGCTTCTACCTTTCCTCCCATTTGAAAGTAACCCAACTGAGGATGATGGTTAACGCAGGAACTCAAAACTGTTCAAAGTACAGAGAATAAACACCAGTGGAGTGCTCAGCCACAAACTGGGGCACATCTGTACAACACCCCCTCTTTTTTTATTTATTATTAGAGAGTTTCTTCATTTACATTTCAAGTGTTATCCAAAAGTCCCCTATATGCTCCCCTACCCTCCCTCTCCCTCTACTTGGCCCTGGCATTCCCCTGTACTGGGGCCTATAAACATGGCTAGACCAAGGGCCTTTCTTCCCGAATAATGGCCAACTGCATCTCTACATGTTTCTCGTTGTCACTGCCCTTCAATCAGGATCTTCTGGTCTGTTTGTCTTCATATCTGTATTCTGTGCTACTTTCTACTTTCACTGACTCCTTAAGCATTTCACCATATCTGCATAGTAAAGTACCAGGCTTTAGGACATGAGGTGCCTCTTATAATGTTTCAATAATAGCATTTATTTTTAGTCTTACTTCTTTTTTTTAATTATTTGTTTCTTTTTTATTTTGTTTTTATTTCAAAATTTTTTATTAGAACTACTTTGTTTACATTGCAAATGTTATCCCCTTTTCTAGTTTCCCCTCCAAAAATCCTCTATCCCCTTTGCCCCTGCTCTACAACCAACCCAGTCCCATTCCTGGTCATGACATTCTCCTATACTGGGATATAGAGCCTTCACAGGACCAAAGGCCTCTCCTCCCATTGATGACTGACTAGGCCATCCTCTGCTACATATATAGCTAGAGCCACAAGTTCCACCATGTGTTTCCTTTGATTGGTGGTATAGTTCCAAGCAGCTCTGAGGATGCTGTTTAGTTCATATTGATGTTCCTCCTATGTGGCTTCAGTCCCCTTCAGCTCCCTGGGTATTTCTCTGGCTCCTTCATTGGGGACCTTGTGCTCCGTCCAATGGATGACTGTGAGCATCCACTTCTGTATTTTCCAGGCACTGGCAGAGCCTTGCAGGAGACAGCTATATCAGTCTCCTGTCAGCAGGCTCTTGTTGGCATCTGTCTAGTGTCTGGGATTGGTGGTTGTTTATGAGGTGGATCCCCAAGAGGGGTAGTCTCTGGATGGTCATTCCTTAAGGCTCTGCTCTAAACTTTGTATCTGTAACTCCTTCCATGGGTATTTTTCCCCATTCTAAGAAGGAACGAAGAATCCACACTGTAGTCTTCTTTCTTCTTGAGTTTCACGTATTTTTCAAATTGTATCTTGGGTAGTTTAAGTTTCTGGGCTAATATCCACTTATCAGTGAGTGCATTTTATGTGTGTTCTTTTGTGATTGTGTTACCTCACTCAGGATGATATCCTCCAGATACATCCATTTGCCTAGGAATTTCATAAATTCATTATTTTTAATGGCTAAGTAGTATTCCATTGTGTAAATGTACCACATTTTCTGCATCCATTCCTCTGTTGAGGAACATCTGGGTTCTTTTGAGCTTCTGGCTATTATAAATAAGGCTGCTATGAACACAGTGGAGCATGTGTCCTTATTACCAGTTGGAACATCTTCTGGATATATGCCCAGGAGAGGTATTGCAGGATCTTCCAGTAGTACTATGTCCACTTTTCTAGGGAACTGCCAAACTGATTTCCAGAGTGTTTGTACCACCTTTCAATCCCACCAGGAATGGAGGAGTGTTTCTCTTTCTCCATATCCTTGCCAGCATCTGCTGTCACCTGAATATTTGACCTTAGCCATTCTGACTGATGTGAGGTGGAATCTCAGAGTTGGTTTGATTTGCATTTCCCTGATGACTAAAAATGTTGAACATTTTTTCAGGTGCTTCTCAGCCCTTCAGTATTCCTCAGTTGAGAATTCTTTGTTTATCTCTGTACCCCATTTTTAATAGGTTTATTTGATTTTCTGGAGTTCAGCTTCTTGAGTTCTTTGTATATATTGGATATTAGTCCCCTATCAGATTTAAAATTGGTAAAGATCCTTTCCCAGTCTATTGGTGGCCTTTTTGTCTTATTGACCATGTCTTTTGCCTTACATAAGCTTTGAAATTTTATGAGGTCCCATTTGTCAATTCTCAATATTACAGCACATGACACTGCTGTTCTGTTCATAAATGTTTCCCATGTGCCCATATCTTTGAGGCTTTTCACTACTTTCTTCTCTATAAAATTCAGAGTCACTGGTTTTGTGTGGAGTTCCTTGATCCACTTAGACTTGAGGTTTGTACAGTGAGATAAGAATGGATCACTTTGCATTCTTCTACCTGATAACTGCCAGTTGTGCCAGCACCATTTGTTGAAAATGTAGTCTTTTTTACACTGGATGGTTTCAGCTCCCTTGTCAAAGATCAAGTGACCATAGGTGTGTGGGTTCATTTCTGGGTCTTCATTTCTATTCCACTGATCTACCTCTCTGTTGCTACACCAGTACCATGCAGTTTTTTAATCACAATTGCTCTGTAGTACAGCTTGAGGTCAGGCATGGTGATTCCACCAGAGGTTCTTTTATTGTTGAGAATAGTTTTTGCTATCCTAGGTTTTTTGTTTTTCCAGATGAATTTGCAAATTGCCCTTTCTAACTCAGTGAAGAATTGAGTTGAAATTTTGATGGGAATTCATTGACTCTGTATATTGCTTTTGGCAAGATAGCCATTTTTACTATATTAATCCTGCCTATCCATGAGCACGGGAGATCTTTCGATCTTCTGAGATTTTCTTCCATTTCTTTCTTCAGAAACTTGAAGTTCTTATCATACAGATCTTTCACTTCCTTAGAGTCACACCCAGGTATTTAATATTATTTATGACTATTGTGGAGGGTGTTGTTTCCCTAATTTCTTTTTCTGCCTGTTTATCCTTTGTGTAGAGAAAGGCCACTGATTTGTTTGAGTTATTTTTATATCCAGCTAATGCACTGAAGCTGTTTATGAGGTTTAGGTGTTCTCTGGTGGAATTTTTAGGGTCACTTATATATACTATTATATTATCTGCAAATAGTGATATTTTGACTTCTTCCTTTCAAATTTGTGTCCCATTGATCTCCTTTTTTTGCCTAATTGCTCTGGCTAGGACTTCAAGTACTATATTAAATAGGTAGGGAGAAAGTGGGCAGCATTATCTAATCCCTGAATTTAGTGGTATTGCTTCAAGTTTCTCTCCATTAAGTTTGATGTTGGCTACTGGTGGTTTGCTGTATATTGATTTTATTATGTTTATGTATGGGCCTTGAATTCCTGATCTTTCCAAGACTTTTATCATGAAGGGCTAGGTTGGACTTTCTCAAATGCTTTCTCAACATCTATGGAGATGATCATATGGTTTTTGTCTTTGAGTTTGTTTATATAGTGGATTATGTTGATTAATTTCTGTATATTAAACCATCTCTGCATCCCTGGAATGAAGCCTACTTGATCATGATGGATGATCATTTTGTTGTGTTCTTGGATTCGGTTAGCAAGAATTTTATTGAGTATTTTAGCGACAATATTCATAAGGGAAATTGGTCTGAAGTTCTCTTTCTGTGTTGGATCATTGTGTGCTTTAGGTATCAGAGTAATTGTGGCTTCATAGAGTAAATTGGGTAGAGTACCTTGTGCTTCTATTTTGTGAAATAGTTTGAGGAGAATTCGAATTAGGTCTTCTTTGAAGGTCTGATAGAACTCTGCCTAAACCCATCTGGTCCTGGGCTTTTTTTTTTTAAGACAATTAATGACTGCTTCTATTTCTTTAGGGGATATGGGGCTGTTTAGATCATTAATCTGATCTGGATTTAGCTTTGGTGCCTGGTATCTGTCGAGATAATTGTCCATTTCTTCTAGGTTTTCCAGTTTTGTTGACTATAGCCTTTTGTAGTAGGATCTGATGATGCTTTGGATTTCCTCATGTTCTATTGTTATGTCTCCCTTTTCATTTCTGATTTTGTTAATTAGGATACTGTCCTTGTGCCTTCTAGTTAGTCTGGCTAAGGGTTTATCTATCTTGTTGATTTTCTCAAAAAACAGATCCTGGTTTGGTTGATTCTTTGTATAGTTCTTTGTGTTTCTACTTGGTTGATTTCAGCCCTGAGTTTGATTACTTCCTGCCTTGTACTCCTCTTAGGTGAATTTACTTCCTTTTGTTCTAGTGCTTTTAGGTGTGCTGTTAAGCTGCTAGTGTGTGCTCTCTCTATTTTCTTTTTAGCGGTGCTCAGAGCTATGATTTTTCCTCTTAGGACTTCTTTCATTGGGTCCCATAAGGTTGGGTATGCTGTGGCTTCATTTTCATTAAACTCTAAAGTCTTTAATTTCTTTCTTTATTTCTCCCTTGACCAAGTTATCATTGAGTAGAGTGTTGCTCAGCCTCCACGTGAATGTTGACTGTCTACTATTTACTTTGTTATTGAAGATCAGCCTTATTCCATGGTGATCTGATAGGATGCATGCGAAAATTTCAATATTTTTGTATCTGTTGAGGCCTGTTTTGTGACAAATTATATGATCAGTTTTGGAGGAGGTGCCATGAGGTGCTGAGAAGAAGGTATATCCTTTTGTTTTAGGATAAAATGTTCTGTAGATATCTGTTAAATCCATTTGTTTCATAACTTCTGTTAGCAGCCATGTGTCTCTGTTTAGTTTCTCTTTCCAGGATCTGTCCATTGTTGAGAGTCGGGTGTTGTAGTCTCCCATTATTATTGTGTGAGGTGCAATATGTGCTTTGAGCTTTACTATAGTTTCTTTAATAAATGTGTATGCCCTTGCATTTGGAGCATAGATATTCAGAATTGAGAGTTCATCTTGGAAGATTTTACATTTGATGAGTATGAAGTGCCCTGCCTTGTGTTTTTTGATAACTTTGGTTTGGAAGTCGATTTTATTCATTATTAGAATGGCTACTCCAGCTTGTTTCTTCAGACTGTTTGCTTGGAAAATTGTTTTCCAGCCTTTTATTCTGAGGTACTGTTTGTCTTTGTTCCTGATGTGGGTTTCCTTTATGCAGCAAAAAGTTAGGTCCTGTTTGTGTAGCCAGTTTGTTAGTCTATGTCTTTTTATTGGGGAATTGAGTCCATTGATATTAAGAGATATTAAGGAAAAGTAATTGTTACTTCCTGTTTTTTGTTGTTAGAGTTGGGATTCTGTTCATGTGGCTATCTTCTTTTAGGTTTGTTGAAGGATTACTTTCTTGCTTTTTCTAGGGCCTTTTTTCCCTCCTTGTGTTGGTGTTTTCCCTTTATTATCCTTTGAAGGGCTGGATTCGTGGAAAGATATTGTGTGAATTTGGTTTTGTCATGGAATACTTTGGTTTCTCCATCTATGGTAATTGAGAGTTTTGCTGGGTATAATAGCCTAGGATGGCATTCATGTTATCTTAGGGTCTGTATAATATCTGTCTATGATTTTCTGGCTTTCATAGACTCTGATAAAAAGTCTGGAGTAATTCTGATAGGTCTGCCTTTATATGTTACTTGACCTTTATCCCTTACTGCTTTTAATATTCTTTCCTCATTTAGTACATTTGTTGTTCTGATTATTATGTGTCAGGAGGAATTTCTTTTCTGGTCCAGTCTATTTGGTGTTCTGTAGGTTTCTTGTATGTTCATGGGCATCTCTTTCTTTAGGTTAGGGAAGTTTTCTTCTATAATTCTGGCCCTTTAAGTTGAAATTCTTCATTCTCATATATACCTACTGTCCTTAGGTTTGGTCTTATCATTGTGTCCTGGATTTCCAGGATGTTTTGAGTTAGGATCTTTTTACATTTTGCATTTTCTTTGATTGTTGTGTCCATGTTTTCTATGTAATATTCTGCACCTCAAATTCTCTCTTCCATCTCTTGTATTCTGTTGCTGATGCTCTATGGTTCCTGATTTCTTTCCTAGGGTTTCTATCTCCAGAGTTGTCTCCCTTTGTGACTTCTTTATTGTTTCTTCTTCCATTTTTAGATCCTGGGTGGTTTTGTTCAATTCAATCACCCGTTTGGTAGTGTTTTCCTGTAACTCTTTAAAGGATTGTTGTGTTTCCTCTTTAAGGGCTTCTAGCTGTTTCCCTGTGTTTTCCTGTATTTCCTTCTTAAAGTCCTCCATCATCATCATGAGAAGTGACTTTAGATACAAGTCTTGCTTTTCTGGTGTGATGGTGTATCCAGGACTTGCTATGGTGGGAGAGTTTGGTTCTGATGATGCCAAGTAACCTTGGTTTCTGTTGCTTCTGTTCTTACACTTGCCTCTTGCCATCTGATTATCTCAAGTGCTTGCTGCCCTCAATATATCTGATTGGAGCCTGTCCTTCCTATAATCCGGGTTGATTCAGGACTCCTCAGAGTCCAGCTTTCTCTGTGATAGTGTGATTCTGAGATCCTGTGAACCTGAGATTCTGGGTGTGCCAGAGTTCTTGGCAGTCAAGCTTCCTCTGAGACCCTGATATCCTGGTGTGACCAAGCTCCTGTTATCCTGGGATCCTGGGATCCTAAGCTCCTGGGCATGTTACAATGCCTGGAAATGGTGTCTCCTCTGAGGACCATTGGGCTGTCTGGTATGTTCGAAACCAAAGTATACTAGTACTGATCAGAAGGAACCCGAGCCAATCGTCAGGCAGGGCTCCAGTGTCCTTACTCCTGCTGTCACAGGCCCATCACAATTGGATTGGAACCAATGTTGTGTTCCACTCACCAGTGATCCTAAGATAGCATGGAGAGTCCTCTGGGGACCATGGGACTATCTGCTGAGTTCGAGCCCAAAGTGACCTGGAGCTGGCGCTGACCGGAAGAGCAGTCTTACTTCTTTTAAACAGAAGGCTTACTCTCTACTTATTCACTGACCTTTCAAAAAATTCTAAGCTTTCTTAAACCAAGAGTACTGGACTTGATTTGGAAGTTATAATAGAGATCTCAAGTTGAAAATGACATTCAATGACATCCAAAGTTTGTTATGCCAATGGAAAAAAATCTCTTTTGATGAGACAGAAATCCAAAAATTATGAAATACAAACATCAAAATATTGATGCTATCTCTTATACTTTTTATTGACTGTCATTTGGATATTTAGGTAAATGAATTCCTAAGGTATTTTTTTTTCTCCAAATCAGGAATCTCATCATTGACATTCAGTTCAAGGCATTTCAAAAAAAAAAAAAGAAGAAGAAGATTATCTCAAGACACATGCCAGGACAAAATGTAGTGTGCTGGTTTAAGCACATGGCAGCTAGAAAGCATGAAAAAGCCCAAGAACATTAGTCAAATCAGTGAGCAATTACTTTTCTATTGCTGTGGCCTAACACCGTGGACAAGGCAACTTATAGAAGGAAGGTTTTATTTGGACTTACCATTCCAAAGAGATAAGAGTCAGTCGCCATCAGTGCAGGGAAGCAGATAGGCATGGAGGATGGAACAGCAGACGGAGAGCCCACATCTTTTTCTTTTTAACTTTTTATTGTTTTCACATCATGCACCCCAGTCTTAGTTATCTCTTCCCTTTGTATCTGCCCTCCACCCTCACAACCTATGCCCCGAAGAGAGAAAACAAATCTCATTGTGGAAGCTGTATTATGTCACAGTGTGCCCCACAGTATTGCTTTTTGATTACACTTCTTTGCTTACACATGTTCATTGTAATAATGCCTTGGTCTGGCATGATGCCTCTGCCTCCTGCTACTCTAACAATACAGGAACCTAGCGGGGATATCCTGTTGTTGCCCTGTGTCTTGAGCATACTGTAGTTTCGGATTTGTAGGACTGGCCTCTTTAGGATCTCCAGCAGTTTATCCGTGGGATAGATGTTGTGGTAAGTCGATTCAAATCCCTGGATCTGAGCCTGAGTGGTATCTGATCTGGTCAGCCCACCAGCTAACCCACTCTCATGCCCCTGGGGTCAGCTCACCCCAGCTCATTAGCAACCACAGCAACTGCGGCCAGCTCTACCCTGACACCCAGATGAAGTGCTAGGCCTGTTCTCTCATATGCTGTCACAGGTGAGGGACATAATCAGCTCTCCCACTCTCATGACCACAAGGCCAACTCTCACACCTGCCATAGATGACAAGGGACAATAGGAGGGAGGAAGGTATCTCTCTTCGTTCATGCCACTACACAGCAGACAAGAGGCAAGGCCAACTCTCCTATGCTCACATCCTCTGGGCCAGCTCACCTGCCACCCACCCATTCAGGGCCAGCTCTACTATGCCTCTCAGACAAGGTTCAGAGCCTACTTTTCCAAGTGTTGCAGTGGGTGGGGGGAGAGCTCACAATTTAAACCATAAGAAGAACAGATTGGGTACAAGGAATGACAAGAAGCTTTGAAACCTCAGGGGACACACTTCTAGCAAGGCCACGCCTCCTAAACCTGCACAAACAGTGCCACCAACAAATGATGAAATATTCAAACCTCTGATCCCAGGGAGGACGTGTGCATCCAAGTAACCACACTGCCTCAAAAAATAAAAGTAGAGAGTGAGAAGACACCTAGAGTCAACCCCTGCTACGCATACACTAACACATAGTGACACACAAGCACAGATGATATCAAAATCAGTAAGAAAGGCTGATTATATTAATAAGTGGTATTAGAAAAACTGTAAGTAAACTTCAACCCCTGTCATAATACCTAAATGTAAAACCTAAATCTATAAAATTCCTAGAAGACTAACATGAGAGAAAAATCTTTCTATCCTTGAAGATAGATGCAGATTCACTAGCAAGACCCCCAAAGCACAACCTGAGGGAAAATTGACAAATTTATCAAAGTTAGACCTCCTGTTCTTCTAAGCATTCATCAAGGCAGTGAAAAGGCCAACTCACACACAAGAAGAAAGTATCTTTTAAAGAGTACTTACAATTCAATTCATGAGACGTGCTAGCAGAAGGGAAGACTCTTTGAAGAGAGGAAGAGAGGAAGTGAGGACGCAGGGATGGGAGAGGGAGCGAAGAAAGGGGAGAGAAAGAACCAAGGGAAATAATGTATATTCATGAAGGTGCAAGAGGGAAGCCCATCCCTCTGTGTGCTAAGTTTAAATTTTTAACTTCAATTTTTTTCCTGTCAAAAAAAAAAGTGCTTATAGACAGAATACATAAGTGACATTTTAAATTTAAGAAGTAAAATAACCCAATGGCTCTGAACAAAGGATACTTCCAGAAAGATGACACTTAAATTGACCATCAGCAATATTCTGAGGGAAATGGAAACGAGGCCACATCAAGATGCCACCTTACACCTCATATAATGAAAAGTTCAGATACCAAGCTAGAACCAAAGGTTGCTGTGGATGTCATATAAGTGAATCTTTTGTGCATTTTGTAAGTATAGCATAGATGGCACCTTTAGCTCTGTGAAAGATGATCCCAAATGGAAGATGATGCTTCCATTCCATTCTGAGATAGCTCTTCAAGGGAAATGGGAATAATTCTTAATAAGTGTTTGAGTCCACTAATATTTGAAGGAGCTTTATACTTAGAATAGCCAGACAGTCATGCCAATCCTATGCCTACCAAGAGGAAACAGATAATATGTGGAATAGCTACCCTAAAGCTACTACTCAGAGAGAAAACCACCTGTAAATCAATGTAATATTTTAAGCACACATTGTCTTGAATGTGATGAGCTAAACACACGCATGCACACACATGCGCACACACACACACACACCCCTATGCATGCATGTATGCATGCACATACAGTGTGGCATTCTAATTGTATGAAATTCCACAAGAGAAAAGATTCCCCTATGTCTACAGTCATCGGGACTGCAGTTCATAGGAGAGGGAGCAAACATAGATAGACTGCAAGAGCCAAGACGCTTTCCACAGTGGTGAAAATATTGTCTATCGTTATCAGAAGCTTCAGTTTGCTACTTCAGACATGTGGAACTTGTATGTTAAGGTTATGTATAGATGAAGTTGGGTTTTTAATCTTCATTTATTTTTACTTTATGTATATGAATGTTTTTCTCAACCTGTATTATGTGTTCCATGTGTGTGCCCAGTGTCTGTAGAGGACGGAAGAGGGCATCAGATGCCCCGGAACTCAAGTTACAGATGATTGGGAGGCTCCAGGTGGATAATGGATACAAACCCTGGTCCTCTGCAGTAGCAGCCAGTTTTCTTTGCCAAGCCATCATTCCACTCTTCTATGAATCTGCTGTTTACGAAAGGATGTGCTTCCTTAAAACGTCAAGTGGAATGCTGATTTAAGAGGGAAAATGACAGTATTATCTTACAGGCTTCCACCCTGCCTACAGTGTCACTTATAATCAAATTGAGTGGATATGGATTTTAGATTCATCTCTGTGTAATAAAGTTATTTACAGCAAGATTGAATTTGCAAATCCACTTTATGCATTATTTGTCCTCTGAAAAGAATCATCTGAAGATATAAAAATCATTCTTACAAAGAAAGGTGTAGTCTTGACATTTGTGGGAAGATAACTACCACCAAAGACCAGCTCCGTCTTCCTGCACATCTGTCTGTCTAGACATACATCAGGACAGCCAAGCATTCTAGTACAATGGGATGAGGTAAATTGCAAAACATGCTTTCTGGAAAACACAATTGTCACCTTTATATTTTATCTGTTAATGTTTTTAAATTAAAAAAATACTCTCATGTCATTTTAGAGAGCAGGGTTTTTTTGGGTTTTTTTTGGTTTTTTTTTTGTTTGTTTGGTTGGTTGGTTTAAAAACAAAACCCAAGATTTAAAACTGCAATAAATTTGGCTTTAAGAAAAACACACATCATTCTTATTTCTCCTGGTTTTAATCACAGAGGACTACCACTAGCACACAGAAACTGCTGCTCCAAGGGGACACATTGATTTTCCAAATGCAAGAGTCATTTAATATTAGTAATAATACTTGGCCGGTTACAGTGAAAGTCATCACTACTTGAGCTATTTGTTTTAAGAACAGAGGGAATCAGTGTGGTATGGAACTGTCCTGCTTTAGAATTTCTCAGACATGTTTCCTAAAGGCAGTTGTTTCTAGGTGACTATGTGCAGGCTTCTTTGCTGAGCAGTGAGAGAACCTTCCGTGTGTGTAGATGCTGTCATGCCTGGAATTCACTGTTTAGTGCTGAAGAATAAGTAGCTCTTAACAACCTTGCCTGTTGTTACTGGTAAGGATGGGGGGTTGGTATTCAGTAATGACTCTAAATATGAGGAGAAGATAGCCGAGCACTTACCTGTCATGACACACACCCCAATGTCAGCTTGTTGTGAGAACTGGATGACGAAAGCAAGAGAAATACCTACAAAGGCGCCAGACACATTCTAGAAATGACAATACAGTTACACAGTTTTATTATTATTATTTATTTAATTTTTATTCAAGGTCTGTCTATGTAGCCCTGGCTGTCCTGGAACTCACTCTATAGACCAGGCTAGCCCTGAACTCATAGAGATCTGCCTGTCTCTGCCTCCTGAGTGCTAGTATTAAAGGCACGTATCACCACGCCTGATTCTCATTATTATCATTTACTAGCCTGTATGTACTTAACTTATAGGCATTTAATAAGAACTACTGTACAGCAATAATTGAACAGATAAAGATAGTTTGCACCTATGCCATCAGTGAGAAAGAAAGCAGGGTGTTACTAGTTCTACAGTGCCGGTATCCTATACTCTGTTTGCACAAGAGTAGTCAGGATCACAGAGCTGATTTGCAGCAGGGCATACAATTTTTTCAATGACTGGAATATGTCCAGAGCTAGGTCACATTGCTCAGGTAGATGAGAACACCCATTCTCATGAAAAGTCAATAGCTTTATGCATTCAACCCTGTTGATGCTGTGACCAAGACCCATATAGGCAAGAAAGGATTCACTGAGGCTTATGGCTTCAGGAAGAGAGAGAGAGAGAGAGAGAGAGAGAGAGAGAGAGAGAGAGAGAGAGAGAGAGAGAACCCATTAGAGCTGGGAAGACATGGCTTTCAGGAGTAAGAAGCTGGCCGAGCACATTTCATTCCACACAAGAAGCAGAGAGAAAGAACAGGAACTGGGGGCAGGGGTGTAAAGGGCAGTCCTGTCCTTGGTGATATACTTCCTTCAGAAAGGCTCTACTTCCTAACGTTTTCATAACCTCACCAGCTGGGTTATGTCCAAATACATAAGCCCTGGGGGGGGGGGGGAGTGCACATTTCTCTTTCAAATCACCACAGTGACCGTCAGCTTTTAAAGAACAGTGTGAAGGTTTTATGAAGATGGACTTCACTGCCTCAGTTTTCTCACAGGAGACCCTGGTTTTCCATCACCTGTGGTCTCCTATCAGACTGTCACTGGATACTATAATTTTTAAATATAATTTATTTATTTTACTATTTTTATGTACATTAGTGGTTTACATGTGTGTATGTCTATGTGAGGGTGTCAGATCCTGGTGTTACAGATAGATGGCTGTGAGCGACCATGTGGGTTCTGGGAATTATACTTGGGTCTTCTGGAAGAACAGCTGACCCATTATCAGGCCCCACTGGGTACTATATTAAATAACACCAAGTCTTTGTTCATTAGTTAAATGTTGAATATTAAGTTTTCTACCCCCTCTGAGAAATTAAATCCATTGTACATGAGGTGCCTTTACTGTCTTACTGTCCCCAATTGCTTTTTGGGTTGTTTCTATTTCATTCTATTTTTTTATGCCAGTCACTGCGATAATTACACTGTAGATTTGTTTTCTTTGGCTTTTGCATGTTTAGGAAAAAGTTCTAGAATCAGATCGTGTCAATAGAAAAATCCTTGTTTTCTTCTGTTTTTCTCTTGTTGTTGTTGTTGTTTGTAAATTGAAACTCCACATACTCATCCATACAGAGGCTCGCAATACACAGCCAGAGCTTCTGTAACTCTACCTTACTGGGGTCAGAGATTAAGCATTTGGAGACAGATTAGTAATTGGACCAATGACTTTCTTCCTATGGGTTTCATCATTTGTGCTAATAATCCTTATATGTGTTATTGATGAGACACTAAAGCCAAGATGTAGGAGCTAATTATATTTAAAATCCTATGGAATTGCCATAATGATGTGTAACTGTCTTCAAGAGGTCTTAGCTAGCAGCCTTCTAGGGACTTTTTGTTAAAAACATCTATATGTCCCATTGAGATTCTCTTCAATTACCCTATTAGCTTTAGGATAATGTTACTGTTAGAATAAACTTGACAAGATTTCTATTTTTTTTATAGTTATGAATAATTAGAGGAAGAACAGACTGCAGAATCTGCAATTTTGTTCATTCGACTGAGTGTTTACTTGATGTGACCTTGACCAAATGTTTCTTAGTCTTGGGTATTTTTTCCTTAAAAATATGATTATGTAATGTATCTCACAGAGTTTGTATCTGCTTTTCACATATATGGTCTGTATTTGTATGCACTCTGTACAAAGTTTTGGGTGAAACAAACCACTTTTAATGTAGTAAAGGACTATTTTAAATACATTCACTGTGTGTTCATGCATGTATGCATTCCTATGTATACATGCTATGGTTTGGATATGAAATATCTCCCTGAAAGGCTCATATGCTGGATTCCTGGTCCACAGATGGTAGAGCTACAGAGAGACAATTAGATCATAAATGCATTAACCTCTTTAATGTGTTAATCCATTGATAAATTCAAGCTATTACAAGATGAGGCCTATGTACCCCTCCCAGAAGAGCTTTGCACAGTTAACGGCTATTCAGGTAAGAGGAGTCATATTCCTCAATGGTGTAGCTATAGGTAAATTGTTCAATACGTGATGCCTCCTACCAACATCATACAAGAATCCCTAAGTAAATGTGTGAGTCACAAAAACAGACATGAAAGTAGGAGGAGCATACTTGCTGGAAAGAAGAAAAGATTTGGCAGGACTGAGAGAGATATATGAGAAGATAATGGAGGAATAAACAATAAATATAAAATACACATTAAGATCTCCAAGGAAAAAGCACAGGGCCTACTTGGAGGAAGCAGGCTAATGATAGTCTATCTTTAGAGTATGTACTTTGTTTCGGGCCCTTCTCTGCCTCGTTTTCTGTGCCTACTATCCATCAGGTAGATATACTTCACACTATGATCAACTGCATACTCTACACCATAATGTTCTACCTCACCATTCATTGTCTGGGAAGCAAAGAGTCAAGGGACCATAACCTTTGACCTGTGAAGACATGAAGTAAAATAAATTTTCCCTTCCATGAGTTATCTCTTCCACTATTTTTCTCACATCAATTAAATTCTAGCAGTCCATGTATAATTTCATGTGTGTGTGTGTGTGTGTGTGTGTGTGTGTGTGTGTGTTAAAACATGTATCAATGCTCTGACCAACATTCTTATACTTCCTAATCAGCTCCAGTTTCCATAACACACTGAATCTTTGCTTTACCCAATGCATTTTAATAATGATGATTTCTATAAATGTCTCTATATACCAGACATATTTAGCATGGCAAACTCCCAAGACATTTACCTAGTAGCTCTTGGTGTCTCTTTTCTCTTTCCTTATGGTTATTTATGACCATGGTTAAACTTTCTCTAACTACCATTGACTGGCTGGCATAGAAGCAACACATTTATTCCAAACCCCTCCCACAAAAAGCTTCATGAAGGTAAGGTCCAGTCCTCTGGATTCTAAGGAATAACTTCAACTAAGGGCTCTACCTGACCTTCAAGAAGGGTCAGATTTTTTTTCTAGATATTCTAGGTCTATGTCCACTTGAGCTCTGTGTTCCTTAAAGTTTTTATCTCCCACACTCAGGGCTGAAGTCCCAACTGCAGTTGAGCCTGCAATGTCTGCCTTCACCAACAGGCAAAAGAGAATGGAAATGACTTGCTGCTGCATATGGGAAAGCCCAGGATCTAGATATAGGTGGACCCTACCCCTCGTTTCCATTATAGATAAACACCTGTGTATAACATACATGAGGACATACAGGAGTAGGAACCCTTCCTGTATGAACAATTCAAAAGATTTATACTTGGCTAAACTGCCAGAGTAAGCAAGCCAGGTGAGCCGGGTAGTCTCTGTGGCCTGGACCAGTGACTTGACTGCCATTCCTGGACTTAACCTGCTGTGTAAGGATACAGGAATCTTCAGAGAGGGAATTATCTAGGAGATATTTTGGTGATAGTACAGAACACCATTTCAGTTGAGGTTCCCTTGCTTTGGTTGGTGCCATTTACAGTAGTGCAGATTGGAAATGGAGCTTATTGTTTAGTTCATTCTAGTCCTAACATAATATGGTAGTTTGTGGTATAGTCTTAGCCAATGGTCTTTACCTATGTACAGTTAAGAATGGTTTAAAAATTAATATACTCTTTTTAGCATACTGAATACTGCGGGGCTGGCTTCTGCTGCTTCCTGGATCTTTACCCCATGATTACCTAAAGAATTATTGAGGGAGGAGGTTGCTGCTTTAGGCAACTCATGTTCCAAAATAGGCCAGTTTGGGCTGATGGGCCTGATGACCCTAGTTGGAGGTTTCTTTTGGATAGTAAATTTGGTGCCTAGGCCTCAACCAATTACATATAACTGGATTCCTAGGCTCTACAGATTTGCCAATAATGTTCTTGAGTTCCCTGTCAGGCCTTACCCTTTATATATATGACAGTGAATTACCCAATACCACCAGGAGACTATCATGATTTCCTTCCTAGGTCTATGTGCCCCCAATAACCCTAATGAGCACAGTGGTATTTTCCCTGCTTTGGGCAGTTTAGGTGATATCATCAGCGCAAGCATAGTATTGGGCAGCGTGGAGACCCTTTTCTTCAGTATTCTGCTCCCGAAGCAAACTCCTTTATGGCTTCTTCTCCTAGTTGCTTTTGAATGTAATATTTTAAAGAAATCTACCTGGAAGAGGAGTTGTATCTCAGTGGATAGACAGACTATGGGCTCCCTGGTTTTGGTCTTTCATAATTCTCATACCCAGCCTTGGCTTATGGTGTTATGGATCTTATCCATCAAAAGACAAAGACTGAATAGGACTATCATAGTCATGGAGCCTGTGTCAGTCTGATCTTTGTTGGGTTGGTGATGACTGGGTGATGACCCATTTATCCTCCATAGCCTTCTTAGCTAAGTGTGGTAAGTCCACAGGGTGACACCTGTGACCTTCACTGCTGTAAGAATATTGAAGAGCATGAGGTATGGGTCTTTCTATGTTGGCTTAAGGCTCTGTGTCAGGAGCCTATTTATTTCCATAAGCTCTCTAGGATAGAACTCATAAGCAGGCTTGGGCACAGACAAGGATGCAGAATTGTCCTCTGGGCTTGTTTCAGGATCTATGAGGACTTGATGGGGGAATTCTTAGTAAGTCTGTCTTGTGAATATCTCTTAGCTTATGAGGGACTCTGAAACATAATTTCTATTAGAGCAAAACCTTCTCAATATGGAGCTCACTTGGCCCTTAGAAGGACAAGTGGCTGGCCTTTTTTTTTTTTTTTTTTTTTTTTTTTTTTTTTTTTTTTTTTTTTTTTTTTTTGCCATTCTCAAGATTATATTTAGTTAAAGATTCCTCCAAGGTCCTATTTGTCCTTTCTACCTGTCCTGAGCTTTGTGACTTATAAGGACAATGTAGTGTCCAATCAATAGTTAGGACTTTTGCTAAATATTGGGAGCCCAGATATTGACTGTGATAGCCAGGCAGGCCTCTGTGAAACCTCAGGGACAGGGGAAATCCAAACCTAGGATTAACTCTTGGAGAAATTTCTTGATGACCACAGAGGCTGTCTCCATTTGGGTAGGATAGGTTTCCACTAATCCAGAGAAGGTATCTATGAAAACAAATACTTAAAACCAAGAACCATGGGTCTCATCTTTGTAAAGTCCACTTCCTAGTGTTCTCTGGGGGTGCTTTCTTGGGTGTGGATTGCTTCTTGGGCTTTTCTTCCTCCTCTGAGATTCACTTGTGCACAATTGGAACATCTTCAAAAACTTTGCTAGTTGAGGGTTATAATATCTGAGCCTGAGTAACTAAGCCAGTTCAGATGCCCCTAGATGAGTAGCCTGGTATGATGACCATTTGTCTTCCAATAGAAGGGAGTATGGGTCTGCTGACCAGCATGAACCATCCATTTGCCTCCTATTTGACATCTTCCATTTTTTTTGCCCATTTGTAGTTCTTCATGTATAGATTTGGTGCTGGAGTATTTGTGCACACAGGATAACCATGATCTGGAGAGGACTGTACTAGTTCGAAAGAGGTATAGATTGGATCTTTTGGTTCCTGGTGGTGATACCTTTATATGGAAGATGGAGCTGACGTAGCCCCAGTTAAATTCCTCCAAAAGTTCCCATGGCCAAAGCCATTCCACATGTCTTAAAGGAAAGTGAGGTCCCAAGGTAAAAGAGACTATCTCTCCCACCCAAGTTGGGGGAATTACTCCTCCATATGGCCAAGGGTCACATACAGGTATATAGAGAGGGAAAGCCAACTTTCCCCTCAGCTATACTCTAATGGCACTGAGAAAAGCAAACAGGCAGAAGTTTGGGTTTCCTTGAGTGACCTGAACAAATCAAGAGAATTCATGTCCCCAACAGGAGGATGCACCAGACTGCTTTGTATTACTATATCTTGCTGTGATAACCTGGTACCTGGCATACAATGGTCATCTGATATGTTGATGGGATTAATTCCATCTTCTTGCTTTGTTGATCTTAGTACTGAATGGACAGGTTTCTTCTTTTCAGCTAAGGACACTTTGATTCCTTCTTCTTCAGGTGTTTGATTTGCCTCTTTTCCTCAGAGCTCATCCTACACTTCGCTGTTCACAACTTCTTAAAATTCTTCTCTGTTGATGTGCTAGCGTGTCTTGCTGTGTCCTTTGTAGGAAGTCCTGCTTTTCATTTTTTAAGAACTTCTCTTCTGGATCTGAGCTAAGCCACACAATACCATCTTTAACCATGCCTGAAGAAATGTGCTTGATAGACTCTCCAAATTTTGCAGTTCTCTGATTCGTGTATCCCATTTGGGCAGGATGTTTTGGCAGACTGTTTAGAACTGGGCTAAGTTCATGAGTGACGTTCACAGTGTTGTAGAAGCTCATTTTGTTGAGTAGACATGAACACCCTTTTTCTGAAAAACTTCCCATTAGCTCAGAAGGACAGAGACATGTGATCTGCCACACCATAAGGGCAATGATACCTGGTTTGCTTGTATCTCAAAGTACAGTATAAACACAACATGTTGTTGAATTCATCCAAATGTACATATTTGGATGCATTGGTCCTACATTTTAGTTTTTAGGGGTTTTTTTTTGGCAGTTTAGCTAGCCCACAATAGATTAATCATGATTTATCTCAGAGAGTAAAGCCTATATAAGGAAATAAGAAGAGTAACTGACTAATGCATGGTTATGTACAATGTAAAGTTGCCAACATTCAACAATGCTGACCAACAGTGACAATTTCATTGGGTTGGGCACAATAGTAGAGTAAGGACGTATATAATAATACTATCCATGTGCCAAGTACTTTATCACACTGCTGAACTCTGACTTTGAGTGACTGCAGCAGCTATTTCCCAAATGAAGCTTTTATTTTACAAAAAGAAATGACAGGCCAGATGTGGTAAACAGCCTACAATTTGCCAAACCTTGTTCTGACTTTTTCTCTGGTTGCAAATGGTATTTGTAAAAGAAATTAAAAGACATGCTTTTTCATAAGCCTCTCCTATATTTCACTTTGATGTACAGTCTGTATAAAAAACATAGAATCTGTATACATAGAAGGGAAGTTTAAAATTCTGCTAATTACAGCATTCTAAAGTAAGCACTTAAACATTTTACATACATCCTCTGCTTGTTTCTCTGTACAAATATTTATTGCTAAGGAGTAGCATTATTCCTTACAAGATGGTATAGTCTTTTCCAGTTTAACAGTAGCTCATGATTGCATTTCTATGTTGGCTATCAAGTACATATATTTTCTTTGACTTCTTTATAGTTATTGTCTGTGTAAGTGTCTACTTTCAGGTGAACTGTGTGTCTAATCTCATTCATTTTTCCATTCAGCAGCTTCAATATTCCAACCACTCTTTCCAGACCACAGCCATATCTTGGGTTCTTAAGGTATACTGTGGACATTTCTATTTAAATTAAGCATGTGCGTGCACGCACACACACACACACACACACACACACACACACACAAACACATGCCATGCAGCAAAGATTCTCAAGACTGTGGATCTAACCTCCATGTCCTTATCCCTGTATCAGGAGCAGGACAATTATCGATCTGTAGCATTTTTTCCTGGGGTATTGATGAGATTTTTTTTTTCAATTTGGCCACATCTGTGACCAGCCACAATAATGAATCCAGCTGTGTCGGTACATGAGCACCAACTTCAATCCTAAGTGGGGTCAGTGTAATCCCTTTGACTGTGCTTTTTCTGTCTGTGTCCCTCTTCCCAGAGGTTCTCCCAAAGGAGAAGCTTGCACAGCTTTTCTTAAATTCATTAAATTTTTAGTGTCTTTCTCTAGTAGTTGTACACAGCCCGTAACATAAGCCACAAGGACATTAGAATTCCTTTCAGGGAAGAACAGACCATGAGCGATTTTTAAAGGTCACATGTTATACAGTGTCCTTCTTCATAAATCTTTCAGAGGTGATGAGGCAGATCCAGTGGCTAGTGGGGGGCTTCTATAGTCCTTCCAGAATGATCTTAACCTCAAGACTCCCATTTAGTAATAACCTCAGAATGATGATCAGCTGAGCACATAGAAAAAGCAGGAGAAATACATTTATCTCTATAAAAATACACACATTAAGTCCCATTCAAACTAAGCAAATGGAGATAGATGTAAAGGATAAGATGACAGGTGACAAGTGCCACTATACAAGGTACAAGGCAGACCACTTAGGGCCCTGAACAAGTTCCTAACATGGTTGACAAATGTTCTCAGAATGTTCCCAGAATCTCCTGAGTGTTGTGAGCTGTAAAGAAATCTCTCATTGAGATGTGTATCACATTTGAAATTTATAAAGTAGTGTCTCACAGATTATCTGACCTTAGAACACTATTGGTAGAAAGTTAGTTTCTGAGTTCGAGGCCAGCCTGGTCTACAGAGTGAGTTCCAGGACAGCCAGGGCTACACAGAGAAACCCTGTCTCAAAAAAAACAAAAAAAAAAGAAAGAAAGAAAGTTAGTAAGAGTCTCTTTACAGATAGTCTATAATCCATGTGTATAAAATAAAGAAGAGGGATAAACACAGGAGACAAAAATGGAAGAAAAGAAGAAGACAAACAATGCAAATAAGATGAATCCTATACATGAATGAAACTGTCAAGAGATTTAAAGGGCAAAAGAAATAAAAAGAAATAAATTGGAAAACTAAACAATAAAAGGGTAAATTTGACCCATACTTCATTGCCAGTAGATGGCAGCACACAGCTCTCCTGACTTGGATAAATTTTCTATTTTTTTTACCACTCTAAGGAGTATTCTGTCATCTCTACTCTCATTATTTTGCCTTTGTTAATTAAATACTCACTACAATCATACTCACCTATCATAGAGCTGCCAGCCTGGTGCTATTAATATGCAGTTTGGGGTAAAAGATATTTTGCATCAAGGAGAGGATTGTCTTAGGAGAGCCCGTACTCTGTAGTAATGGACCTCTTTCATCATTTGAAGGTTTGTAACGCTGACGCTATTATTCAACAAGAGAAATTGCAGCCTTTAATTACAAGTAGAGAAGATGCAGAAGTTATCTAGACACCTTTTTTTTCCAATGTTTTTATTAGATATTTTCTTAATTTACATTTCAAAAGTCCCCTCCCCCTCCCCCCTCCCTGCTCCCCTGTCCACCCACTCCCACTTCTTGGCCCTGGCATTCCCCTGTATTGGGGCATATAAAGATTGCAGTACCAAGGGGCCTCTCTTTCCAATGATGGCCAACTAGGCCATCTTCTGCTACATATGGAGCTAGAGACACGAGTTCTGGGGGTNACCTGGTTTGGGGGGGGGGGGGCGGTAGGGAGGGAAGTGTTGTCTGGTCAAAGTTCTTTCCCTAATCTATTAGCTTAATTAATAGTAAAAATTACTGTAGTTAGTAAGCAGGATGCTAATCTTTTCTTATAATGTTTTCTGTTTTCCTTACATCCCACTTTCAATGTCATCGCACTGGTTAAGATGAGTAATACACTTTGCTAACTGTCTCTTTGATTCCACTTCAGTAGAGCTGTTAAATTAGTGAACCCAGGTTCCCTGATTTGCTAGAAAGAAAATCTTATTCCTCCTTTTCTTTTTACAACTTTCTCCACTAATGTCTGTGCTTTGCTGAGATGTGGGAAATGTCTAAGAAAAAATAGCCATCCAGAGAGAAGGGAAGGGGCACACTGGACGAATGACATTGAACAATGACTGCCATGGAAGGCCTCGCTTCCTCTGTTCGCTCTCACACGGGACAGGCAGACAGTTAGCTCCCACTTCTGCACATGGAATTTGTCCAGGAGACTTGGCTGTTCGGCATGTGTGGGCAGATTGGACAGCTCATCTTTAAACCATACTTAGGAATGGAGACTGTTTATCCTAGAATGGGTTACTAAAAGCCGTAGGCTAGAAGGATATGTAATGCTACCAAAACCTCATCAAGAGTCACCTCCCTGGTATGCTCATCTTGAACAAAAAAGCAGAATCTACAAATTCTCCTTTAGTCGATTTTTTTTTCCAGTTAACTACAACCTTTTGTCAAAAAGTGGTTTTGCCTTTCTGTTATTTTTAAACATAAAGAAACTGATTATCCCTAGTAATGTACATGCACACTCGAGGGTTATCTTGTTATCTTTATCCTTTAAGGTAGTTTATCCTCAAATCATCTGAATGCAAATGGAAGTGTGGCCATCGTGGCTGTTTGCATCTTTATATCTATCTTGTTCTGGGAGGGTACAAACTAAAACATAAAAGATCTGAAATAGAGAGGTGTGTGATGGTTCTTAATCTGTTTGTGAAATTATCCTTGGAAAAATATTTGCGAAGAATTATTACCTGCTTTGTCCTAAAGACTCCTCCTCAGTCTTTCTGGGCAGGACACTAGATGGGGAGGAGTTTGCAGTTCTCCTGAGTTCCTCCAGGGGGAGCAGTTACACCAGCTAACAGTAGAGTTGGCTTTGCAGTAGCTTTCTGTAGGGAAACACCTGGTGAGAATTAGCATATGCAGAGAAAAGGTTTTGTTTAGACCCACAGTTTTGAAGATTCCAGTACCGAAGTAGGCAGACCCATTGCTTTGATCTTCTGTGGGTAGACCAGAGGATGGGGAGCACTGGACAGAGCATCCACTCATCACTTACCTAGAAAGCAAAGCTGGGACAAAGCGGAGGTTCCACAGTCGCCTTGAGGATACATGACAATGATCAGGCTCATGATCCCACCTTTTAAAACTACTGTCTCCGAACAGCACCACTCAAGCAGCTACGTGAGATGGGATGAAAGACCCCGCAAAAAAGAAATTTCCCCTTAGTCATACTGGAATCTAAATTGATCAGCTCGCTGTCTTTCTCTGTTCCAGAAGTGTGATCGACCCGGTCAGTGTCCCTGCAAACTCCAGAGCCCTCTGGTAGCTAGGCCTTAGGTATGTACTATTAATTGGGACATTCTATGGCGATAGAACCTACCACCTTAGCAGTGCAGGCTTATGGAAAATATGAAGGGATTACTCTCCTCCTTTAATGGGTCGCAGGTAGTCGTCTTCATCTATACCATGAACCCCACCCTTTAATATAAAGCTACTTTTAGTAGTAGAATATATATTGAGCCTAATATTTCAAAATGAAAGGGCTGTTGAATTCTATTCAAAGACTTCCAAAGTAAGAAGAAAGGCCAATTGCTAAGTGTGCTAAATTGAGATAGATTAGGTATAAAGTAGACTATTTCTCAGACTGATGCTGAAAAGCTATAAAGTTATTCCCCACTCCTCTCTTTCTTAAAAACAGTAGGTGAATACTGAAATGTCACTAAAATGTTGTAGTTTTCTGTTGTTGATGATGATGATGATGATGATGATTTTCTTAAGAGTTCCATGTAGCCAAGAATGTCCTTGAACTTCTGGTCTTCCTGCCTCCAGCTACTCAATGCTGGGATCATACATGGATGTCGTGTTTCATATAGAACCAAGGGCTTTGTCCGTGTTAGGCATGCATTTCGCCAACTAAGTTACCATCATAACCCATGATTAGCAGGTAACTGTTCTCAGCCTCCCCTTTTACTTCACACGTAATTTTCTAGAGGAAAGAGTTGCAACAATTTTTCTCTTTACAATTCTTGAAAAATAAAGTGCCTTTCCTTGAAAAAGGCAATCTTAGGGGGAAAATGGTCTTGGATTCCGATTCAGAATACAGTGGGAAAATGTCTGTAGAGAATAAATGTTTGCAAACTCTTTATTTGAGTGTGCTTTAACCAAACACCTAGTAAGAGTAGCAGTTTATTAATGAGTTGCAAAACTTCCAAGTTGGGAAATACAGCTATGCCGATGATTCGTCATTTGGCAGACAGTCAAGCCTGAGAGCCATTGTTTAATAACTTTTTATCCATTAAAAACTCTGATTCACCGCAAACATCTGAGATTTCAACAGATTACCCCCCACCTCTTGACCCTGCACCAAATTGCTCAATTATGTTCTATAGAGAGTTTTTATTATTCTTTCAAATTTGAAGTAACAGGAAAAACGATAGTAAGCCATATTACATATATTCTCTTGTTCTTACTGGTCTAATGATTCTCTCAAAAATCTACCGCTCATTCTGTGCCTACTCCATATATGTGTTGAGTATCTATTATCTGTGTATGAAATTGGGCTAGGTGCTACCAGGCCTGGGATGGAATATAGGATGCTGTGCTACTCATTTGACTAGGCTGGCTGGCCAGTGAGCTCTGTATCCTTCACTGTATCCACCTCCCTGGCTGCAGGACTATACACACCATTATGCTATATTTTCACAGTGCCAAGGACATGCTTGTCAATTTTCCACACTGCATCATATAAATCTCTCTTCCAGCCTCCTCACTTCCAGGTGACATCTCCCACACTTATTTCACTGAAAGCTGCCTCCCATACTTTCTACCTAAAACCCTTTGCCATATCTCTCTTCCAAAGTCAATGCCCCATGCACCTTACTCTTGGTAACACATTCTGATGGTTATCTGTTACTATATAACAGAGAAACTCAAGAAAAATTAATCTCAGAACATTTATAGAGAAGACATTTTAATAAAGCTCTGCTGGGGATTTTGTGCACCTTCCAATATTACCTGAGACCATTCACTGGTATCAGCATGGCCAATAGACTGGGAGAGGAGGCACAGCATGGACTCAATCACATGCATGACTTAGAAGATCAGGCTCAGGGGCATAGTTCCCCTTCTCATGGCCCTTCTTACATGGCTCTCTGAGGGCAAACCTCATCCTTCGAAGCAAAGTTCCCCCACAACACAGTGAGCACCCCAAAAGCACCAAGAAACATTCTGTTGTCTGTACCTATCTAATGATTCTTTTAAAATAAGAATATCTTTTATTGACAACAAAGTCTGTTTGCTCAAAACAGACATGAACCCAGCCAGATCCAAGGGAGGAAACATAGTCCCTACCTCTCAATATAGGGCGTGTTGAAGTGTTCATACCCATATTTTATGATCTCAGTATAGACAATTGGTTTATCCCACGTTCCACAGCATATGTTTCTCATAGGCTTTGCAGAAATTTTGGGACATGAGCCTAGACTGTCCACATTTCTTTGTATTCTGTCAGACATATCACTGCTTTCTTTAAGCCGTCATTTCCCAAAACCTCTTCCATATATTCTAATTCACTTTATACTACACACATCCATGTAGAGATGCTTCTGGGCATGTCTCCCTGATGTACATACATAGACCTGGAGAAACATTTGATACACAAATGACCTCATCTATGTCTTCATAATTCTAAGCAACAAAGACAAATAAAAAAACATTGTTAGGTAGGCTAATTGTTATGACCTCAAATCATACCATTGGCTGATACTTCAAAGAGAAAAGCTGTACTTTAAGATAACATTTAGTGGCTAGAGATATGGATCAGAGATTAATATCATTTACTGCTTTTGCAGAGGACACAGCTTCAGGTCCCATCTCCCACACAGAGGCACACTCCCAACCTGTAACTCCAATTCCAGAGGATCCAAAGTGTTCTTAGCTACAAAGACAGAGTCTTATACACACACAGGATGCATGTACTTGCACTAGTGCACACATATACAAATAAATGAATAAATATTTAAGAAGATAACTTTCAAGGTTAACAGTTATGAATATAAGTGCTTAAATTGGTATTTCTTGGCATTTTTTAAAATCAAAATCCTACATTGTTGCTTTTACCTTAGGAAGAATCTAATCAAATGATTTATTTTTCAGAATAAAAAAGTGTCGGCATCATGATTATACTGATTTTCAAACTGTGTCAGCTTTGTGTTCTGCTTTAAGTGAGCCAGTAGAGGTGAAGCTAGAATGAAACTCTACAAAGCCTTTTAACAAGTGCATGTAAATCTCATGCTCTCTTGTCCTAATCTGAGCCTGTGTGTGTACAACAGTGTTGCCTGCTCAAACCTAGAAACCTCCATGCTTCTTTGGGGATGTTCTGTATTTATCGCCCTCCAACTACTAGATGCTTATTGTTTTAGATGAAAAATATGTGTGAACATACAATCTAATACTTTCTCACCACCTTGTCATAAGTCACCTGCCATTTCTCCTTCGGGTCCAAGCATAATAAAAGTAACTGGCAAAGGAGACATGCAATAAATACCTATTTGCTTTCTTTAAATGACATCAAATGGGCATTCGGTGTTTGTTGCGTGAACAATGAAATTGTTCTGTCTGCAACAAAAAGAAAAATGTAGAAACCTTAGTCACTCGCAGCTGCTCTTCTCCTCTACAGTGTAATCAAAACATGGCACATGATTGGTGTCTTAGTCACTGTTCTATTGCTGTGAAGAGACACCATGGCCACAGCAAGTCTTATAAAGGAAAGCATTTAACTGGGGCTTGCTTACAATTTCAGAGGGGTAGTTTATTATTCTCATGGCAGGGAGCATCGAGGCAAGCAGGCAGAAATGGTGACTGAGAGTTCTACATCCAGATCCAAAGATCTCTTCCAAGAGGATAAGAGAGAGAGAGAGAGAGAGAGAGAGAGAGAGAGAGAGACCATTAAACCTGACTTGGGTACTTGAAACCTCAAACCCACCCCCAGTGACACCCTTCCTCCAGCAAGGCCACACCTCCTAATGCCATTCCCTAAGCATTCAGACATATAAGCCTTTGGGAGCCATTCTTACTCAAACTACCACAGAGCCTTATTTTCCTTTGAAATGTATTTGCACCAGATGTTTGAAAAAAATTAACATTCTGTATTGGTGAAAATTCACACATTTTCCTCTTTTATCTGCACCTTTCTGTCCATGGCTTCTTCTTCACATCTTAGATTTTACATTTCCTAGCATCTTCATAAGCAACTTAATGTTCCTCCACAATTAGGTAACTTGAGGTAGCAAAGTCTCTATCTTCTTTTGTTCTTTTTAATGAGAGAGCTAAGGTGAAATGAGTTAAAAATTTCTTGCTGAAGGCCAAGTAGCACACGAGTAACCATGCTGGGATTAAATTAAAAATTCTGACTTGGGAGCCTTTATCTCTACTCTACTCAGCCACTATGGCTTTTGATCAGTGCTTAAAATAGAAGAATCCTTGATGATTTAATGAGTGGACTTTGAAATCAGCAAATAATAGAGCATTTTAAAAATTAAAGCAGTTGACATAGCACATTTAATAAGAATATTTTTGTAATAATGTTACTATAAAATACTTTATCATGATAAAAGACTTTGTGCTAAATAGACGATGTGACTCATTGGTAAAATGCTTGTCTGCCGTGCACAGGGTCCAGGGTTTAAGCCACAGAACTGTGGGACTTGGGAGATGGATCAGTCAATAGAGTCCTTTTTGTGCCAGCACAAAGACCTGAGATCAGATGCTTTGTACCCACAGAGAAACCAAGCATAGCAGAGGTTACCTGTAATTCCCACGCTGGAGAGATGAAGCTAGCTGGGCAGTCAGTAACCAAATCAATGAGTTCCAAGAATACTAACAGGAGGCCCTTTCTCAATGAATTAGGTAAAGAGCACTAAGGAAGATAACATACATCAACTCTGACCTCCACAGCCTCGTTCACACATGTACACACATATGTACATAGACCCGTATATAAAAGCAGCAAATCACAGTTCTATCATGGGTTTTAAATGGAATGCATAGTGTTCTCTTCTATCTAATTTCCTCAGAAGGAAAACAGGAGACAAGCATCTCCAGGTCTTGTGTATTTTTCCACTCTAAGACCCTTCTTTCTGTAGTCAGGGGGAAATACTTAGATTTGGTTCCCTCCAGCTTGTATAACCTGGTTAAACCAATATTTCTCAGCCTTCCAATGTCATTGAACCTTGTTGTATTGCTCTGTGGAAAATATTTTTATGACTGACCATAGTGAGAAAACAAAATGAAGTCAACAAGACTTGCCTTGTTATCTGTTTGCACATATGATTCCCATCTGTGGTTAATATTTATTTATGGAAAATATCATCTCCACCTAGGCTTTCTGAGAGCTTTTGAAATATGATGCTGAGCAGGGGCATGGTAAAGTCTTTGAAATCACAAGTGGCATGTACCCAAAGTGATTTCAAACTGGTTGTTCAGACTCTCAAATGCTAGTACAAAAAAACGCTTTATCTTTTCTTTATTTGCTCCTCCACTTTTGCCTCTCCTCCCTTCCTCCTTTCCATCTCTCTCCCGCTTAGTTTTTATCCTTTTTCTGTTCTCATTTGACCACCCCTTTTTATTCTTTTTTATTTTCTCTCTTTCTCTTTCCCTCTTTCCTCCCTTCTATCTCTCCATCCTCTGTTTATTTCTTTGCCTCCCCTCTCTGTCTCGATCTGTCTCTTTCCTGAGTTAACTTAGATACAATAAAACTGCACAGATTTTAATGTGCAATTAAGTATAAGTTGCGAGCATGCATACCCTTATATAAATTCCACTCATTACGTCAGAGACTATTTCTAGAACCTTACCTGTCTCTCCTGTGCTTCCTTTCAATTGGTGTCCCCAGAGGTAACCAATATTCTAATCTCCACCACCACTGATTAATTTTATTTGGAGCTTAGATTTTTCAACATCTTTTTCTCTGTAAGACTTATCCACACCGTGTAGTATAGTTACAGTTTTTGGTGTTGCATTGTTAAACAGTGTTCCATTGCATGACTATATCCTAATGCCTCCATCTTATTGCTAAGAATTGTTCAATTATTTCCAACAAAGTTGATAGAACCATTCTTTTGGGGGGGGGATGGGAATCAGCGCTCATTTTTATATTTGGAAATAAAATCGTTGGTTTTACGTACATTTAGATAAACCAGAGTTTTCAAAGGTGTTGACTCTAGTTTATACTTTGATACCTACAAAGCCCTTCTGTATCTTACCACAACTTGTCATTGCCAGGGCTGTTCATGTTTAACAATTATGCTGAAATTCAGAACAAACCACTCTTACACTAAAGGAAGCACATGGATGGAAGAGCATATCTGGAAAAGTGGATGTTATGTTACCAGGCTTTTAAGAGGGGCACTAGTTGAAAAAAACTAACAGTTCTCTAAGTATATTTTAAGTATATTTGTTAGACAACCTACCTTAGCCTTATCCTCCCAGAACTCAGAATTCCATTCTAGAAAGTTGACTTGCAAGTCAAATTGGTAGTGCCTTCAGACATAGGAATTTGTGTGCTCAGCATTGTTGACAGTTTTAAATATCAAAATTTCAAATAGTAACTAAGAAAAGTGGGTTAAATCTCTGGTACCTGTAACTTCAGGCTAATAGTTGAGATGCTCTGAAATTGGGATTGCATCATAAAATCTGAACTTTCTACCATACTGACTGACCTAATGTGTAAATAATTGCCATACTGGGTGGAAATGGGCATATGGGACAAAAGAAATGTGTAAGTTTTATTTATGAGGCTAGGGACCTTGCAAATTATTACAAAAAAAAAAAAAAAAAAAAAAAAGCAGAACATTGATCTAAGAAAGTCACAGAATAATGAGCATGATAATATTAAAACTCAAACAGCATCATCCTGAGACTTAATTTCGTAAAATTTAAGTATATTGTCTGTATTAGAATACCAAGGAAACTGCTGTCATTAAGAAACACATGGCTGAAGAGCAAGTTCATGGCACTTCTCTGAGAATATAGGTTGTTTCTACCACCCCAGGATTACCTAGTTCCTCCCATTTTTCTGGTGTCCTTCATTGTATTAAATCAAGATAGACCTGAGGGTTGCAATTATTACAATTTACCCTACCACTTCATTTTGTCTTAATATTCACAATTCATTTTAAGAAATTTCTTGGTTATTTTTATTTGTTTTTAGCTTGATGGTAGCCACTCTTCCTAGGGCCTTCCTGAATGGCAGGTTCTAAGTGTATACAGATATAAAACATCTTATTTATTCCTCACTTTTGTCATAATATTATTAAATTAAAACTACTAATATTCTTTCTTTTTGTTACTTTTTAATATATAGAAGCATATAAGACAACTTAATGTATGTAGTCATCAATGTTCCCTCATTAATTCTGAAGCATTTTACTGCTGAACTTCTTCAGCTTAAAAAAAAATCTGTTAATTATTTTATGCATGCAAAACTTATTCACAGGATTTTAGAAGGATTGAAGACACTGTTCCCTATTTCCTTTGAGAGTTGTAGCCTGATTTGCTCAATAAATTAGGATGGCTTCCCCTCCACCCTTCCTTTTGTCTTTTATTAGTTCAGTTGCAACAGTGACCTGTATAAAATTGGCAAATACTGTTGAATTCTCGGGGCAGACTCTTGGCTAGCTGCTGGAATTCTGACACAGGCAGCTGCTGGCTTCAGTGTTACTGTGGACAGATGTGATCAATCATGAGCAAAGCTCAGTCCCCAGATCACAGAGTAGGACCCCAGTCACAGCTCACAGGACCTGGAGGTGGATGCTTGACAGGGATTGTGGTACGGTTTTGAATACTATTCACTAGAACATTGTTCCCCAACTCATCGTGTAACCCTGCAGTTGTCTCTGATTTAGGACATTAGTAAGATATTGATATTATTATCAATATATTTAGTGAAGAAAAGCAATACAAGATCAACAAGACTTTGCTTTGTCCAAGGATTTTTGTCAGTACAGGTCACTGGGTACCATGTGAAGACAGTGTTGCTGGGTAGCTCTGCTCTCATTATCTTGGCAGACACCAGCCACTGCTCTGTCCTTTATCAGCACAGAGTCTCTTACCTCCTATGTCCTTCCCAGTATACACTCAACATCTGCTTCTACATGTTGCTTTTTACTAGATGAAAATCAGGACCAGAGATTGCTAAGGGATCCGTGACATTCCATAGATAAAAGGGCCAGGTTTTACACACATTGTGACACTCCATGGCCTATGACCCTCTGGCTTGTTTGACTGTCACAGTGCCCTTGATCCCTGGGCATTTTGCCAGTGTGGTTATTATACATGACTGGCCTATTGAGCTAGGAAACATTCATCTACGCTTCTGTCTCCTTGATGTGTCAGTGCGGTTTCTCTATTTGCCTTGCCTTGGTGTCTTACATATTTCTCTCTGATATTTTGATCTATGAGGACTTGCCTTTGATTAAGGGTTCTGCTCCTTAACTGTTCGCTTTTACTTCCTCTATGAGAAGATTAGAAGTACCTCGGGTGACCCGACCTCTCTGACATATTCAATCTGGGTGTCAAATACATAAGCTTTCTTTGATAGATGACCTAATAAGCCTTTTCTATGTCTAATTTCACTGGTTTTGTAAGACTGAATTATTTATTTCTGTCACCCTTTCTCCCCTGTGACTCCCATATGTTGCCTAGGCTTTCATAATTAAATAGAATAGAATGTTTAGAACTTCATCTTGAAAACATATGTTGTTTCACATCAAAAGACAAAAAAAGTGTAGTTTTATATATCAAAAACATAATTTACAAAGAGGAAATCAAGGAAATGTAAAACTAGCTCAAGGAAAAACTTACTTAAAACTTGGACTGAAAAATCATGGGGGTACATTTCTAAGTGGCAAGGACATATTCTATAAATGGAATCTCAAGGTTAAACACATCTGGTAGACATGTGATCAGTCTCCATATCCTTGGAAGGTATGTGCTCACAACTGATAGCATGGCATAATTCATTTAAGAGTTGAGTTCTCATAGATCTAATTTGCATGTCCTTATACATTTTAAATGTTGTCATATTTTAGGTAAACCTCAGGACTGTAATATTACAATCCAGAAATGAGACATAGGATCCAAAGCAAAAGAAACCAGGAAGACCATTACCTTGCTATCAATAATAACCTGAATGAAGTGTGATAAATTCTAACTTTCAGTAGTACCCCATTTCTTTTTATAAATAGGGGAGGGGACTAGGAGCATTCCTTTCAGTTATATTGCTTCTGTTAGAGGCAAATTGCAAAAATTGTTCAAGATGCCTTGAATCAGGATGGCCTGCCACTCTAAAATCCAGCCCCAAACAAACAAGATCTGATGTTCCATTAGAGATTTATGATTTCAGACATAACAATTCTGTAAAATCATTCCAAAGATGGTGTCTCCTCTTTCTTCAGTTTAGGCACATTCCAAAGCTATTCTTCACTGTGATAGTGAAGTTGTAACATTTGACATCTTTATGTAGAGGACTTAATTTAACCAATATAGTTTTCATTGAATTCAAGCTGTTGATGTTATGGGAGCAATACATTTATCAGTTATAAGATGTTTTCTCAATCTCTGTTCTGTTTTTAGCAGCTGATCAGTATTCATTGGAACAAGCCCTTCCGTTGACAGGGCTGTCTCCTGGCTTGTGAGGGTACATGTTCTCACAGCCACACCACAGTGCAGTGTGTGTTGATTTACAGATATTTTTTTTTTTGCTGAAGGCATGTGTTCTGCTATGCTCCACTGCTCTGCATACAAAAGATGACATTTCCATTGTAAACGCAAGCTCATTTCAATTGTGGAGAAGACACAGATTTCTGCAAGGTGCAGTGCTAAATCTCCATGCTACTTTGAGGCATATGACTTTTATTTATATCCAAGTATCTCCTGATGGAAAGAAAGTTATTATATAAAACCCTGTATTTACTAAGTGAGGAATCAACAAGTTGACTGCCTTTGTGACGCTCTAGAGTACGAAAACTTTCTTACTCAAATGAATGTTGCTTCCATAGAGTGGTTAAAAGAACTGCATTTGATGTTGAGTGGTCCTACAACTGACCCAAAGCATTCATTCTTCTGACAGGAAGTCTTTGTTATTATTCTGCGTGTATGTGAGAGTAACTTTTTTCTTCTAGAAAATGAGAGGAAAATAATTATGCCCACTTGTGAGAACTTGATGGCCTAGTTCATGTCAAGTATTTTTATCTAAAGACCTGGAATAGAACAAGGTTTTCATCGAATATATTTTAAGTATTTATGTATATGTGGAAATATACATATGTGCACATGTTTATGTATGTATTATGACTTACCTACTACACAAGTACATGCTGTTCTACACGTGTATGGTATTCAAAATGTTTGATGGAAATGAGGCACACTTATAAAGTCGGCCGAGGATATACGCATAGAATTTTCACCAGTTTTGTCTGACTAATTATGTATTGACAAGGTCACCATTCAAATCCATTTTCATTTCTTGCACACACAACTACTAACCTTAGAGATGGGTGACCTAGAAACATGTTGAATGGTACCACAGAACCATCTGGTTTGTCTTGAAATCACCACAGTCAATATGAACATTTGTTTTAGAGAATCAATTTGTGTCTCTCTATCTCAGAAGCCCCAGTCAGGGTGTGGCTTCCCTAAGAAGCAGACTCAGGACAGGTGTTTTAGTTATTGTTCTATTGCTGAGAAGAGACAGCATGACCAAGAGACATCAAGAAAGGCAATCTTTCTTATAAAAAGAAATTAATTGGGTACTTGCTTACAGATTCAGGTTAGTCCATTAGCATCAGAGCAGGAAACAGAGGCATGAAGCTATAGCAGTAATTGAGAGTACTGGCAGAGAAGGAGAGAGAGAGAGAGAGAGAGAGAGAGAGAGAGAGAGAGAGAGAGAGAGAGAGAGAGAGAGAGAGAGAGAGACCTGTCCTGAGCTTTTCTCCGGTTTTAAAAACTTGAATGCTGGCCCCAGTGATACATTTTGTCAACAAGACCACACCTACTCCAAAAGGCCATAATTACCCCCATCAAGGCAGTGATGCAACTCTTCCTCTCTTTTTTGTAATTGGATACTTTATTTATTTATATTTCAAATGTTATCCCCTTTCCCACTTTCCCCTCTGCAGACCCCCTATTCCATCCCCCTTACCCTGCTTCTATGAGGGTACTCCCCCATCCACCTATCCACTCCCACCTCACTACACTAGCATTCTTCTACACTGGGGCATCAAGCCTTCACAGGACAAAGGGCCTCCCTTCCCACTGATGCCAGAGAAGGCCCCTTCAACTCCTTCAGTCCTTAACCCTAACTCCTCCATTGGGGTCCCTGTGCTCAGTCCAATGGTTGACTGTGTACATCCACATCTGTATTGGTCAGGATCTGGCAGAGCCCCTCAAGAGACAGCTGTATCAGGCTCCTATCTGCAAGCACTTTTTGGCATCTGCAATAGTGTCTGGGTTTGGTGTCTGCATATGGAATGGATCCCCAGGTGAGGCAGTCTCTGGATGGCCTTTCCTTCAGTCTCTGCTCTACTCTTTGTCCCTGTATTTCTTTTAAACAGAAGAAATTCTGGGTTAAAATTTTAGAGATGGGTGAATGGCCCCATCTCTCAACCAGGGCGTAGGGAGGGATGCCTAACTTCTGGATATGGTCTTGACAGGTTCTCCCTCCCCTTTGTAGGTATTTCAGCTAATGTCACCCCCATGGGGTCCTGGAAGGCTCTTGCTTTCCTGGCATCTGGGACTTTCTGGTTGCTACCCCCAGTACCCCAACTCCCATTGCTACACATCTCTGTTCAATTTCCTGACTCTCTGTACATCTCCTCTATCTCCTCCCATACCTGATTCTTCCCCTCTTTTTCCCCTCCCCCTCTTCTCTTCCTCCCAAGTCTCTCCCACCCTCTACTTCCTTGATTATTTTGTTCCCCCTTCTAAGTAGGACTGAAGCATCCACTCTTTGATCTTCCTCCCTCTTGAGCTCCATGTGGTCTTTGAGTTGTAGTATGGGTATTCCGCACTCTTTGCCAAATATTCACTTATCAGTGAGTACATTACATTGCAGCCATAGTCAGAAAGCAAAAAGCAGTGAATTCCAGTATTCAGCTAGCTTTCTCCCTTTTATTCAGTTCGGCATATGACAGCAGTTATGAAAAATCTCTCCCAGACATTTGTCTACAAAGTGGTTCTAGATTCTGTCAAGTTGACATTCAACATAATCATCACATAGAGGATCCACAAACATCACACCTGTGAGGAAGTTGATGTGTACATGATGGGGCAGAGGAAGGAGCTGGGCTGTGATTCAGACAAGGGGCGGAGGACCTGGAATGATTGGTCATCCCCTTGGAGAGATCTGGAGCTGGAAGCATCCATCCTTTGAAGTTTCAGTGGATAAAGAGGTACCAACAGATTCAGTGACATAAACATTACATGTCACTTGTGGTGGTTTTAAGATAGTCCCCATGGTTCCACTCTACCATCCATCATGCCTCTCTAGGACATTGCCTCTTCTTGATATGAATTTTTACCATATCAAGAAAAAAATCTTAAAACTTCCTGGGACAAGGTACCAGAAAGACTAGGCTGGTACCATTTTCTGCCCATGTCACTAGATGCAGGGTATTCTCAGGAAAAGGCACTTGACCAGGGTGACTCTTCTTGGTAAAAGACACTTACAGGAATGACTGATAGGTGCTACCAAAGAGGCAACTGGTTAGTGCCTTAGTTCAGAAGGAAGCTCTGTATCCACATGAAGTCCATGAGCAACCAGGACCAGTTTATTGTTGAGAACTGTGATTTCATTTGGGCTGTTATCTCATTGCTTTTCTCTGGTCTTTCTCCCTCCACCTTCCCCTATCTTCCACTTTTTCCTTAACAACTTACTCTGACCTTTTCTACAGCTTTATTGAAGTATGGCTGGTGTACAATGAAGCACACATTTATTAAGTGTGGTTGATTGTGTCTGTGATTATCTTGCTAAACCATCACCAGTATGAATGTAATAACTATGTCTAGCACTTAAAATATTTCTTTGTTCCCTTTTAGTCCATCTCCTTTGCAAACTCATCATTCCCAATATCACTGTAATACTTTGTCCAATAAAGCTTTCACTCTTTAGAACTATATTTAAATAGAATTGATGGTAGTCTAATGATGGCTAGAAATAAAAAGATAGGATTAGATTCTTTTCTTTCCAAAGCATCTCCTTGTATGTGCAGAGAAAGGCTAGTCGGCCAAGAGGGTAGAGAAGGTAAGCATTGGTATTAGAAAGCTAAAAACTTGAAATCCTACTGTCCCTTGCTATCTCTGTGATCTTAATCATATTACTTAGAGTGTCAGACCTCATTTTACTCATTTTAGGGAAGAGAATAATAATTTAGCCAACTGAGAAGATGGCTGCAAAGATTACATTAAAGAATGAAAAATCACTGGCAGTTACACTCAACCTGTCATAACTATTTAAAAATATTGTATAAAAATGATAGTGTCAAAGGTTTAAGGGTCTATTTCTATTTCTGACACCTTTATCTATTGCATCAAACAAAAGATTTGTCACATAAGGCGGAGGCTGTTATCATGTGACTTGGATACAGGAAACTCTACCATACAATCTGCAAATGCAGAGTCTCTGTCTTTCCAGGCAGGACTGGACACTTTAAGATATGCTATAGTGATTCACCTTTCTAGATTCCACACCATTCAGCAAAGGGCCAGTTTCTTGAAGCATACTCCCAGTATCTCATTCTTCCAGGTTTCTTTCCATGGCTCCAGTTACTCTCCAAGAAGATCCTGGTTGACCCATATCTCTAGATATAGCCAATACTGGTGCTCTTCAAGGTGTGCGTCATGGGACTTCTCATTTCACACTCTATTTCTTCTTTGGTTGTGTGTTCAGATATCAATTCTACCACGATGTCACCCAAACAAAATACCCAAACCTGCCTTCTCTTTTAAGCTTTATTCTATATACCTTTATGCCCACTCTGTCTCTCTCTTGATCATATCATAGGCAAGGGCAGTTCATGTTATACATCCCAGCTAAAGTGGCTGCTCTTTGCTCTTATACCTGTGTAGAGTTGCCTAACCTCTACAGAAATTGACCTGGCAGACAACACAAGTTCCTTACTACCTGCCCCCAATGTTCTGGGTTCCTGAATGAAAGGCACACACACACAGCCTTATATTTTCGTATATCTGAAACAGCTCAACGGGTGGACCACTCCCAAACCCCCACGTTACAAACATCTCCTCTCCAATATTCCTGAGTTATTACTTACTAAAATTCTATATTCCATCTTTGTTGCCCTAGACTCCATGAGGGGGAGGGCCTGGAGCCATGCTTCCCTGGCTCTTCCATGTTAGCTGTCTCTTGGTCCTGAACTTCTTAGTGTGGTTTTTACTCCTTTCCCAGCATGGTGGTTCTATATCTTCCTTCCTCCCTCAGTCCCCTCACTTGGGAATCCTAAAGTCCTGCCTCTATCTCCCTATCCAGCCATTGGCAACTGACAACTTTATTTACCAATCAAAACCAACTGGGGCAAGATCCCTCAGAGTCTTATGTGCAGACATATGGATTCCCGTGTAATTTAGGGGACTTAATTAGCATAATGCAAGCATTAGATCAAATCCACAACATACTATTCACTCAACAGTTCCCATGTCAGTAAATGGATATTGGCTTTTTATCATCTCCTAAACAGACAACAGTTGACATCCCCTTACAAGATGATTCAGGTCCTTTATCTTTGACTGGTCATTCTGGTTCTTCTTAGATATCTTCTCCTTTCTGCTCATTTTCCAATCAGTACCTCTTCTAGTCAAAGCCACCATGATCTATGAGCTCAGCAAAAGTTCCAGTTTTCCAGCTAGTTCTTCCCACTTCCTGGCCCTATTTATAATCCTCCATGGAGATGATTTGTGAGAAGCCAGAAAGAATTTTGAGTACAAATGTAATAATGTCAGTGTCCTGTTTAAATCTCTATATTGACTCTCAGTACAATTATTTATTGTAAAGTGAACAAGATCCTTCATCTGCTTCCAAGATCATCATTGATCTTGCCTTCAGACAGCTCTTCATTCTCACCTCAAATCCAAGGCCTTAATACATTCCATGTGCTGGTCTCATCAGATTCCTTGCTCTAATTTGAAGCCTCTTTCTTTCTTTCCTTCCTTTCTTTCTTTCTTTCTTTCTTTCTTTCTTTCTTTCTTTCTTTCTTTCTTCCTTCCTTCCTTCCTTCCTTCCTTCCTTCCTTCCTTCCTTCCTCCCTTCCTCCCTCCCTTCCTTCCTTCCTTTACCAAACAACAATCACCTTAGTACCTCCACAGCCTATCTTTCTTAATCTTCAGGAGGTAGGTAAAAGGTGCTTTCTTCAAATTTGCTTTTGCCATACCAAATTCCAATTTAGGTTTTTTATATTCTTCTTCTGAGAAGCAGTGTGTACTCTTCTGTTTTGAAATGATGTCCTTATCTGGGTGCTGTTTTTATTGTTTTCCCTGTGAAGCTAGTAATATGGGCATAGACTACATAGACTGTATTCTGCACCTGTACTCAGCCTCTGGCCTAATATATGACACATTCGTTTTTAAATGAGTATTTAATACGCAGCCATTGTCTTCTTAACAGTAGCATTTTTTCCTAGTCTTTGCTTTTATATGTATCTAGCATGTATCTTTGACAAGTCCCTTCACTTTTCCCAGCCTGCTTTTTGGGACAGTACTTCTTTTCCCATTCTCACAAAACGATTCATTGACTTAGCAAAATTTAAAGGAACACCCATCAACTGCTGAGAGCTAGAGTTACTTTATGGAGAACACAGTGTAGAAAAGAGATTCTTGGCATTGAATTAATTCAACTCTGATAAAACAGTAAATAATAGTGAAGCCTATATAAAGCATACTGTTATAGAATGCTTAATTTGAAATAAACATATTGAATGAGGTGCTATGCTAGGTACTTTGAAATTTATAAATTTATATTTCATATACTTTATTATATAAAGCATAATAATTTATTATTATACTTTCACATCAAAACACCAAGGCAATTCAAATCAATCCTATTTTACAGATGGGGAAATTGTGACTCAGCAGCATTCAGTAAATTGCTCACGTTCAGAAAGGCAGCCTGCGCAGACATCAGGCTTAATGCCCAGGCTCCTCTCTCTAAAATCAGCTCTCTGCAAACAAAGCAAGAAACATGATTAGACACAAAAATGAAAATACGATTTAAAGTGAAATTAAAAGAAAGCAATGCAGTACCATAGCTGCACCAGAGTCAGTATTCTGGAACAAACTGTCATGTGGAAGGTCCTCTAACCTCCAAGAATTTCAAACCCGTGTTCTAAATAATACTCCATTCTCCGTGAGGACAGAAAAGTAAGATATGCATTACAATTCATAAGAAGCTCATGCTGGAATGGTCACGAATAAATAATAAAAATGAACCCACAACAGGTTGACTAAAAGAGAAAGCTAAAAATAGAAAAAGGTGAAGGTGTGTGTGTGTGTGTGTGTGTGTGTGTGTGTTTTCAACTTAGGTTCAACTTCTAAAAGCTGAAATTCAATCAATTAATTCATTCTGCTGGCCAAAATTAAACTTTAGTCAACTTCCATTACTCTTCCATTCACAAGGCCTTTCAAGAGAAATCTCACCTGAAATGCTCTGTTATGTGCATTCAGATGTCCAAGATCAAATATAAAGAAGTTTTTACTTGAACAAAATTGGAAATCTTGTCCTGCTATTTATACATTTTTAAAAGATTTATTTATTTTATGTATATGAATACACTGTCACTATTTTCAGACACAGCAGAAGATGGCATCAGATCCCATTACAGATGGTTGTGAGCCACCATGTAGTTGCTGGGAATTGAATTCAAGTCCTCTGGAAGGGCAGTCATTGCTCTTAACCACTGAGCCATCTCTCCAGCCCTGTACACTTTCTTTTTCATCTGTGTGTATATCCAGTAACATCATTTCCCTCTCCTTAAAACATAGATTAAGAATCTGCCCTGGCATGGTACCATGTATAAATGGTTAAAAATAGATTTAAAAGTCTCTAACAGAGTTCTATGCTGGGTTGGTTCCCTGTCTACTCAAGTCCTATGACTGCATTTCTTGGATATCTGCCTTTTGGATTGACATTTGACGAAGCAATTGGTTAAGAGCAGAGCAAATACCTGGATCAGTGGTACCTCACCAAAGGCAACTTTGTCCTCCATGAGATACTTGCCAAGAATTAAGAGACATTTTTTTAATTGGCACAGATGGGAAGATATTATTAGATAAAAAGCCAGAGACTTTTGTCTGAGAGCATCCTAAACTCTACAAGACAGCCACACTTCAAGTCACAGAAGTACCCAGCCCCAAAGGTCAATGGCACTATGATGTCTTTTCACAATTTTACATGTTAAAAAAGTAGATTCAGTCTTGCTTCTTGTGAATGGTTTCCGGGGCAGAGTCCCATTGTGTAATGTCTGTCATAGTTAGGTGTTACTTACTCAGCTCCCCTTATACTATGGGGTGAACATCACTTGAGGAAGGACTGAGGCTGTGCTCTGACATTGACGTGCATGTGCATACATTTTATTAACCCCAGCACACACATGTACATCTGCTCACACACAAACACGAACAAACAAAATCAGAAGATAAAATAAATTTCTCCATTTTAAAATAAAGTCAAAGTTAGCTTACAGCCAGGATTTAAATGTGACTGGCCATGGGTACCATTTCACGCTCATTCATGCATTGAAACCAACATGCCCTGCCCCTGGTCTTTTTAGTATTAAAAAAAAAAAAAAAAAGCTATGTGTTTGTCTATTGCAGCCATAACTGTGAGTAGAACATAGAGCAGGAGGGGATAGGTTTCCCACACACTTCTTGGTAATTAATTTTAAAACATGCCAAGTGTGCAAGACATCACTCACCTGGTGACACTCCATCAACAAAGAATCCCACAACAATGCAGATGTATGCTGACAAATAACAGCAAATGTACCTCAGGGTTTGGTTTACCCATCAAAAGCAGAAAGGCCTTGAAGGCTATTTATTGCACCATGAATCTTCAGCTATAACCTCCATTAGGTTGGTATGAGACTTCCTTGCTTTAAAAGAAAAATGCTCTGAGGTCCAAGAGAAGTTATTACTGAGTCTTCTCAGAGGCTAAAACAAAATCCCCAAAATAATATTTTAAGGAATTTTTAAAAATTAATTTTTGGAGAGGATTTAGTAACCGGTCTGCAATTTGCAAAATAAAAATATTCAACTTTTTAAGAGGCTAAAAATAGCAAGACTATGTTTTTACTCAGTTTTAAAGGTACCATAGTAGTTTCTTTCTCAATTGATATTTTAGATGAGAATTAATACATTTCCAATTCCCTCCTATTAACATCATCAGCACCTGAATATAGTCAGCCAAAATAAAATGTACTGTCTAAAACAGGCTTTCCACCTAAGACTGGTTAAAAAAATCAATGTGCAGTTCCCATCAGTCCAGCAAATTACTTACAGTAACCACAGTGCAATTTTCCATTAACCCTTCTCTTCCTCAGCCCAAAGAAAGACATGCAATTAGCTGCCAATCACTCTGTGTCTCACTCTGTGAAGGGCCAGGCTAGGCAGTGGGCTATGCTCTGTTAGAAGTGAGAGGAGACATATTCGTCTTGCCTTCTTGCCAGGAAATGAGGTAATGGGTTGGCTGACCTTTGAGTCCTTGCTTGTGCTGGGGGATTTGTTGTCACCTTAAAGAAATCAGGGACATTGGGCTGTGAGGTTAAGATGAATATTGTTAGGGTATTTTGAAAAATCCTCCTAAACACAGCATATCTAGTTACAAAAAGATTAGCAACATCCACTCTTATTAAGGCTAAACAAGGAAACCTTGTAGGAGTTCAAGGGACCCAAAAGATTATTGAAATCCCTGGGAAGCCTAATGGGGCAGAAGGAATGGGAGGTAGAGGAGGTGGGAGACAGAAAACGATGGGTGTAATATATGAGAGACTAAATTAATTTTTAGCATCCTAAAGGCCCTTAACTACTCTTGGTCACGGTTACCGTGAACTGTTAATTTTTAATGGTCTGCATAGGCTATAGTAGCACTCAGCCCTATCCCTACAGTTAGTTTTGTCTCTTAGGGACAAAGCCACTAGAATTATTTTCCATTGAAAGAAGGAAAGGCATGTCAAGAGAACAGGGATGGAGAGTCAGATATTAAAAGTTTCAACTCTGAGCCAAATGTGACCCATATACATGACTCGTTTTGGTCTGCTAGTATGGAAAGCATGGGTACATTTTAAATGGGTAGACTTCATAAAACTTGTGAATTTTCAGTTATTCAAAATTTAAAATAGAAGCAGAGGCACCAGTTGACCCATATTCTAACTGTACTTTTGCAGAACAAATTAAAAAATGGATTAAGGGCTGGTGAGATGGCTCAGCGGGTAAGAGCACCCGACTGCTCTTCCGAAGGCGATAAGTTCAGATCCCAGCATCCACATGGTGGCTCACAACCATCCGTAACGAGATCTGGCGCCCTCTTCTGGAGTGTCTGAGGACAGCTACAGTGTACTTACATATAATAAAATAAATCTTTTTAAAAAATGGATTAAAATGACCTGTTTCACAAGAAAAAAATCCAACTGTGCAGCCCAACTAATTTCAATGGTCCCTTTGAGCGGTTCTCCTCACACAATTGCATTATCCTGACAATCAACGTATTTGAGTTTGTGACCTCTGGAGTAATTGGATAAGGAGGACAGGATCCTCTGGGCATGTAAAGCAGACAGAAGTATATGGTCAAATTTAAGGTGAATTTCAAATACATTCTAAGGAATAATAATTAAAAGGCCAATATTTTCCAGTGACTCACTTGTATAAAACATCAAAAGCTTTATCATTTTTACTCCCCTATACTAGACATCATTCCTTAAGATGGGATCATGGAATCAGTGACTTAGCTGACAGTTTAGCTGACAGTGACACATAAAGTAACATCTGCCACTCACCATTAAACCAGCCCAGCTTCCTCTCTCATCATATATTGACTTTTGTAACTGAGAAACTCAGGGTGTCTGACCTCAAGCAAGGCTGCATTCAGGAAATCAAATAACACTGTCTTCCTCCCTCCTCCACCCGCTTCCTCTCCTCTCATATTTCCCTTCTACTCTCTCAGCTTTGCTCACTGTTGAATTAATTCCCCAGCCAATTCTCTGCATATGACAACAGAGGCAGCCACTAACAGAAAATCTTGTATTATATTATACCTTGGGAGATGGTCCAAGAAGGAAAGAGAACTTTCCTCTTAGCAACCAGGACTATTCCAGTAAGGAACTTATATATTTGCACTGTCTGGGTCACATCCACACAACATTAATTTAACAAACATTTATTTAGTGCCAGAATAGAGTCACACTCCCGTTAGGGACCTGAGAACATCAGGGAAGCCCCATATTCGCAGAGATTGTCATGCGGCAAGTTGTGTGAAGAAAATGGGAAATAAAAAATAATCACAATAAGTAAGAAAGTGGTATTTTTCTTGAGAGCTGAAAAATACTACAGGGGAATTCTTTTTTAATCATCAGAAGTTTCCCCAAAGGAAAAAGATGAGTTCCCAAAATATGAAAGAGCGAAGATAAGGAGGCCATATAGACAAAAACAAAGGAGGTGCTAATCTTGAGTGGGGCTTGGTTGCACAAATATTTCTTCTACCATTGCGCTCTCTTTTACTGGGAGAGGGGGAAAGATTGAGCTTAAGAGCTACCTGAGAGGCACAGAAGACCCACATGTGCCTGCCTTCCTTCCTTCCTCCACATTCTCAGCAATGCAGAGTTTCTAAGAACTCCTTTCTGGCTCTAGGAGCCTATTTCCTGTGCTTTGATTTCCCTTCTGTTCAACTTAATGACTTAATAACTTTCTTTTGCTCAAAGTCCCCTGAATTACCATTGAGTGCCACTTACATGGGATCACAAAGGACCAGTCACTCAGGAGAAATTTATGTTTTCCACTGTCATCCTAGTTCACTGTAGACGAGCACTGTGCTCCTAGTTCTTTGTAGAAGTTCAATCTGTGATATGCATATATCCTTTGAGAAATGAATAGATGAATCTGTTGAGCAGCTGCTGTCAAAGCTCACCCAATCAATCACCCACCGGTCACTCTCTACTTAATGATAGTAGTGTGTTCATGATCTGTTCATGCTCCCCCTTCTTCTACACACACACACACACACACACACACACACACACACACACAAACAGTGATAGTGACCATTCACATTCCCTCCAACTCAGCAAACTTTGTCCCTGTGCAAGAACGTGCAGAAATAGGTTTGGTGAGTATATTGGGTTCTTTTCTGGTTTTGTGACAAGACACTATGGTCAAAGCAACTTATAGAAAGAAGAGTATGTTTGGAAATTACCATTCCAGAGGAAAAAAGAGTTCTTCACCATCATGTCAGAGAAGATTGACTCAGGCAGGTATAAAGGGAGAACCATCTGAGAACCTCCATTTTGTACCCCAAGCAAGAAACATAGATTGCAAACTGGGAGTAGTGCTTGGGTGTGAAATCTCAAAGCCTACCTCTGATGTGCATATTTCTTCCATCAAGGATACACCTTTTAAAATTCCCCAAATTGTGTCACCAGCTGGGGACCACATATTCAAATGCCAGAGCCTTGTGTGTAGGGGGAGTGGTATTCTTATTCAATACACCCCAGGGAGGATGTAAGGTTCAGTTAGTTCTTATTCAAGCTACCACAGGAAGGATGTGAGAAGCAGTCAGTTAGGGGGTGCTGACAGCATGGCCTTTCTCAGATCGGCAGCTTATTAATAAGACATAGAGCTTTTAGGTGTTGCATAGCTCTTAATCAGCCGTAGATAAACATGTGCTTTCATGGAATCATTAAAAACAAGATAATCTATGTAAAGCTCTTAGGATGGCATTTAACACATAGCAAATGTTTGCTAGTGTTATCTCGGTCACATGAGAACGAGCAGTCCCTTGAGTGTGATGAGGTAGCAGCCAGCAAAGCATATATGATGCCGGATTTGCATCATGCCAGTGGTTCGGAGTTACTGAGGACGTGCATATGCCTAATTCCATTCTACTCTGCAGTCTGGGGAATAATGTGCTTTTTGATCTCCTTTTGAAATGGAGGAAGCTAAGACTCAGATAATGCTTTCCTAGGTATTAATCTATGTTTTTTTAGCTCAGAACCCCATTATTTCATTATTTTCTACTTTCTCTTTGTTTCTTGGTTCCAAATATTCCCACTTTGGAGTTATGGACACCTGGTTTGTCTAAAGAATGTTGATTATATGATTACCACACTGGTGTTCACACTGAATGGGGCTGAGGTTAGACCCAGGGAGATCTGGTTAGGACATAACATAATCCTTTCCTGAGAGTGGATTTGAACTAACTCTACTTGAACTAACTCGATATACACTGACCATTTGTTGGAGACTAACTGGAGAATCATTCAGAAGAAAAGCTACCCTATAATTCAATGTGTCTCCCAGAAAAAATGACAGTGAGAAATCTCTATAGAAACAAAGGCGCGGCCATACCTACCTGTATACTTCCAGCATGGAATTGTTATCTTTAAAACCTGTGGTGGCATCTGGCATAATTGTCTATGAAGTGGAAGGATACCAAAGATCAAGTGGGACATGACAATCAGAGACATAACCTGCCCTAAGTCTTTGCCTGAAGCCACTTTCACTAAGCTTCACCTCTCTATGTGAATGTGGAATCCTGTGCCATATGCAGAAGGATCTAGATTTCCTTTAAGTTTTAGTTGTCCAAATGGAGACCTACAAAGACAGCACTTCCTAATACTTGTCACTTGTCCTTATCGTTTAAGCCAAAGTCTTTTTAGCTATGAGTAAAGACTTCTACATGAGCGAATTATCACAGCCCATGCAGGTGGTACTACCACATATGTCATCCAAGGAGAAGTAAAGGTTTTATATATCATCAGTGACAGCAAAAATTATAGTGCTGTAGCCACAAGCAAAGAAACACAGGCATAGCTAAAATATTGAAGATCAGACACTGCCCCTTGTTAGCTTCTGGAGGGCATGAGACCCTATAGCACGTTGGTTTTAGCCCAGTGAAATTCATGTTGAGATTCTCATTTCCATATCTCTATGGGTTAAATTTCTGTTGTGTTAAGCCCATAGTCATGGTAATTTGGTATAGAAACCAGAGAAATCTATATACTTGCTCCTTTACTTTGCTTGTCCTTTCTGCCCATTGACCAACTGAGCTGGTAATGGGTTGTTTCTCTAAACCCAGAACCATGCCCTCATCTGCCTTCAACCTGTGGGAAGGTCAGCTCTGCAGCCTGTTATCTCTGTTCTTTTTGACAGCATGTGTTCATATGCTCATCACCAACCAATGCAGGTGTCACCTCCTACGATGGCCAGCTTCTCCTGTTTGTTTTATTTGACAGTTTCCAATCAAGTCTTTTATATCAGACCTGGAAATGGGAAGTCATCAGGATGTGGGTAAAGAAAACAACCTTAGCATTACTGAAAATATGTATTTCTAAGTCCTAATATGTGCTAACATAGGAAACCTGACAGGTAAATTTATACAGTATTGCAGTTCTCTGGAGAAACAGAACTAGAGACAGACAGATGTGTGTGTGTGTGTGTGTGTGTGTGAGTGTGTGTGTGTGTATGTGTATGTGTATGTGTGTGTGTGTGTGAGTGTGTGAGAGAGTGTGTGTGTGTGTGTGTGTGTGTGTGTGTGTGTGTGGTGTGTGCTCACATGTCTATGTACAGGTTGACAGACAGATAAAATAAATTGGTTCATGCAGTCATAGAAATTAAATATCTGTAAATTAAAATATCTGTAATGCTAATGTCCTCATTTGAGCCTAGAGGTAAGAGCTGCTATACATTTTAGGAAGCAGTCTGCATTATTGATTCTGTCACTTGAAGCATCGGCCTCCAAACCTACGTGGAGAAGCTGTTGTGGGGTTAACAACTGGGGAAGCACCTCATGGTCAGTGTTTCTCTGCATTTTGGCCAATTGATGCTTTCTGTAATAGTCTCCGTCTGCTGCAAAAGAAATGTCTCTGATGAGCTACACTTCTCTGTGGGCATAAGGATATGCATGAAGAATACAGTGAAGAATTATACTGGTTTAGGAAAGTGTCAGTAGTAGGTGTTCCTCTAAGTTCAATGACCTAAGGCTCAAGGAACATCATAGAAGAAGCAGTGGAAAGAATATAAGAGACAAAAGACCAGAACATCTGCTACAAGATTGTCTCATCTGTACATGACAAGAGAAATGCATCTTGAACTCTCAACAATGCAGTTGCTTGAATAAAACCTGAGTGATGCCGGTTGACATGCCAGTTCTGACTGGTGAAATTTCAGAAGGCCCCTCCCTTAGAAGAAGTGATACTGTCAATTAATGATTTCAGAGAGAGGAAGAATCCGTCTTCCCCAGGAATGAGCCCCAATACCAAGTGGTCAGTCCTAAAACATATACATAGAAGTATGCTAAAGTGGACTCAGCATGGTACATTTATATATTTGTAATAATCATTTTTAAAAGGCTTTGGGAGAGAATTGATAGTTGGGAATGGTACACAGAAGGTACTGGAGGAAATGGAAAGTTTAAATACAGTACACATAGATGGAATTTTTAAAAAATATCAATATTATCTGGAAACATTCAGAACACCAAGTAACTAAATATCAGGATATTGCATAGTCTTGTTAAGTTGGCTTTTGAAGTTAACCATCATGCCTTTGTTTATAGGATTGGCATGGTAGATGGCCACACCCAATAATGCCTTTGCCAACAGACTGAAGTTTCAGTTGCAGTAAGACTCAAAAATTTAAAGGTTGCTATCAAAACACTACCTCTAAGTTTTTACAGTGTGGACATCTTCACTGAATACTCCCTTGGCCCAAGTCAAGGGGTCCTGTGAGTATTTTTTCAACATTGGCACCACCTAGTCTAGACAGTTAGTACAGAGGTTGAATCACAGAGGTAAACCCTTATTTCTGTGTTTATCTCCTAGCGTGATCTACCAAAGCTCACCTTATACGTGATGACTCAATACTATGGGGGTTGAGGACACTACTGAAGGAATGAGGGGATGAGAATACTAAGGGGAAGGAAGGACATTTTAATCACCCTATTTTAGTTCTACCTGCTTCGTTACTTCTACAGATCCCAGATGTTTGCTGGGGATAGGACTAGCAGGGACAGAGCATGATTTCCTGCCTGCGGTACATCATTTCCTACAGCAATGACTCAGTTTCCTGACCATAAAAGGGGACGCCAGCCATTGTGGATAAGTCTGGAAACCAGAGTGGTAATTGAGGCCCTCCTTTCCTCCATGCTCCTTCTAGGAATTATTAAGACACAAAAATAGATCCAGGATCCTTCCTACTCATGCTCTTGCAGCTGGCTCTAGGGCACCGTCACTTCCTGTTTTGACTGTTCTCCATGTCCCAGACCCCAATCTATTCTCCTAAGAACCAGAAATACCCAGGGAAGACCTGGCATCATGCCTAAGTCACCTCTGCTCAAAACTGTTCACACGTCACATAAGGTCCACCTCCAGTCTTTCCCATGCCTGCCAGGCCCTCTGGAACCCTGTCCCAGCTGAACATCAGACCATGCTACTGTTGTCTTTTCTTCTCCTCGCTGCTGCAGTGACGTTTGCCATCCCTCTGGCCTCCTTGACACTTTTATCCCCTCATCTCTCTCCCAAGTTCTAGTGTCACCTCCAGAGACAGACCCAGGACTCAAGATTCCTGTTCCTCGACTCTTCACCATGACCCCCACATAGAAACTGTAAAGGGAAAGGAGATGTAGCGCGCTCTATTTGAGTTCCTTTAGTCTCATTCATCCCTTTTGCATTGCATACCCACTGTATTTTGTTTACATTAATGTATTTTGACCTGTACATCCTCCTTTCCCCCACCTTCTACAAACCCACCCCCATCTACTTACCCATCAAACTTCATGTCCTTTCTCATTTTTAACCCACTGTATTATGTTTATGTTGCCCAAATACCACTGGGTGTGGGGTCATCCCCTGGAACATGGTTTTGCCTACCAGGCTGTGATCAAACCCTTAAAGAAAACTGACCCTCCTTTACCCAGAATTCATCAACTGTCAGTCTCTCCTCAACTGGAGATGAGACGAAACTGTGTCCATCTCCCACCTCCATGCTTTTGTTTGTTTGTTTGCTTGTTTGTTTCAAGCTTGAACCTGTGCTAGTTTATTTGCGTTCTTACTTTGATGTCAGTTCCATTCCTGAGCACAACTGATGCTGTAACAAGTTTAGAAGCTTAAAGTTGTTCACATTTATCATCTTATATTTGTGAAAACCAAACTGGGTGTCAGGGGACTCAAAGTGAGATGTTAGTGGGATGACTTTGGACTCTGCTGAAGAGAAATTATTTCTCAGCCTCTAATGGCGACTTCATTCTGACTTCTGTTTGCATACTATTCTCTCTCTCTCTCTCTCTCTCTCTCTCTCTCTCTCTCTCTCTCTCTCCCATTGTAGTGAGATTTGAGGGGCTGCCTGGGTGATATATATTATTCTCTCATCTTAATGTCCTTATACTTCATACCCCTTTGCAAAGCCTCTTTAGCCATGCAAGGTAACAAATGAGAATGTAACATCTTTCAGGGTTGTTGCTCTATTTCGCTACAGAAGGCAATGGAAGGGGCTTGAGCCTGCTTTTGTTTTCTTGTTCCTTTTTCATGGTGACTATGATCACCTTGTAGTACCAAACCTAACCTATGCTTATGAAGCTTCTTCCTTTAGATATAAATGCTAGAGGAGCTATAGACCACTGTCACCACACACTCATACACACACACACACACACACACACACACACACACACACAGAGAGAGAGAGAGAGAGAGAGAGAGAGAAAGCATGTGAGAGAGAGAGAAAAGAAAGAAAGAAAGAAAGAAAGAAAGAAAGAAAGAAAGAAAGAAAGAAAGAAAGAAAGAGAGAGAGAGACAGAGAGACAGAGAGGAGAGTTTCCTCCCACACAATGGTCCAGGGTCATGTCATAAATATTTCCATCTAATATTTCTGCCTATCTTTGCCACCTCACTTCTGGGCAGAATGTTGGAGGGAATCATACCACGTCACAATATAGAGCAGGCTCTTTTCTGAGTAGGAAGGAGCATGTAATTTCTTCTGGCTAATAAATGCCTGTAAGCCAGGCACTCAATTGCTGAGATGAGATGCAGAGCACTTTTCTCTACTTTGGCATTGATTAGATCACCAAATTCAAGGAAAGTAAACTTGGAGTTAACATACAGAATAAAGCCAGGCAGTGTAGCCTACCAAATTTTCTGTACTTGAGAGTGTTTTTCAGGAGTATTTTAAGTTTGAGGCAAGCATGGGCTACTTGGTAATACCCTGCCTCAAAAGCAAAAACAAACAAAACGAAACAAAACAAAACAAAATTGTTCAGGATAAAGCAGTAGTAAGCTTTGCTGTGTAATTTTAATCCGCCATATGTGGCATGTAGCTTACCTTGACTGGTGATGTATGCAAGGGCTAAAGGGAAGGGGAGATTAAAACTGACTAGCTCTGACTCTCCTAGCTGCTCCTCTCTGTTCACCAGGGTGTATTCACAGGCAACCCATTCATCAGCTACACTCTTGGACTTTCTTGTTCCTTGGATGGAAATGCCCATTGACTTCGCCTTCTAGTTGTTGGGTTTCTTTGCTAAAAGTGATAGAACATTTCATTCCTTTTTTTCATAAAGAAACAAAATTATAGTTGGCTAAAGAGCTATTATACTGCAGATTAAAGCATGGATATTAAAGAAAGAGTAGTGTTTAGGAAAAGAACAGCACACACCCAAGACACGGGTGTGGACTTCTCAGCAGTTTCCAAAGTCTATGTAAAAGCATACACACAGACGTTTTTCACTGACCGCAGGCAGCAGCTTCTGTCTCTTGCTCATGATAGAAATGATGACAGACATGCAGGTGTGACAGTCAGGGGCTATGGAAAGAGAGAAAATGGTGCTGTGGGCATCTAAGAGGTTCTCTCCCTTGTAATAAGCCTTGGGAGTGAGGCATACTTATTTCATGGTAAATGTACAGAAGGGCATAATTTTTGAATTGCATAGAAATCAAGGTAGAAGAAAAACAAAAATATCTGGGGGCAAAAAAAAAAAAATTAAAATAGACATGAAATAGAGCCATGCTAAGTTGCCAAGATGTAGATAGGTGGCGTCATAGGCACCAGGACTCTGGGTTTTGCTCTCCTGGATCGCATCCCTCTCATGTCTCCTCTCACCCTTTTCTTGTGGGCCTTTTGTCCTTAGTAAATGTTGGGAGGAGCAGAGCTTTCCACAGCTGGAGCAAGGGAACTATATGCCTGCAGATTAAAACTGCACCTTAAAAGTGTGTCTCAAAAAAAAAAAAAAAAAAAAAAAAAAAGCCAGAATTTCTGCCAGCGTTCCCATAAGCATGGGTGAGAGCATCTAGTTCTGCAGCTGGGGTGTCAATAAAGGGCTCCACTGGCCAGCAGAGAACTCATCGTCCAGTGAAGAGCATTGTTTCCATGGAAACCTGCAATTGGTGACCCAAATATGCAAGTTCGCTACTTTACCTACCTCATTGTGTGGGTCTGCTGAGGATTGCCACTATTACATAAAAATCAGGGCTCTTTTTTGCATAGGTGGATTTTCTCCGCGGAGGTCATCAGTTCTGTCAGCGTAGACCTTGGGGGTCCCCCTGTTCTAAATCAGCTACACTTAGTAATAAAGCCCCCCCCCCACTCGGGGGACTAGCCAAAACTAAGATGGGAGTCCTTCCCCAGGGTGTTGCTCACTTACCTTTCTCCATTCCGTACACCCCTGCAGGGCGAGCCCTGCTGAGACTCACAGACAAGAAGCTGGAGCGCATGGGGATTGCCCAGGAGAACCAGCGCCAGCACATCTTGCAGCAGGTGCTCCAACTGAAAGTTCGGGAAGAAGTCAGAAACCTGCAGTTACTCACACAAGGTACCCTGCTGCTTCCTGGTGGGTGGGTGCGCGCGGGAACAGGAGAAAACAGAAAACGTTATCCTTGTGACAGAGGGGAGCCAGGAAAGGTTTGTTGTTGTTTCCTAACAGAGTTTCCTTCATTAAAAGAAAAGAAAAAGTAGGTAGCCTTAAAGGGCTACTTCTCTCTAAAACTTTTCTTTTTTTATTGCTCACCAGAGAGAACGATGCATAAATAAGTAATGGATGCACAAATAGAATTACTGCAGCTAGCTTCAAGGTTATCACATACAGCTGCAGAGATTGTCTACTGTACAACTCCAGAGAGTACCAATCACACTGGTCAGGGTCCCGTTGTTCCCTCAAGAGTTATGCGGTGTGCAGGCTACACAACTGAATACTATAGTCCTGGCTGCCTTCAGCTCACCAATAATTCTGAGGAGGTCTTAGAATTGAAGAAATTCTAAACTTAATATCCCTTGTGACGGAGATATGGATTTGATATATTTTCTTTTACTTTGCTTTTCATTGGCCAACAGAGGAGAAATATTTTAAATGTAACTTTATTTAACCGAATTAATGCATGCATATGCTTTAGGAATTTTGAAAACTCTATTAGCTTCTTGAGAATTTAATGATTTTAAAATCTAGACTAAAGAATTTAAATATGGGCTATTATGGCTGTTTAACTCGTAATAGTGTGATGAGAAAAACAAAGATCCTTATTTGAAGAAAAGTCGCAGCCCCACTATATGTCACTTGTGTATACATATAACTTGATAGATATAAACTTCCATCGACTGGACTTTTTCTTCTTTGTTGCCCATCATGCATCGTTGTAAATGAAAGGATGATAAAGTAAGTGGTTATGAGAGCATTGGGTAATTTTCAATAAGCAGACATAGTAATGGTATGCGTTTGGATATTGCAGAAAGGTGGGTCAGCCAAGATTCATGTTTTTGCATTTAGACTAACCCAGTAATGGTCTGGATGTCTAGAATAGGGTTCTCAACCTGAGGGTCGAGGCTCTTTGGGGGATCACATATAGGGTGTCCTGCATATCAGGATACATTACAGTTCATCACAGTAGCAAAATTCCAATTATGAGTAATTTTATGGTTGGAGGTCATCGCAACATAAGTGGCTGTATGAAAGAGTCACAGCATTAGCAAAGTTGTGAACCACTGACCTAGAAGAAATGATGTAGTGCCCGAAAGATGAGTGTTGTGGAAGGATAAATACATACAGAGTGATGTAAAAATGGTACCCGCTGTTTGATATACTTCTTCAAAGTTTGTTCCTAGAGACTCCTTGTGGTATGTTCAGAAGAAGGGGTATTACACTAAGTAATTTAAATTTCAATGTGACGTGCTGATACACCGTTAGGGAAGCAGGGCGGGGGTGGGGGGAGGTATAGGGGACTTACGGGATAACACTTGAAATGTAAATGAAGAAATTCTCTAATAATAAATAAGTATAATAAAAAGAGATAATACAATTTAAGACAAGTAATGCTATCATACTGCTACTTCTAAAATAGAATAAAAACGCAGCAAATAATTCTGCATAAACTCCACATAATCCAGGCATTAAAAGAACTTTTTCAAGCAATACATACTGATGGAACAGGTGTGAGACATGGGATGAAACCATATGGAAACATTGACCTACAGCATGGCTCAGTTTTTTCAATACATATTTTATATATTTTTAAAAATATAATATGTGAATAAAGGAGTACAGGTGATTGTGCCATGTTTTCATAATGGTTGCCGCTACGAAATATGCTTGTGGGTGATCTTAACTATATTCATTGTACTCTTTCATGTTTTCGAAATCTATTGTAAAAGTCACGTGGTTGTTCTAAACAGAGCATATTAACCCTCTACCACAGCCAACTTCTTTCTACCTCTCTGTGTTCTGGGAAGGTCCGCAGTTCAACTTTTCTGATTCTGTTGTTGGCATTTTCTACCCCTTTAAAAACGCTATGTTCTTTATTCTTTCATGCCATTCCCTTCGGAAGGAACTAGTGTTCTCTCTAGCTTGTGGGTGTTTTTCTCTGAATTTTTATTGCCTTTCTTATTACTTGTCCCTTACATGTTACTGTTCAAAATCACTTTATATGAGACATCCTTTATTAAATCCATGGTGTTATTGAAGTGATAATTTCATGGGTTTTTTTTTCCTTAGAAAGAGATACAAAATTGACAAGATGTTTGAAGATTGATAATAGAGGTTGTAAAGAGATCTGGGGAAGCTTTAAATTATTTGGGGGTCTAAGTTTGCTCTAATAAGAATCAATGTTCCATCAACTCAAGGGAGCTTGATGATTTAGCATGCATATCATATAGAGGTTCACTACAGGGGTGATTTGTGATTCAAAATTAAATATTTGATTCCTCAAGCCTTCAAATACAAAGCTACAGCAACAATATAATATGTTGAATAAGTACAATGACTTCACGATTTTTTTCAGTCTTTTTAAAAATTCTGTGGTTATGTATCTTGAGGAGAGTAGTTCACACTTCCAGCTTATACAAATGGGACACAGTGCCAGGACAGAAGAAGTCACTACTCTTAGGCAAAGCTTGTTTCTATTGCTTTCGATTGTATAATCCAATCAAGCTGCTACAATAAACACCACAAACTGCTTAGGTTCCTGTGCTGTAGTTACTATTCTTACTGCTATGACAAAACACCTGATGGAAGCAACTTAAGGAAGGATGGGTTTATTTGAGCTTACAGTTTGAGGGTAGATCTGTCCAACATGGGATGGTGAGTATGGCAGCAGGATTATGGGGCAGCTGCTTACATTACTTCTACATTCAGAGAGAGACACAAATGCTGGTTTTTGGTTCCTGGTCTCCGATTTATTCACTCCTGAATCTCAGTCCATACAATGAGTGGCCTTCCAACCTCAGTGTATTCCCTCACAGACATGCCAAGAAATGTATCTCCTGTGTGATCGTAGATTCTGTCAAGGTCATAGTCAATCATAACCATCGCAGTTAAAAGCAATAGGATTTGTTTCTCATGTTTCTGAATGCTGGGAAGTCTAGGGTCATGGCACTAGGGAATTAATTTCATAGGCCATTCTTACTGATTCCTTTCCCTGTGTTTCACATCTCAAAAGCAAGACAGAATCCACCTGAGATGCCCTAACAAAGGGATCTCATAAAATCCTGGCCTCATGACCTAATCCTCTATCAGAGGTCCCAGGTCCTTAATCCATACCTTAAGAATTACAACTTCAATATGTAAGTGTGTTTGGAGGGCTATCGCATTGGTACTTAAATTTGTATTATTTTTTTAAAAGTGAACAACTTTTAAAGGTAGTTGTCACTCTTGATGTTATGTGTGTATCTATGCTCACATGTATGCCTGCACACACACACACATGGAGACAAGATGTTGATATAGAATGTCTTTTGTCACTCTCTACCTGTTTACTTATGTAACTCAACATAGAACTAGCTCACTAACTTCTCTAGGTTGGCTGGGCAATGAGCTCTAAAGATTTGCCTGTCTCTACATCCCAGTTCTAGCATACAGAGAGAGAAAGAGACAGAGACAGAGAGAAATACAGTGCTGGAGTTACAGATGTGCATCATCAAGCCTAGCTTTTTGTGTGGATGCTGAGAATCTGGTTTTGAGTCCTTATACTTGAAAATCAATTGCTTTTAACCCTTGAGCCATCTCCTCAGCTCCCAAAGGACTCCATATTTGAGGAAAGGATTTTTTTCTATTAAATGATTGGATTTATTTTATGTATTTCTATTTCTATTTTTGTTTTTTATTATCTTTAATCTTATTGTTCAGTCCAGTTGTTATCCCTGTCCCATTCTGCCCTCTGACAGTTCCTCATCCCGTTCCTCCTCCTCCACCTCCAAGAGTATGTCTCCACAGTCTCACACCCCCACACCCCACCAGACCTCCCCATTCCCTGGGGCTTCAAATCTCTCAAGGGTTAGATGCATCTTCTCTCATTGAGGCCAGACCAGTCAGTACCCTGCTGTATAAGTGTCAGGGGCCTCAGACCAGCTAGTGTATACTGCCTGGTTCATGGCTCAGTGTCTAAGAGATGGTGGGCTTCCAGGTTTGTTAAGACTGCTGGTCTTCTTATGGGTGCCCTCCTCCTCAACTTCACCCAACCTTTCCCTAATTCAATCACAGGAGTCCCTGACTTCTGGCAATTGGTTGAGTGTAAGTATCTGCTTCTGTCTCAGTCAGCTGCTTGTTGGGCTTCTCAGAGGGCAGCCATGCTAGACTCCTGTCTGTAAATACATCATAGCATGAGTAATATTGTCAGGTCTTGGAGACTCCACTTAAGATGGGTCTCAATTTGGACCAGTCACTGTACCTCCTTTCCCACAGTTTCTTCTCCATTTTTGTCCCTGCAATTAATTTTACACAGGAACAATTCTGGGCCAAAGTGGGATGGCAACCTCATCCCTCCACTTGATGCCCTGTCTTTACTGGAGGTAGATTCCCTCTCCCCACTATTGGGCATTTCATCTAAGGTCCCTCTCTTTGAGTCCTGAGCATCTCTTACCTCCGAGGTCTCTGGTACATTCTAGAGGGTTCCACCTCCCAAAGTTGTATATTTCCATTCATTCTGCTGGCCCTCTGGGCTTCACTCCTTGTCGCTCCCAATACCAGATCATGTTCCACTTTCCTCTGCCCTTCCCTCTCTCCTCTTTCACCCAGTTCCCTCCCTCCCTCTGTCATCTGCTTTCTTCTTTCTCCTAGGTGGGATTTAGTATCCTCACTTGGCCCTCTGGCTTTTTAAACTTTCTAAGTTCTGTGGATTATATCCTGTGTATTCTGTACTTTTTTTGACTAATATTCACTTATTAGTAGTACATACCATGCATGTCCTTTGGGGTCCCAGATACATCAACCAGGATGATATTTTTTTAGCCCATCCATTTGCATGCAAAACTCATGTTGTTAATAGGTGTTTCCATTGTGTAAACCAAGTTTTCTGTATCCATTCTTCCATTGTGGGGCATCTGGGTTGTTTCCAGCTTCTGGCTATCACAAATAAGGCCACTATGAACATAGTGGAACATGTGCCCTGTGGCATCATAGGGCATCTTTTGGGAATATGTCCAGGAGTGATAGAGCTGGGTCTTCAGATAGATCTATTTCCAGTTTTCTAAGAAACCTCTAGATTGATTTCCATAGAGGTTGCACCAGTTCGAAGTCCCATCTGCAATGGAGGAGTGTTCCTTTTTCTCCACATTCTCACCACCTGAGGTTTTGATCCTAGCCATTCTGACTGGTGTGAGGTTGAATCTCAAGTTCTTTTTGATTTGCATTTCCCTGATCACTAAGAACTTTGAACATTTCTTTAAGTGCTTCTCAGTCATGTGACATTCCTCTTTTGTGAATTCTCTGTTTAGTTCTATATACCATTTTTCATTGCATTGTTTGGTTTTTTTGGAGGTTAGCTTCTTGAGTTCTTTATATATTTTGGATATTAGCTTTCTATTGGATGTGGAGTTAGTGAAGATTTTTTTTTTCCTAATCTGTAGGTTGCCGATTTATCCTATTGACTCTGTCTTTTGCCTTGCTGAAGCTTTTCAGTTTCATGAGGTCCAGTTTATCGATTCTTGATCTTAGAGCATGAGCTATAGGAGTTATGTTTAGGAAATTCCCCCCCACACCCATCCCCATGAGGTTGAGTCTCTTTCCCACTTTCTCTTCTATTAGAATCAGTGTATCTGGTTTTATGTTGAGGTCCTTGATCCACTTGGACTTCAGCTTTGTGCAAGGTGACAAATATGGATCTATTTTCATTTTCTACATAGCAACTGCCAGATAGACAAGCACCATGTATTAAAGATGCTTTCTTTTTTGCCATTGTATATTTTGGCTTCTTTGTCAAAGATCAAGTGGCCATAAGTATGTGGTTTTATTTCTGGGTCTTCAATTCTATTCCACTGATCAACTAGTCAATACCATGTGTTTTTATCACTATTGCTCTGTAACAGAGCTTGAAGTCAGGGATGGTGATTCTCCCAGAAGTTCTTTTGTTGTTAAGAATTGTTTTCGCTATCTTGGGGTTTTTTGTTTTTCCACATGAAATTGAGAATTGCTGTTTCCATGTTTTTGAAGAATTGTGTTGGAATTTTGATGGGTATTGTATTTAATCTGTACATTGCTTTTTGGTAGGATGGCCATTTTTACTGTTAATACAATCTATGAGCATGGAAGATTTCTGCTATATTTTGTTTTTTTAGAGTCCTTTTAAAAATATATAGGTTTTTTTTTTTTTTTGGAAGACTCTAGGTAGCTTCCTTTAAGGAAATGGCTAAGTAAATCATGGCACCTATAGTTACTGGGGGTGTTTAAACCTGTAAATGAGGAATGAATAAGGACTCCTGGGAAGCCATGAAAACTAAAACAAAAACAAGATTCAGAACTGTATTCAAACTGTACATTTGCCATTAAGGGAGAAATGATGTCTCTGTGTGTATTCTTTGCTTATATAAGAAACACTAAATAATGTATATGAAACTAATGTAAGTTACACCCATGAGGCATGAAAGGTGGCCATAGAAAGAGGATACATGCTTCAGATGTCATTATGCATTTGAAATATGAATGTTTGAACTTTTTTAAAGAACACACATAAAAAAAATAAACAAGAAGGATAAAGTATAAATTTAGCATCAGATCTTCCTGGATTTTAAGTCCTGCCCTGAATATTTAATTTTGTTGCTTCAGGGAAATTCTTTAAGCATTCTGCTCCCATTCACTAACTTCTGAAATAGAGATGAGTAGCTCTGCTCAACCAATAAGAATATGGCAGAAATTAGAGGCTAATATACTCAGCCATTAGACTTGTCACATAATTAAACCAAGCTTGTACATTTACTACAAGTCACATCATTTTAATAACCTTTTCTGAAATAAATTTATGTGACACTCAGTTTACTTACATTCACGTATGTTCATTTTACAGGGGTGAAATTAACATATTTTTTTGCTTTGCCTTTCTTCATCTATGACTTCTAGAAAGACACACCACACACACATACACACACACACACACACACACAAATACACACACATACACTGTAAGACTTTTTTTTAATTGCATAATGGGTACATAGTAAATGTCAGTTTTTACTCCTTGTCCTGAAACCATGACAAATACTCCTGAGACAGCTCACCATCAGAAGCCACGGCCATCTTTCCTGAAGTCCTGACTGCCCCTCTTACCACTGACAATGGCCCCCATGGCTCCCTGACCTTTGTAAGCAAGGCCATCAGTGTTTGCCTCTGCTTTCATGCTCTACTTCTGTTGTCTTTAGGGAGATCGCCTCTTCTAAAGGAAAGCCTTTGGTCTTCTGTGTTCCTTCTGTGAGCAGCCAGGATGTCAATCTAGTGGAGACACTTGATTAACTGCTCCTGCTAGAAACTCAGCTAGGTCAGAACACTCCCAGTTATGTTTTGAGAAGCATAGCAGGCAGCCTGAAAGTCATCATGACATTTCTGTCTGATTCATGAGAGATAAGTTTGGGGGTGTGTTTTATACAACACATAACAGTGGTAGTCTAGAATCCCTCAATTTTACTTTTAGCTTTTTAATAGTAGGCATTGTTTCTAGAAAGTAAAACTTCCCAACAGATACTGAATAATGTGCTCAATCCAGCTCGCGAGTTTAAATGGTTACTGTGCATAGAGCATGCCCTACTTGTCACTTCAGCTCTTCATAGTCTCTCCACTGTGGCTCCTACTGTTTGCCATTCTCAATATACATATGAGGAACAGACACAGAAGAACTAATGTGCCCAAAGGAAGATAGGCCTTGGTAAAAAGCATAGCACAGGAAATGTCTGAGTCCAGAGCAAGCTCTTAGCTTTCTTCACATGCTTCACTGGTCTCTTTGGGGACTGAAATTTTTTTTCTTATGCAGAATTATACAAGGCCATTTTCCTGCAGATATATAGTGGAGTTCTCTTCCCAAATTTGCTTCTATTTTCAATTATACATAAGATAGATAGATAGATAGATAGATAGATAGATAGATAGATAGATAGATAGATAGATAAGCAGATAGATGGTACATCTATCTAACACCCATAAATGAGAAAAATATGTAATATTTTCCTTCTGAAATTGACTTAATTCACTTGATGAATGTCTCCAGTTGCATCTTTTCTTGTAAATGAATTTTTAAAAGCATTTTTAAAAATATTTTTTAATTTCTAAGTTTTTAAATTTTAATTCTATAGTTTCCCCCTTACCTTTCCTTATGCCAACCACTCCTATTCTTCTATATGTGTAAATTCTTCCATTGTACATATGACCGACATTTCTTTATCCCTTTTTTGTTGCTACACATCTAGTTTAGTTCTATTATTTGACTTTGTAAGTAGTTCTTCAGTAAATATCATTGTGCAAGTTCTCAGTGATGGGCTGTCTTGGATTTATTTGGACATAGACTAGGATGATATATAGATGAGTTGTGTGTAGATCTCTGGTTAGCTTCTTAGGGAGTCTGCATAGTGGCTTCATATTGGTTGGACAGTTATGTAAGGCTTCCTTTTTTGTCTGCATCTTTGTCAGTATTTCTTACTTGTTTCTTAGTGACTGTCATTCTTTCTGATGTGAGATGGAATCTCAATGTAGTTTTTTATTACCTATTTTTAAAAATATATGCTATATGAAGTGTGTGTCAGTATGTGTGTGAGGATGTGCACATGTCACAGAATATTTTCTGAGGTCGACAAGATAACTTTTAGGAGTCTTTCCTTCCAACACATGAGGCCTGAGGATTGAACTCCATCTACTTGTTTAGTAACAAGTGCATTTACCCATTAAGCTATCTCACCAACTCCAATTTTCAACATTTTTTTTAGATTTAGTGTTTATTTTTATGTATGTATATATGGCTATATCAGTATTAGTGAATTTCATGTGAGTGCAGCAACCTGAGAGGCAAGAAGAGGGCATTGGATTCCTTGGATCTGGAATTACAAGCACTTGTGAGCCACCTAAAGTGGGTACTGGAAACCAGACTCAGGTCCCCCAAAGGAGCAGCAGAAATTCTTAACCACCAATGTTACCTGGTTTTGCTTTTTAAAATTGGGTTGTTTGTTTATCCATTAATTCTGCCAATTATTCTTTGTTGGTGTTATTGATGTTGATGTTTTTATTAATTAATAATTTTATTTATTTACATCCCAAATACTGCCCTCCTCCTAGAGCCCCCTGGCAGAGTTCTTGCCTTCATCCCTCTTCCCCTTCTTTTAAAAATATCTTTTATTTTTGAGATTATAATGTAATTACATCATGTCCCCTTTCTCCCTCTAAACCCTCCCATAGACATTCCTAAATATAACCTGCTTAGTCTATATGATGTATGTTTTCAGATCTGCGCGTTGGGTATTGGCTGACCATTTGGTGTGCTCCTCCCTGAGGAAGTCCATTTCTCCAGCTCTTAGCATTCCTTAGTTGTCTGTAGTTCACTGGGCGTGCTTGAGGCATCCTGGTCTCTCCCCACCTTAGCATGTGTATTGTCAATGTCCTTGTTCAGCTCATATTTAGGTGGTTACGCAGGTGGGTGAGACTTTGTGAGTATAGCTTCTGAAATCCCCCAGAGACAAAATTCACAGCACACTCGCTGATTGATCCTCTGGCTCATTGAAGCTTTTATTTGCATTTCTCTGATGGCTCTAATGTTAGACACTTTCCATCTGTATATTGGCCATTCATCCTTTATCTTTGTGAACTATCTGATCATTTCATTAGCTCGGGTATTGATTAGGTTATTTAATTTCTTTTTCTTTAGGCTTCTAAGTCCTTTGTATATTCTAGATCTTAGTCCCTCTGCCAGAGTATAATCAGAAAACATTTTTCTCTAATTCTGTAGGCTGTCTTGATTGTTTCCTTTGTTGTACAAAAGCTTTTGAAGATCACAAAGCATTTACCAGTTGCTGACACCATTTTCTGAGTAACTGGCAGTCCTACTCAAAGAGTATGTTGTCCATGCTGTGTCCTAAAGGGATTTCCTGACTTTATTCACCCTCAGTTTTAGTTTGGGGTGTTGCATTAAGGCTTTTGATGTGCTAGGAGTTGATTTTGAACAGTGTGAAAGATAGATATCTAGTTTCATTCTTTACATGTAGCTATCCCACTTTGTTGAAGAGGATCTCTTCTCCTATCTGTTCTGGTTTTGTTGCCAGAAGTTCCATGGCTGTCACTGCGTGAGTTTGTGAATCTGTTTCTGTGCTGGTACCATGATGCTTTTCTCAGTGAACACTATGGCATACCTTGGAATCAGGTATTGTGATAAGTCTGGCTTTATTCTTCTCTTCAGGGTAGATTGCTCTGGTTTTACAGAGTCTTTTGTGTTTCCATATGTCTTTTCAAAATTTTGGTTTTACTTTTCTATTTTCTACAGTAATTTTGATGGAGATTGTATTGAATCTGTAGCCTTCTTTTAAAATAAAAAACACAAGGCCTCTTTTTTATTTACTTTTTATTATTATTATTATTAGGAAGTTTCTTCATTTACATTTCAAGTGTTACCCAAAAGTCCCCTATACCCTCCCCCTGCCCTGCTCCCCTACCCTCCCTCTCCCACTACTTGGCCCTGGCATTCCCCTGTACTGGGGCATATAAACATTTGTAGCCTTCTTTTGGTACTATAGCTACCAAAAGAATATTTACAATATTAATTCTTCTATTCATATGTATGAGAAGTCCTTTCATCTTCTATATAATCTTTCCTTGGTGTATAAGTTTTCATCATAGAGCTGCTACAGTTCTTGGTACTGTTTATTATTCCTAAATATTTTTGAGGCCATTGTTAATGGAGTTTACTGATTTCTTTCTCTATGCATTTATTATTATTATATAGAAAGCCTATATGTTAATTTTGCATCTAATAACTGCTAAAATGTTTATCAAATTTAAGAATGAAAACTTTTGACTTCTTTCTTTCCTGCTTGTATCCCATTAGAACAGGTTTTTAAAATCTATTATACTTCTTTGCCCCTGATTTATCCAATATGGTAGGAATGGTGAGTGAACGAGATTTCATGTGAAAATTATATACATGTGGAAATCTGGAATATGAATTAAGCCAGAGGTTGGTAAACATTATTAAAGGACAAATTGGTATTCTTTGTAGCCTATATGATTTTTGGCTGAATTGGGCAGAGCTTCTGTAATAAACCTCTACTTAGAAAATAATTGCTAATGCATAGAAAAACAAAGACTCCAAATGTGATGGTAACCTAGGAATGGGGGAGGGTATTTTCAATTTGCATATCTGGTAAGGGATTGCATAAAGAACTTCTACAACTCAGAGAGAGAGAGAGAGAGAGCTACAACTCAGAGAGAGAGAGAGAGAGAGAGAGCTACAACTCAGAGAGAGAGAGAGAGAGAGAGAGAGAGAGAGAATATGAGTCAGGGTCAGTTTGGATTCATTAAACATTAGTGTTTCCCAAAGGGCTATTTCGAATCAATATTTATATGTGTCAAAATTTAGTAGGGAATTGCATGGCCAGATGAACTGCTCCAGTGCCCCATCCTTTGGAAAGACAAAAATCGAAAACATTGCATTCAGATCCAAGACTTTTCAGAACTCTGTGTACAGTTAGGGTATTTTAGTCCAGTCACCTCCACAGTGATGCTTCAGCAACTAAAGTGGGCCATCTGGTCCACCAACCTTGCTTAAAGAAGGTAGTTTTTAGAACAGAGCAGTGGGCTCTTAAGACATTATCTAATCTCTTTTCACATGTCTGATAATAGAAACTCAAGGAGGACTAGAGAAATCTTGATGGCTAGTCCCTAGCATGTCTTTAAAAAGATACCACTTCTCCCAATTCCCACCCAAATATTTTTCTCTCATTGTCATTATTAATGTATAATTTACATGCAAAACAAGTCATTGTTTTTAGTGTGAGGGTGTGAAAGTATGCTTACAGGTGCTTACTGTTGGGAAACTACTGCAATCATTCACATCAAGGTGTCTTATAAATTTTGGATTTCACTTATTTGGAAGAATATATAGAGATAAAAATGCCTTCTTTGTATCATAAATAGATATTTACTCCATAAACAATTCACAGATCTTATTTTCAAATTATTAAACTAATATTCTTAAATTAATAAAGAACAAGATTGGACTCAGTCCAAAACATACATTCATACATGCACACACACGCACACGCACACACACACACACACACACACACACACACACACACACACACATATATATATATATATATATATATATATATATATATATATATATATGAATGAGGGGGGAGGGAGAAAGAGAGCTAGTTTTTTGAGAAATCAGCTATATCATTGTTGTTTGTTTTGATGTTGCAATGATGAAACCTAGAATATTGTGCATTCTAGTGATGTGTCCTTCCACTGAGCTCTATCCCCAGCCATCTATTTTAACTTTTTATTCTGAAGCAGAGCTGGGTACGTGTCAGTTAAATTCAGCCACTGGTGACACTGGTGCTGCAAGTCTTATGCACATGTCCGTTTTCATCCTTGGCTCTTCTGCCATATCAGAAGGGAACATTGAGCTTTACTTCCTCGACACTCCATCCTCTTGATAATGATCCTCTAACTTCTCCTGGTCTTGACTTAATCGCTCCTATTTAGGCTAGTAGTATATACAACTTCTGCAACTTCTTGATTGTTTATACCTCCTGAAAATGGATCCCGGTTTTCTCAACACACTCTCTGAAAATTATGCACCACATATTTTAGTCATTCCCATACACCAAATCCCTCAGTCTTTACCCCTATATTTTCTACTCACAGATGGGTAATGTTGACGGATTACTTTATTAGACTGAGAAGCACCTATGAAGTTGGTAAAGCACACCCCTGGGGTATGTCTGGGTGGTTTTCTATAGAAACTACATCATGAGAGCTCTGACCAAAATGAATGCATTAATGAATTGACTGATCCAAATGTGACTCCTGGGAGGTGGTAGAACTGTTGAACACAAGGGAAGCTTACAGGAGATATGTCCCTAGACAGCATGCCTTTTGGAGCTGGAAGTTGCCCCTGCTTCCTTCTGATTATTTCTCTGTATTGCTTCCTGGCCAGCGTGAAGTGAGTTGCTCTCACATACTATCTGTTACATGGTAGACAGAGCCCTCCTAAAGAGTGAAATATTTTTCTTTAAACTATTCACTTGTGCTAATATCAGATACCAAAGGAACTAACAATTCAATGTTAATTTTCCATTGCTCGGAGCTAGAGAAATAGCTAGGTACTTAAAGCATGTGTTCCTCTTTTTAAAAAGGAGAAAGAGATTTAAAAAAAAATCCTGCATTCAGTTTCCATCATATTGGGTTTCTTGTGACTTCCTATTACAACAGCTCCAGCATATTTGACATAATCCACTGGAAGATATGGGTACCAGCATTCAAGGTGTATTCCCACCAGGGCTACACACAACTACTCAGACATAATACTTAAAGTGAATCTTAAAACAAAAAACAAAACAAAACAAAACAAAAAACAGTACTTAGGTTCCCCAGTGAGCTGATGCTGAAGGCACAGTGCCAGCTGTACCATTCCCTTTTCCGCACTGTCCGTATGGAATCAGTACACAGAGCCTCTGAGTTTCACTCAGAGACTGGGTTGTTTCTAGTCTCACCTCCCCACCAGCACCCCATCACTGTTTCAATTCCCTCCTTTGCATCTTCTGAGACCACTAGCCTAACCTACTAGGTTATGTTTTGATCACCCGTGTTCACCCTACCTAGTTTTGATGGTTTATATATACTTGGCCCAGGGAGGGGTACTATTAGGAGGTGTGGCTTTGTTGGAATAGGTGTGTCACTGTGGGTGTGGGCTTAAGACCCTTATCCTAGATGCCTGGAAGCCAGTCTTCCACTAGCCACCTTCAGATAAAGATGTAGAACTCTCAGCTCCTCGTGCACCAGGACTGCCTGGATGCTGCTGTGTGCCTGCCTTAATGATAATGGACTGAACCTCTGAACCTGTAAGTCAGCCCCAATTAAATGTTGTCCTTACAAGAGTTGCCTTGGTCATATGTCTGTTTACAGCAGTAAAACCCTAACTAAGGTACTATTCAATCACTTTCTCACTCCTGTTGGCATAGTTCATTTAAAAATATCTCGAACAATGTTATTTTCATCCTTTCCCAGCAGGGGTATTTGGCCTTTGACCTGCAGGCTCCACGTGTCCCAGGATAACTCTGAATGTGGCCCAATACAAAAGTGATAGAGCATTATATGGAGTTTTGTGTGTGTGATTATTTTGTAGTCCAGTTACACAGTTCCTGAGTGTGTACTTTGTAGATGACAATATTGTAACATAATGTCAAATGGCTGGACATGGCTGCAATATCTGCTGACTTCCAATTGCTAACAGAAGAAAATTAAAACTTCATAGCATCCCGTAGAAAGACATCTAGATACATCATTGATACATTAATGTTATCTTTGGGCAAATTACTTTCTAGAGATGATACTTCAGGTATAAAAATAAGGATAGAATTTATTTCACAAGCTTTTGATGATGAGCTAATAAAACTTGAAAAGGGATGTAGCCTTGGTGAGTTTCCATCCTTTCTGCCTTATCTTTCAGAACCAATCATGTCCCACTGTGAATTGCTCCTTTAGTCATACTAATTATGCATTTATTACAGAGTATCCATTTTCCCTTCTTTACATGAGCACTGGGTCCCATAGTAGGCACCAGAGATGAAAAAAACACCTGATCTAGTAGTGAAGTTAGAGCTATTATAGAGTTGTGTAGATGTGGGGGCGGGGGAGGGAGTGGAAACTAAAAGTAAATGTGACTTTAAACATCATGGAATAAGAAAGACTTGCCATGGGTATGCCACATGAATTAGCATCTTGGATAAAAAACAAAGTAGATAATGGACAAATTCTGTCATGATATAAAAGGGGAGCCTGTGTTATAGTTTAGAAATCAATTCTCGCCCCCCAGAGGAATCACATGTTAGGTCTATATCTGCAGCAAGCAATGCTTTTCATGAGATTCTGGGAATGTAGGAGATTGAGCCTAGTTGGAAGAAGTGGGTTAACCTAGGTAGGAGCTAGGGATCTGTCTCTTGTCTTAGTCTCTCTCTCTCTCTCTCTCTCTCTCTCTCTCTCTCTCTGCCTCTCTTTTCTTCCCTCCCCTCCCCTCTGCCTCCCCCTCTTCTTCTTCTTCCCCTCCTTCCTTCCCTCCCTCCCTCCCTCTCCTTGCTACCTGCCTGCCATGAGGTAAGCAGCCCTTCTCCACCATACACTCACCAGCAGGATCTTCTGCTTCATTGCAGATCCAGAATCAATAAAACCAAATGACTGTATTTTATCCTCTGCAACTGCAGTCCAAAATAAATCATCCCTGTTTTTCTGCTTTTAAGTTGCTTGTGTCAGATTTCAAATCTCTGAACCAAAAAGAAACTGATACATCCTGGGGCCCTAGAACTACTCTACCCTCTCTAGATATGAATAACCTCTTGATTGTCTGACTTAGCTTTGTTTGCCTACCTTCTAACATAGTGTCGAGCAAAAAGTGGATCCTCTGTGAATTTTTCAGATTTAAATTTAATTGTTGTACTTTTTCTCATCTTCTATCTTTATTTCACTTCTCATATAATCTTCTCTTAGTAGTAGATACAAATTTGAGTTTATTAAAGAGTAAAGGTAATTATCAAAATTGTTGTAGATCACCTTTCTCCATACAAAGTATTATCTAGAATCTCTCTATTATTTCTTCTCCTCCCTCCTTCCCTGAACTAGTATCTGCAGCATTGTAATTTTATGTTATCTTGGTTTCCACAGATAATGATGGTTCTTCAGTTTATAAGCCACTCAACCCACATTGTTTTGTCTAGGATTTTCAAGCTCTCCTGCGTCGCATTGTCCAGTTACTATAAAGGAAACTTCTATACTCTGACCCTTGTCATTTTTCAGCGGCTTATGGTGGGTAAGGCTATGGGGTAAGGAATCTCATGGGATTTGATGAGATTCTCCTTCTGAGATTGGGGTCATTTACAGACTCATTCAGTGCCATTTGATTAAGATCTGCCAAGTGCATGTTCATTCTAATTTGTTCCAAGACAGTGGTATATCTACAAACTGTTACTTCTGTAAGCTTACCCCTGACCCCCTTCAATATCTTCATACCTTATTATGCAAATTTTGGAGTGAGGAATGCTTCTAATTTTATCATCTCTGCAAAGAAATTTCTGTCAAACAAATTCTCCTTAATGTGAGCTTTATACATAAAAGTCTAAACACAACAGTCTTTTAGGGATTATGGAAACCACATCCTTTTATCAGGATGATAATGATCAGAATGATGATGTGTACATCATCGTTAGCATTCACTCAATCTCAGTTTTGTTCTAAGTCCATTGTGGCTAATTAGTTCAAGAAGGTATTTTGTTTGCAGTACGGCTTGATATTGACTCTTGCTTTTGATCTGTAGGAGTCTTCTTAAGTGAAAAATATTTGTCTGCTCTAGGCAGATTGTCTCTCTAGACAACATATGGGAAAGATGTCCACACACTTCCTGTTTCTCATACTTGGACTTGTGGTGAGGAGTGAGAGGGATTCCCAGAGATTCCAAATGTTTCTTCCTGGCAACTTCTGTAGAGCTCACCAACCTCAAAAGTTCTTCCCCATTGACTCTTCGGCATTCAAATAAGATACTCTTATTTGGGCAATTCAGGATGACTGTGTGATTATATCACTTTTAGCTTATGGATTTAGATATGAAAGATATCAAATGGTTCGTGTTCTACTGAAGGTAGATCCAGGGTTTACTGCCATGGAGGTTGGTTTCTTCCTTCCGGGTGAATGCAGTCTAGTTCCTGTGGCAGCTAAATGCTCTCAGTCTCAGAGGCACAGTGAACTGCTCTGGCTATTCTCAGAAGAAAGAAATATGTGTGTTTAGGATATCTATTCTTTGTATTGCATATTACCAAATTCTGTGCCACCTTTCTTCCTTTGAGCCACCGGTTCTTAGTATCTGGCATCACTCAGTGTGGATAGCACATCCGTGCATCAAAGTTTCTCCATGCCATTTTCAGTACCACGCTTGTCAACTGAACTAGAAATAGAGTCTGGAGTTTTAAAAACATTAGTACAGGGCTGTATCATGGCCAAGAGAAGAGTCTGCTGTCATCTCTGAAACAAACACTCCTTTATTATCTCTCTCTTCTTCCATTAATCTTTATGGTAATGATTCACATTCATTCAGCGATTCCTTCAAAACACATTTATTGCGAATCTACTTGGTACCAAGAAACCCCTATATTCTTTATGTAAGGCACAATAAAGGGATGAATTGGATAATCCTTGCCATGAAAGGCAAATGAAGTAAATTTGCATATGAAGGGCTATTGCAAGGAAGAGGTGTGACAGAGGGAAGCAAAGATACTAGAGGGAAATGTTAGGATGATGTCCGAGAGGAACTGACCTCTGAACCAAGCCTGGGCTCAGAATCCTCAGGGTGTATTTGCTTTCTCTTTACCTATCAAACAAATATGGAGTTGCTAAGGTACTCAGCACCTTGGAGAAGTACATGATGCTATAATAGTGTATTTACTATAAAACTAGCTGTTTACTGCTTATTACATGAGAGATCTTTACTAGATTTCTCTGATATCACAAAAATTTTTAGAAGAGAGTCAAATTAAAGATATTGGACTGCTAATGAATATGAAAATAACCAAAAGAATTTCCCTGAATTTAATGGATCAGGCAGAATCTGAGATCTAAAAATGGAAGAGGGCTTGGCCAGCATAGCTGCTTCTTAAGAACTATAGAAAAAAATGTCCCAGTTGAAAGAAACAGGCTGAACTGAGACTGTATTAGGGTTTTTCTGTGAAATAAAATCTGTGGGGTATATATAGATACATGAGGAGTTATATTATGGGAACTGGTTCACACGATTATATAGGCTGAGAAGTCCTACAACCTGTCATCTGCAGCCTGAGGAACCAGAGAAGTTAATGGTGCCATTCAACACAAGGCAAGAAGCCTAGGAGAAGCCGACACTACTGGTATAGATCCCATTGTCCAAAGGCCTACCTATCAGTAGCTTCAATGTGCAAAAGTAAAGGAAGTTACCAACTTGAGAAAGAGCCTGCTTTATCCATCCCCCTCTTTTTGTTCTATTTCTTTTTGTCAGTGGTTTCAAATTTGGTGCTGAATGCTAATCCTTTCATTTAGCCTACAGACTCAAAAACTGGTCTCTCTTGGTAACACTTTTATAGAAGCATCTAGAAGCAAAAGGCTACCACTTATCATTGTAAGTTGATACATAAACGTTTCTAGTTGACACACTGAATACATCATTGAAAAGTGTTTAATGAAATCTAAGTACTTGAAGAAAGCTAACATAAGTTAGAGTGTCAAGAGGGTATAGTGAGAAGGAGGTGCAATGATGGGAAAGTGAACCCAAGTCTGGAAGTGCAGAATCAGAAGGAGCCAATGTTTTAGGGCTTGGTTTCAGATCGGGAAACACCAATCATGCAGCATGAGGCTGACAGGCAGGGAGAGTCCTCACTTGCTCTCAGGAAAGTAAGACTTTTAATTGCATTCAGGTTTTCGGCTGATTGGATAGGGCCCTGTGAACACATGGTATGGCCATCTGCTTTGCAATGGCTACAAGAAAAAAAAGACTAATTTCACCTGAAATACATCTACAGGTGCATCTAGAATCCTATTTAAGCAAATATCTGGGCATCCTGTAGCCTAGGCAATTTAACACATAAAGGTAACCATTAGACTGAGTAGGATGATTTCTTGGCTCCAAAAGGAACACTGTGACTACTTTCCTACCATGAATTGTTTCTTGTTCTGATGATCTTATTTTTCCTCACACAAATTAATTGTTGGCTATGACCAACTTTTGCAAATTAATACGTGAGACTGTCCAAATAAAAGATTTTTTAACCCGGGGATCCATCCCATAATCAGTCACCAAACCTAGACACTCTTGCATAGGACAGCAAGAGTTTGCTGAAGGAGCCCTGATATAACTGTATCTTGTGAGGCTATGCTAGTACCTGGCAAATACAGAAGTAGATGCTCACAGTCATCTATATGATGGTACACAGGGCCCCCAATGGAGAAGCTAGAGAAAGTACCCCAGGAGCTGAAGGGGTCTGCAGCCCTATAAAAGGAACAACAATATGAACTAACCAGAACCCCCAGAGCTCATGTCTCTAGCTGCATATGTAGCAGAAGATGTCCTAGTCGGACATCATTGGGAAGAGAGGCCCCTTGGTATTGCAAACTTTATATGCCCCAATACAGGGGAAAGCCAGGGCCAAGAAGTGGAGGTGGGAGGGTAGGGGAGAAGGGTGGGAGGAGGGTAGAGGAAACTTTCGGGATATCATTTGAAATTGTAAATTAAGAAAATATCTAAATAAAAACATAAAATGAAGAAAGAAAGAAAGAAAGAAAGAAAGAAAGAAAGAAAGAAAGAAAGAAAGAAAGAAAGAAAGAAAGAAAGAACAGGCTTTGGCCTGCTCGTTACAGTCTAAAAAAAAATGGTATTTGCCAAACACATCATTATCCCCCTTTAGCCCCCATTTTCCCTGATTTGTGGATTCTGGGAAGGCGATTATATGGTTTCTCTGAGCTATGTACTGCATTCTAGGGCTTGGGGATGTGAAATTTATCTCCAATCTTAATATCATAATGAAGCAGAGATGCCATCCTTATATTTGCTAGTTTCCCCAAATAATCAGACTGATCTTAGTCTTGTCAGATCAATAACATGATCTTTTTTGCTCATTAACATCTTGATTTAATAGACATTGATTCAGCATACATGAATATACAGAAAATTGCTAATAATGACCTCAAGGTTTTCCTGTGTCTGCTATGTAAGAGGTGATAAGACTTTGTGTTACACATTTGGAGAATCACCCTTTCCAGGTTATCAAATAAGAACAAAACCGATGCTTAGCATTAAAGCCCAGCAGACACTGTTGAAGGCTGCGTGACCTTCATCTTTCCCATTGTAAGGTTCATGTGGTAGCTGTCATGATTAATACTCATGCGTCAAGAACTTTGGCTTTCTCGTGTCATTTGTGTTACTAAAACTAAGACTGTATCACAAAAAGACAGAAGAGATAAAATAATAGATCAAAGTTTATTGACTGAAAAAGTTTTGGTTTGTTTTTTTTTAGTAATCATTCCCCCAGACTTGGAACTTTGTTTTCTTGCACAGAGTTTCATCAAAACATTTGTGATAGAGCAGAATCCCATATGTATTAAAGCAAAAGTATAGTGCTTTTAATTCTCTTGTAGTTTTTAAAAATAACTCAATTTCTACCCCAACTTCACTTCCCTGCCATGCCGCCAGCCCCAGCACATTCCCTACAGCACTGAAAAGAGCTATTAGACACTTATTAATTAAGGATCGGTTTCTGATCTTTTGTCAGGGGCAATCATTTGTTTAAGAGCTGATTTTCTGCCTTAATTAAATGAAAATGTCACCCTGTCAAATGAATTCATTTATATTTATTTATCCAGTTCTCTAGGCTTGAATATCTTAGTAGGGACTCAGGCTCATCACATTTGCTCCCACAATGAACTGAAAATTGTCTCATCAGTTTAAAAGACTCACAAATGACCACACCACCCTGCAGAAATACCTACTAAGCAAACCTGTGACTAACAGTGTGAAAATGGTTCTTTTCTCATGGAGAAGTTATCTAGCTCCATGTCAGATTCATATTAAAGGTCATCTGTGCACACAGGTGCACCTGTGTGTGCTCAAGCAGCAAAGAGAATGCCACCCATCACTGGAATCTCTTGGGTACACAAAAACCTGTGTGTTTGCATTGTCTTTTTAAAATATTGATAGCTGATGCAAGTATTACATTCTACCCTCCAAATCTCCAAATTTGAAAGATTAATTTATTGTTTATAGTCTCCATAATTATTATCACAATTAGTGTTTTAAGGGGGGATGGTGGAAGGATTATGGAAGGGGTGACCAGGAAGGGAGCAGTGAGCAGGATGGAAAATAAGTAAATAACTAAGTGAATTAATTTTTAAAGAAGAAAATTAATTAATCAATTAATTAAAATTAATTAAAAATTAAAATTAATTAATTAATTTTCTAAAGAAGAAGATAAGAATTTTTAAAAGAACAAATGTAATTTTTTATTAGGTCAATAATATATCATGTGTCTACTATATGTCAGGTGAAATATTGGGACTCATCGATGAACAATGTAGTCTCAGGCATTAAAAGTTAAAAGAAGAACAAAGAGTGACATGGACACAATTATCATCAAAATACCTATACTCATGGATGAAAATGCCACAGTGAAGTTCACAGTTAAGATACGCTGTAAAACATCAGTCTGTGTTCATACTCTTCTATATAACACATGGTACCTAGCACATTGTAGATACTTAACAAACTGATTATTAATAAAATGATCTTGGAGGAAAGTGGACAGTAGTCAGGCAATTGTTAAGTTCTTAACTGTATAGAATCCTCACAGGAACATGCTGGAAATTATGAGTGTGCAGTAGGAATGAATGGAGTAAAAATGAGCAGCCAGTAAATGTTCTCATGGGAAGAAAGCTGATGCTAAGATATTTCACTATAACAAATTACATGGTGGGTAGGTGGGTGGTAGGACATGGGGCTATACATTTAGGCCAAAGCTAGCCCATCAGAACCTCTTCAAACATATGGAATATAAACCATAAACCCAAGAACTATAGGAAGTGAAGAATCTTATGTAAAAGGTGACAAAATCAAGTATCAATTTGTCAAATTGTGTATCATATTGGGAGGGAGGACGCTCACATTAGTTCTGTCTACTCTAACAAATCCCACCTTGGTAACTTAGAACAACACGAGTGTGTTGTACACGTCGGAGGGTCAGAATTCTGTAATGTTTCTCTCTGAGCTCTCATTGATATTTGCACAGGCTAGGTTTCTTTGATGGGGCTCAAAAATAACCAATGCCATTGCTCTTGTTGTATTTTAGAGGTCACCCTCAGTCTCTAGTCAGTATTTTTTTCCCTATATAATAAAAGTCAGTCAGGACATGCCAATTCCTTATGGAGTATTGTCCCTATGGTTTCCTTTCATCCATTTCCTGCTTCTGTTGGTGAAGAGTCTGGATAGATAGGACTCACTTGAGTTATTTGAGTGTCATTTCTTCATCCTTTACTCCACTGATAAGTGAGACTCTTCTTTGCCACACCACCTACGATACACGTAATATCCAGAGGTAGGAAGTAGATGTTTTTAGAAGGCCAGTTTTCAGCGTTCCCAAGTGGTAGGTTGATAATGAAGAGTTAATTCTTGCAAAGTTACAGTAATGTCTGGACTTTGACTCCAACTTGTAATAACTATGAAAATGCTTTTGAATTGTTCTTATTTAGTTTTAATTTAGTTTGCATAGGGTCTCAAATTAAAACTGGCCTCAATATGTTAATCACAGAACTACTGTATAGTCTACAAATTTACTGCTAGATTATAGTCATGGGATTACTTTCTCGTGAGTAAGAAAATACAGGTCCACCTAAATGTATGCATACATGAGTTCATAATTATTTATTAATATGGCAAATAATAATATACCAAAAATCATAAGCAAATATTCATGTACTTGTGAATGGACAGACAAATGAATGGAATAACATATATTATTATTCCATTAAAAAGATCAGGTCTCATCCAGAGACTGCCCCACCCAGGGATCCATCCCATAATCAGCCACCAAACACAGATACTACTACATATGCCAGCAAGATTTTGCTGAAAGGACCCTGATATAGCTGTTTTCTGTGAGGCTTTGTCCATCCCTGGCAAATACAGAAGTGGATGCTCACAGTCATCTATAGGATGGAACACAGGGTCCCCAATGTAGGAGCTAGAGAAAGTACCCAAGAGCCGAAGGGGTCTGCAACCCTATAGGTGGAACAACAATATGAACTAATCAGTACCCCCAGAGCTCGTGTCTCTAGCTGCATATGTAGCAGAAGATGGCCTAGTCAGCCATTATTGGGAAGAGAGGCCCCTTGGTCTTACAAACTTTATATGCCCCAGTACAGGGGACTTCCAGGGCCAAGAAGTGGGAGTGAGTGGGTAGGGGAGCAGGGCAGGGGGAGAGTATAGGGAACTTTTGGGATATCATTTGAAATGTAAATGAAGAATATATCTAATAAAAAAAAAAAGAAAAAAGATAAGGTCTCATCCTCATGCAATACAAACAAATCTTGAAAATACTATACTAAAGAAGAGAATCCAGTCAGAAAAGACCAGATGCTATAGAATTCCATTGTATGCACTGCCTAAAATAGGCACATACAGAGTGACAGAACTTATTCTTGTGACTGGCAGGACTTAAAAGACATGGAGGTTGCAAAGTAAACGTCATTTTCTGATGACGGAAATGTTCTGGAATTATATAATGATGATATCTCTACAATATATTTGTAAATATAATAAATCACATAAAGTGAATACTTAAAATGGAAAATGATTAATTTTATTATAATAAACAGAACTAACTGTGCATTCTCCTGAACAGTTAAATTAAGAGGAGTTAGCCAGTATGGTAAGCTCACATTATACCCTCCACCCACAGTATTCCCTGTTCAATCTCCTCCCCTGACACCAGGTGAGATTTAAGTATATCATTTGACTCTATTGTGATAGAGTTATGTTGTAAGATATAGGAGAAAGGATTTTGAAGACATAATTAAGGTTCTATTCACTTGATTTTGATTAGTTGAGAGCGGATGATCATCTTGGTGAGCCTGATTTAATCAAACAAATCCTAAAAGAATGACTAGATCTAATCTTAAGTTAGGCTGTTGCTAGCTTTGAAGAAGTGAGCTACAATTTCGTAAGAAAGCCACGTGGCTCTTGCATGGGCCATAAGGATCCATACTCAGTCATACAACCACAAAGAGGTGAAAGCCAGCAACCCTTTGCTGATAATGCAGATCCTTCCCAGGTGATCACCACTCAGCAGAAGCCATGAGTGCCTCTGGTGAGCCCTTAAATTATGTAGAAGACACACATAAGTCATTGCAAGACTTCATTCTACATCAAGTATGAGAGTATATACACTGCTCAGCTGCTATTCATGTGGTAGGTTATGACATAGTATGGGATGTGAAGCAGATTCTTTCTCCTTAAAATTGACAAATAGGCTAGCTGCAAGAGAGTCAGTGAAAACTCAGACAGTTGTGTGCCTTTTCCAGGAGAAGGCTTGCTTTCTCATTCTTCGGCTTTTCTCTCAACACCTGCTGGGACACAATGGACACTTAGTACTTTGAATTCATCAGGGGAAAACGAATGTAATGTAGTTGAAGAAACTCCATACAAATTACAGATGTTAGGGCTCAACTGCCAAGTATCCAAAATGGTTGTCCACTGACAATGTCCAAACTGATAGCCTGAGCTCATCTCAGGCTGGACTCTGGTTAAAATGAAAAAATAAAAAATAAAAAGGAAAAACTTGCTGGTGGATAGATATGAGAATTCTTTAGAAATCTGTGAAATGGGGTTTCTGCCTGCCAGGAAGAGCCACTTACTTCCCTTACTTCCCCTTACCTTGGCAAATGGGTTATCTAGCTCCCTGTTAGCACATACCCGTAACATATATCAAAGCCCCATGATAGCTCCCAGGCTGTTCTGACTAACACTCCTCCATAGCTACCTGCTCTCTTTATAACTGACAATGCTTTCCCTACCTTTTGCTACTTTATCAGTCTCCAAGAGGTAGCCGTGACAGCTTTCACCCCCAGTGTCTCTGGCTATTCAAGCTCCACGCAAGAAATAACTATGTGGCAGTTTCATATTTCCAATAAACCCTCTTTTCACCCGTGGGTTGACCTACTTCAGTGGTTTCATTGTACCCTCACTTAAATCTGGTGTCAGTACCAAAAATCTAACCAGGGACTTCAATTTTGATGCTTTGGTCATCTCACAACTGCAGATGTAAATCCTTTTCATACGCTCCCTTGTGACGGAATGCCTGTGGATTCAGCCACAGCTCCATGGTGTCCATGCACACATCCCAGCAGGACACCATGCTTTTGCCTCTACATTGTTTGTAGAATTTGTATTTTTTTCCTCTATAGACAAAATAAATCTAAAGAGCTAGAAAGATGAATTTCTAACCACTTATAGAGTTACTCCAGAAGATGCACACATTTAATTCTTAAATAAGCCATCCTTTGGATTTCTTTTTGTATCCTAATAAGGGCTAACATCATGCTGGCTTGGCAGTTTCTGCTGTGAGAGGCAATAATTCTGAGAGTCAATTGGTCCCTAGGGTTAACCTGGCATTGGGGTCAGGAACTGCCAGTACTTTTGTTTCCTAGTCCCTTAAATAGCTCCTGGTGCATACTAAGTATTGTGACAGTAAAGATAATTGAAATAATTATCACTTAGACTCCAGGAAGCCCATTCTATTCAAGCCTTAGGCTTAAAAAGACTTGACTTTTTCATCCTTTGATGCAATGTTAAGAGAGTTGACTCTTGACTGCAATCTTGCTACCTAGTTAGAGGTGGAGAGGTGACTTCCAAGTCAAAAGGGAGGACAACACTCATCAAACTTTTTTGTTAGCTTAAGAAAAAATGACATACAAAATTAGCAAATGTCATTATGGTGTTTTCAGAAACTTTATTTTACTATTTCTTCTCCCTCATCCCTTATCCCTTCCTCCTCATCTACCCCTTCTCCCATCTTCTTTCTCACCCTCTCTTCTGAGTAGCCCCGATCTGAACTCATGTAGCATAGATTCCTTTTTTTGTTCTTTCTTTTCTCTTTGTCTCCCCTCTTTTAAGGACTCTTCTTCACCATATGCCCATCATCATCCCCCATAAAGAAAAATAAAATTATGACATCTGCAGGAAATGAGTGACATTAGAAACTTCATACTGCTTAAAGTAACCCAGACTCAGAAGGAGGATTTTTTTTTAACCTGGAAGTTCCATCCCAAACCATAAATGGTAGGTCATACAATACTTTAAAAGAATAGATATTTGTAGAGCACTTGTGTGACAGGTACTCAGCATATCTATAACAGCCCGTGACTTGAAGCATCCTGTATCCCAACCAATACAAAACTGTATACTTTTTAATTTCTTCAAGTTTTATAAATATTATCCTTAGACCCAGGATACTTAACCCCTGATGCCAGAACAGGAACAGTAACAATAATCACTACCATTTGTTTTATGTTTATTATGTGTCCATCCTGTTCTAAGCCCTCTATTTGCTTTGTAACGTATACTTACTAAACTCTGTGAGATTGGAGCTGATGCTTCCATATTTTTGATGAAGAACCTAAGGCATAAAAATGTTAAGTGATTTAAACCAAGTCTCTCAGGCTTGGAGCTGGTAAAATGGGCAGTGGTACTGATACCTTCTGTAGCATTCTGATACCACTGTGTATCATGTCACTTCTATTATAACCAGCTGTACTAGCATTATGATAGTTTATCATCACTTTGTGTTTCATACCAAAGTTTCAGCTTGAAGTACAATATAAACAATCCCATTCTAGTTGTAGAACCTAATATGAGATGTTAGGTTTTTTTTTTTAAGGCCATCATATAACAGAACTGGAGACAGAGTGGATTACATAACAAACATACTTTCTCTCCATTATAGAGTGCACTGTTGCTAGACTCAGATACTGGCAAGACAGGTTTCTTTTTAGGACCCTTTCCTTGGCTTATAGAGGGCTGATGATGTCTCATTGTATTTTCAGATGTCCCTTTCTCTGTATGTAATGTTTATGCTAATCTCCTTTTCTTATGAGAACACCATTCTCATTGGGTCAGATCCCATGCTAATTAATTCAGTTTGTAGAGATCTATGTGAGTGCAGGTGATTGTTAGAGCTAGAGAATTGTTCTGAGAGATCAAGGCAAACCTGATTTAAGGTATTGTCCATTAGGCTCAGCAATGGATTGAATGTGAGGGTAGGAGGAGAACCTAAAATTAGTCAGGGTCAGGAAAAGTGTCTCAACAGAAAAAGATGTTTGACACCAAGCCAGGTAATCATACTTTGCTAGCAAGCACTCGGGTGCAAAGAAAGGACCAACTTTACAAAGTTTCCTCTGACAATAGTAAATTCTGATCCTTTCAATATACAAATAAATAAAATAAATATAAATAAGTATTTTTAATTAAGAGACTCTTGAGAAAAAGAGAAGCTTCAAACTGCTTGCTGCACTAGCATGAAGACATGAATTTAGTTAGGTGCAGCACAAATAGAAACCAGACTTAGCAGTGTATCCTTATAACCCCAGCACAGGAGTGAAGAAAGAAAGACAGTTAGACTGATTGAGCTCACTGCCCAGCCTATCTACCTAAATTGGCATATTCTATGTCAATGGAGAGAGCCTGTTTTAAAAACTACCATGAGCAGCAATGAAGGAAGATACCTAGTTCTATTCTCTTGTCACCATATGAATACACATACATATGCACACATGAGCACACACACACATACGTGCATGCACACATGAACAAATATGACACATATACACAAGTTAGATCAGGTAACTGCCCTGAGTCCTCACAACGGCAATGAAGCCAGTGCTATGCAGAAGGCTAGAAAGAGAAACATCAGACAATGGATTGGCCCAGTATTGAGAATGTTTGACTTGTGAAACCTTTGGAAATAGCTTGTGAAATGTATCAGGTGTCAAAGAATGGATCATCAAGAGGAGGCAGGCTGTGAGAGAGTATGTTTTGGAACCCTTAGAACATACGTTTTCAGGATGCAGAGGCAGGTTGTGCAGTCACATGCCTGTATGGACAGGTTGTGTCCTGCTTGGCCCCTTTCTTGTCCCCATAAACTACACAGTCATGTCAACATTGACATAGATAACCTGTAGAAAGGTGGCACAAAACTTGGACTTCAGCGCCAAAGACTCTATCTCAGTTATTATCTCAACTCTGTTCTTTCCCATACAACCATAGGCAAATAAAATATCCATATAAAAGTAAGTTTTATCTGCAGCAAAATGAGAACAAAAATCCACGTTCATAGTCTCTTGAGGATTAAAAGGGATATTTTTGCAAAGTGATTATGCCCATATCTAATTAAATGGTTTACAGCAGGTGGATCTACCTTTAAGAATCTGTTCATTCTGGAGATTACTGCAAAGATACACCGTTTACAAGTCTATTATAGTACAGTCAAGTGCTGGAATTCTGTTACAGTTCACAGTTGACACAAGCTGAGTTGAGCGGGTATAGTACAGGATATATAACTTCATCACATCCAGTAAATTGCTTCAGACACAGGCCAGTTTCTTTGTCAATAAGAATCACAGTCGAAGGTATCCCAATATCTAATGACAACTTTTCATTGTTTGTGAGTGAAGCCACAGACTGGCATAGATGTTTCCGTATATACCAGGGTCTTTCTGATAGTTTTCCTTTCACTAGATTGGAGCTTATTGACAGATAACTTACAGTAATTGGGATAAGTTCTGATTACATGAGAACATTTTTTTCATGACACAAAACTGTCTTCCACGTGTTACTCTAGACTAGAAGAATCCCCACCACCATTATCTCCAAACTGTCCAGTCTGTACCTTTGGTAGAGTCATCTCATGGTGGTTTGTGTTCTAATGATCTACTGATAGTTATTCATGCTTACTAAACTCAGCTAGTATTTTTATTAAGTATGCCCTTTATGCACCACACTATTTGGGTCATAATGAAGAACATAGGCTTTTTTATTATTGTTGTTGTTGCTGTATCTTGATTCTGCAAATGTGATATGACTTTAGAACAAGATTAAAATTGAGATATTACTTCTGCCTTAACCCATACATATACATTCAATACTAGAATGTCTCAGTCTAATAGGACTTCCTGAATTGGTGGGAATGTTCGAGATGTATAGTGGTTAATGCAGTAGCCATCAGCTATATGTCGTGGTTGAAAATGGAGCTATAAGTAAAACTAAAGAATGAAATCTGTAATATTAGTGAACTTACACTTAATCATTTAATCACATGTGACTAGCAACTGTACTACAGAGCACAGCTCCATTTCCCAAGAGAGATGGATGTGGTCTTTATGATTTCAGGAATGTAGTAGGGCTTGAGTTTAGAAATGAAAAGCTTAAGAACACCTCTGTATAATGCAAGAACTTAAACAAAGGCTAAGAAACAGGGAAACGTCATTTATGAAGAAGACAGAGGGCAGCAGATGGTTATTCAATGCCAACTGGTCAACACTGAGAGAGTGTACATCCAAGTAACATTATACAGACTGAACAAATTATATTTATATGTTAGGGCTCCTCTCTCTCTCTCTCTCTCTCTCTCTCTCTCTCTCTCTCTCTCTCTCTGTGTGTGTGTGTGTGTGTGTGTGTGTGTGTGTGTGTGTGTGTATGTTACTTAGGAATAACAATTGAAAAAGAAAGAGCCCATAAATTTTATACAGAGTAAGGAGCTACAGTGGACATACTGAAGAGAGGAAAAGAATGGAGAAATGGTACAAATATAGTTTCAAAAATAAAAAAAATTAAGCAAATAAAGGTAAAATACACAGGGCAGAAATCAAGGGAAATGAGAAACTTTTAAAAATATTTAAGGGTAGGGGAAGGATATGGGGACTTTCGGGATAGCATTTGAAATGTAAATGAAGAAAATATCTAATAAAAATTGTTTTTGAAAACAGTAAATTAAAAAAATATTTAAGAAAAAAATTAAAATACATCCCATTCTGTTTCACAAGATTTATATAAGTATTGTACCTGCATGAATCATCTCATTATTTGCAGTGGGATTATGGAGTATTATTGAATTTTTATAGTTTTATAAATAAATAACTCCACAGAGCTATAGCCTGTACTATGCAAGCTATCCGTTGTAATTTTCAGTAGCAATAATATGAGAATCTAAAGAGAATTCAGAGACAATTCTTGTGTAAATTAAAGAAATTCACCTGAGTTCCCGACACATCTGGGAGACTAGTAACGGAAGAAAGTTGAGACAGAAGGGATGGACAGTGTCAGACTGAGTTTGGAAAGAAATGAAGCCTCTGAGGGCAGGCTCACTATTGGAAGGAAAGGGAATATTCTAGAAAGACAGCAGTGAAATAGGCTACAACCAGTGCATTTTCTCTGGCCAGAGATCTCCAGAGGCTGGAGTGTAAAGATAGTCCAGGGATGAGCATCCTCTGTCACAGAGCCAGACAGTGAATAGAAGAATAGAAGGCATGGGTATAAAGAATGAAAATAATGTGTATGTTTGGTGGGAGGCAGTGGAGAAGCATGGAGATAATTTATGCTACCAAAAAAAAAAAGGTATCCTAAACCAGGTAGCAAGCACATGCTCCACTATGTTCATAGCAGCTTTATTTATAATAGCCAGAAGCTAGAAAGAATCCAGATGTCCTTTAACAGAGGAATGGATACAGAAAATGTGGTACATTTTCACAATGGAGTACTACTCAGCTATTAAAAGCAATGACTTCATGAACTTTGTAGGCAAATGGATGGAACTAGAAAATATCATCCTGAGTGAGGTAGCACAATCACAAAGAACATACATGGTATTCACTCAGTGATAAGTGGATATTAGCCCAGAATCTGGGAATACCCAAGATACAATTCACAGACCTCATGAATCTCAAGAAGGAAGACCAAAGTGTGGGTGCTTCGGTTCTTCTTAGAAGGGGGAACAAAATGCTCACAGGAGGAAATATAGAGACAAAATGTGGATCAGAGACTTAATGAAATGCCATCCAGAGACTGCTCCACCTGGGGATCCATCCCATATACAGTCATCAAACCCAGACAATATTGAGGATGGCAAGAAATACATGCTGAAAGGAACCTGATATAGCTATCTCCTGAGAGGCTTTGCCAGTGCCTGACTGATACAGAGGCGGATGTTCGCAGTCAACCATTGGACTGAGCATGGGGTCCTCAATGGAGGAGTTAGAGAAAGGACTGAAGGAGCTGAAGATGTTTGCAACCCCATAGGAAGAACAACAATATCAACCAACTAGACCCACCCCCAGAATTCCAGGGACTAAACCACCAACCAAGGAGTACACATTCAGGGACCTATGGCTCTAGCTGCATATGTAGCAAAGAATAGCCTTGTCAGGCATCAGTGAGAGTAGGGGCCCTTGGTCCTGTGAAAGCTTGATGCCCCAGTGTAAGGAAATTTTAGGGTGGGGAGGTGGGAATGAGTGGGTGGGTAGTGGAATACCCCCATAGAAGCAGGGGGAGGTGGGATGGGGTAGGGGTTTTCTGGTGGGGGTGGAACCTGGAAAGGTGATAACATTTGAAATGTAAATTAAAAAAATAATAAAAAACATTTCTCATAGTTCTGGGGATGAGGAGGTCTGTGTTCTAAGTGCCTGGAGGTTGAGGGCCTTCGGCCTTTGCCATACTTCTGCATCCTCACATGGATGCTGGAGAACCAAACTCAAATCGTCATGACTATATACCAAACAGTCTACTGACTGAGCCATCTCCCCGGCCCTAAAGATGATGCTTTTAATTCCTGTTTTCAGATTTTCTTAAACAATATAACTCTTGTTGTATAGAACCTGTAACAGTGTTCCTGTAATTGTTCTGTCTGAGGTGCTATTATGACCTAGAAGGGGGCGTGTACTAAGTTCCTGTCCATTGGTCACTTGCTAGCTCTTTATGTAGCCTCAGTTTCATTGTGGACTCATTTGACAGTGACTAGGTGCCTGAGCTTGATGACTTAGTGCCATCAAAACAGGATGAGTCAATAAAAATGGTCTTTTTAAAAAATATTCCACCGAGAAACTCTCAGGTCCTGGAGAATGGCCTGACTTCCTATTGATCATTTTATTGCTTCAATTATTTCCTCAATCATGGTTGGTTAATTTAGATCCCCACCAACCCTCTTTTTCCATTGTCTAGTATACTTGGTCCCTGTTAAATATGAATCTTCAGCAGAACTTCCATTACTAAATTGACAGTTGCCTAATGCTTTATTGGCATCTGTAGTAATGAAGCATATTTCTTAGGAACTGTGTAGGCAGTAGCCCTTTTTTTTTCCCCTGAGCCATCTAAGCATAGCCAGTGTTTTGTGTTCCTGTAATCCTAATCTTAAAAACAGCAATCCATCTGTTTCATTGTTTTTATTCTTTCCTAATAGAAGAAAATTTCCCCCTACTGTCTTACTGATCTACAGTCATCCAACCCTGATGGGCTCTTGTAAATGGAATTAACTCCAGCGATGTGATGGCTTTTCATATTAGTTATCATTTCAGTAAATCCATTCACTCTCCCTGGCTTGCTTTTTAACCTCCAGCTGTTACCCAATTATTAGCTCTTAGATGGCTGCTTCAGCAGCATTACTGTAGTACTTGCTTGTCGTAGATATTAATAATAATAAGCAGTTTATAAATGTGCAGAGTGTTAAACACACATAAGGATTATTGTTGATAAGCCTAATTGTAATCAGAGTTTTCCACTGGGTGAGTTAGGATCCTTGTGGTTGCAAAGAATAGAAATCAACTCAAGGTGGCTTCAGCAAAGAAAAGAGGCACTGTGGGGTTGTCTCGGTACATATTGAGAGGAGTTCTTTGACAAGGTTTTGGAATAAAGAGGCAGCTGGGTCTCAGGATAAATTAGAACTGTGAACTGGGAAATCAGAAAGAATCTGAAGAAAGCATCTGAAGGATGCTGTTTAGTAGTATAGCATGTCCCTAAGAGTAAGAGGCACCAAGCTCCGTCCATCTCAGTATTACAATAGCAATGAGCAACCGTCTGATATCTCTTCTTTCTGATGGTTTTGTCCTCTAGCTACTTCCTTCTTAGTTTTACTTATTTATTTGTTTGTTTAACATTTATTTGTCTTTTCAGTGCCAGGAATTATACCCACCCAGCCCCTCATGTCTAGTAGGCAAGAGCTTTGTGCCTTAATTCTTCAGGCTTGATTTCTTGCTTCTCATTTCATTCACAGGGAAGCTGATGGTTTTCACTCTCTTCAACATTTCATAGGTATAGCTAGACCCAACAGAACCCTTTCCTGTGTTCTCTTAGTTTCCTAATTTTCTACTTCCAAATATGTTCTGGCCATTCCTATTCCAATTCCAGAATACTGGAATTCACACTGATGTGAATACAACTAATTTGAGTACCACTCTTGCTAGTCATCTACCTCCAGTGGCCAAACACCAAACTTCTCATATTTAATGAGACTGATATTATATAAGATCTGTTTTGAAGTAACCAAAATAACAATTAGCCTTTCTGGCTAGGACTTACTATATTGAATCCTCAAATAAAGACATGTGTTTGTGCACATTGTATACATTTGTCAAGTACTTACTAAGGTGAAGTAAATCCCGCTGTTATGGTTGTCAAACCAGTTTTTAAGTGCACCTTGATCTTAATTGGGCTCTGTGGTAGGCACTTGAATATATGCACTTCAGACTTTTAAATCATTTCCTTTTCACATCATTTCCTCATTGTGAAGTGACTTCTTCTGTAATTCCCTTTTAATAGACAAGAAATGAAAGATCCAATAGTCTGAAATAAAATAATCAAAGTCACACAGTAAGAAATGTATTAGAGAAAGAAGATCATAACTATAGCTCTCTCTAGCCACATAACCTTTGTCTTCACTGATGTGGTATTTGAGCTGTGTTGTCTTGGCTTCCTCAGCCTGTTCTGTTGATTCTATGAAGGATAGAAGAGGGAACATTCCCCTACACAAGTTAGCACTGGCATATACTGGTGAAAGGGTAACGTATGACAAGCCACAGTATCACATGGTAGATATCATAACTAAGACAGCTGGAGAAGAGGCTCTACCATTTCCTCATTGAGTGACCTTGGGAAGTTTCCTTTCCATATGCCTGGAAAATACAGAACAAATAGTCCTACCTTACAGTGACTCCATGGAGGAAAAGTTGATATATGTTGAAGTCCTGAAAGCATACTCAGAAAAAAAAAATGGTAAGGACCCTTCACCAGTAAGGGCTATTGTTACAAAATGCTATACATGTAAAGGACACAGGATAGGTATTTATACATCTAATGCTGCTAGATATGGAACAAGCATTGGCCACTTAAAGTAGAATCCTGAAGAAAGGCTCTTCTCTTACTATCACATTTGCTGAGTGTGTGCTGTTCACAATACTTTTGGTGCACTATTAATTAGAAATGCAAAGGCAAGCATTGTGACAATATGTGGAATGTTCTAGATTCTAATTCCACAAGACAGATGGAACCTAGGAAAATGACTGTAAGGAAAAAAATGCTTAAATCCATGAAAATTCTAGAATTGTATCAAGAGACAGCAAACTAAGTTCTCTGTCCTTTTGAAATGCTTTATTCCAGCAGCGTTTATCACATCCTGTGCCCCAAAGGCTCTTTCCCGATTTTCACACCCCCCCCCACCATAGCACACACTACAAAACAGACCATTGTCCTTCTCTTCCAAGATGACACTGCTGGCTTTTCATATATCTTAATGAAGAATTGTTCAGTTTTCTAGAATATTCCTCAGCTGGATTTAGCCTGAGAAGGTATAAAGCCAAAGTACCAATGCATATTAAAGAATGACTTTTTCCTGGTGGCAGCTTGTCGTTTTTCAATTTGGCATCTTTCCTTGTTCTTTTCTCCACCATGTAAATCTGTGTGTGACTTGATTCATAGGGGATTTTCTTGTGAGGTGCCTTTCTTCGAGCATATGGATAAAATTGCCAGGTTTAACTGAAGGCTGTTTAGAGTCTTGCTCTGTTTACAGTCTAAAGCAGATCACTTCTGTTCTTGGCCTCAGGCCTAGATGCCCAGGAAATTAATGGTGCCTCTTGGCCTGTGACAGCCTGTTTACATCCTGGAGTTGGTCCCTGGTTTTTACTGGCTTTGGGTGCCCGATCTTCCTTAGACCTGCTGCCAATTCTATCTGGCATTCCTCAGGGCCACCCTCCTCTGACCAGCCCATCCATAGTCTCTGAAGTCATAATGGCTTGTTTTGTATGCTTTCCCATGATTGATGGCATGGAATAATGCATCGTGTACACTTGACTTAAGCTAAAAAGAATTTGATTCACTCTGTGTGTGTGTGTGTGTGTGTGTGTGTGTGTGTGTGTGTGTGTGTGAAGACCAGAGAAAGATGTCAATCATTTTTTGAGGCACTATCTCTTACCTAGCCCAGAGCTCACTAGTCTTATCTAGGCAGCTTGCTTAGGGGATGTTCAGGCTCTGCTTCTCCCGTGGAGTTAGGCAGGCTATCACAAACACCTGGGTTGATGTAGGTGCTAGGGATCCAATCACCGCTCTCATATTTGAATGGCCAGGGCTTTATCCACTGAGCCATCACGCTAATGCTTTCTATTCACTTTCTAAAAATGACTAAGTATATTTGTAGCTAGTACTATACATACTGTTCTCATTTTTTTACAGGTAGGGAAATGGAGGCACATCAGAGTTAAGAAACTTGTCACATATCTGCCGACTGGCAGAGCCAGAAAAGGAGGAACTCAGCAAGCAAAGGCAGGACCTGCTCTCTTGACTTTCTTGCTCCGCTGCTTAACCTTACTTACAAGTTGCCCACACCAACCTTTTGTTTGAGTCAATGAGTTGTATAAAAAGTCCTTTACATGCAGGAACAGCTACCTATGTTCTGGCTGTTATTATTAGCAGGTTTAATGAAAAGCAAAGGTTAAGGATTTAAAATGAATGGGATTTGCCAAATTGTGCTGATATACAACAGACTGCAGTAAGGTTTTTGGTTTTGGTTGTTGTTTTTTTTTTAACTAAATGGCCATGGGAAAACAGGTTGGTAAAATATTGATTGACTGAAAACTAATAGTCTTTTATGCTACTGAATTTCTTCAAGCCTTTAGTATTCTATTGTATATTAATGCCCTTAAAAGTGGCCATACCATCCAGGGTTTTCTCACCTAGCCCCCACTATTTTCTATTAGAATATCGAGCAGGAAAAGCTACCACTGCAGACTAGGATACTTCCATAGACTGTTTTTTGTTGATTGGTTGGTTGGTTAGTGCTTGGTTGGTTGCTTGGTATGCCAGGCTGGTCCTCTCTAGTATCTGGGAACTTGGGCTGCAGGAGAGGTCCCATGACTCTCTAGCCAAGTGCTCATGATGCTAAAACAGCTTAGACACGGAAATGTCTCCATGCTAAATTCCTTCTTTCCTTCCAGGCGGCTGAATGTTGGATTATCCCAGGTAGACTGTAAGACTAGCCACAAACACAGTCTTTAGCTATTCAGTTTCTAATGAACATGTCTAGAAGACATTTCTTATGCATCATCACAAATCACTGTTGGAATCATTCTGCTTGATTCTCCTGGCAAAAGACTCTTGAAGACTGGTGCCTCATCTAGTCCAGATGCCACACCATGTGTTTTTCTACTTTCTGATTTGATTTTGTTTTGTCTTGTTGGAATAAGTCTTATCTGTGAGTCTAAAACTTGGCAGAAACCTGTGAATCAACCTAGGAAATTTTCAAGTCTTTGGGTCTTCCTCAGAAACTTGTCACATCCAAAAAGTCTTCCTCACAGTGCCTTTGGGAAGCAGGTGCAACTTTTGAGATTTTACTATTTTACTGTGTGAAACAATGATTACTTCTGTTCAGTCCTTTGGGTGGAATCAGACGCCACTGTACACCGCTGCTCTGATCATTTTGTCTAAGATGTTAGTTCATTTACTAGTAACCAAAACCAACTGTAGTTACTTTATTGTCCCAAAGGATCAGTGGGATGGAAAGGGGAAAGACAGAACTAACATCCTCAAGGTATAAGAGTCTTTAGATCCTTCCATCCTTAGACTTAACTCTTTAGTTCAAATTGAAAGCACCTAATTTTACATATACATTATTAATTGTATAAAATGTATTTAAATAATATATTTGTAACCTGTTGGTATATATAATCGGAAATTTTCACTGAAGAGACTACATGCCTCTTTGAGTCTCATATCTGCCTCAGTAAGTAGGATTTCCTTGAGTTCATTTGATAGCATATACAGCTGTATCAGGGCCTCCGGAGAGTAAATAGACTGCTGTGGTGCATGAAAAAAAACAAGCAGAAATGGTAATTAGTCCCAGCATGTGCTGCTCCAAGCACCTTTCTTGGTACTTCTCATCTACATTTTTCTTGGACTTGTCTTCCTTTTTTGTGGTTCTCTGATGCCAAAAGTTTTACTTGCGTCTCCTCTACCCTTGCTGAAATGTTTTGCCTCCTGTGATCTAGGCTTCTTCTTTTGACTCCTTATTGAATGTCTAGACCAGCCAACTCTGTTTTCCATTTACCTAGTTTTTAGGGCCCCTGTTTACCAATTTCCTGATAATGGCTCTTGAACCACATGCTTTGTCTGACACTTTCCTAACTAAATGGTTGGGCAGATAATATTGGGTGTCTCATTACTGATGCACAGGCTGCCTCTTGCCTCCTATGATTTTTTTTCTTCTTCTTCAACTTTGTTTTCTTTGACCTCTCCATTTAAATCCCTGTTTTGTTCTAGGTTCTGCTCCATCATATCCTTGACATGTTTCTGATCTTTGGATTTCCACTAAATATCTCTGTGGATGTGTCTGGAAACTTAACAGTTGGTTTAATTATACACCTAACACATAATGAATGAAATACTAAAACTCAGTCATTGTAGTTAACAACAGTGATACAAGGAGGAAGAACAAAACAAAGACTGTAGTCACAAAGAGCTTACTGTCATATTTGGCTGTGATACATGATGTTAGGTTATTTTTGGTCTCATATTAGTTAACTGATTATTCATTTGTTCTTGTGAAATTCCCTGAGGAGAGGAAAAGTGCTGAATGACCAGCAGTAAATAAAGATGAACAAGTCACATAAAACTCCAAAATGTTTCCCCTTTCTACAGTCTAGTAACCTTGGCATCATCTATAAGGTGAGACTAGTAACAACTAACTCTGTTGGGGTTAAGACTGCCCCCGACAGTGCTAATAAAATACCCAACACTAGGCCATGCATAACCTAGTCACACCAGGAAATAGTAGCCATAGTTCTCACCTAAGTCATCCAGTGTTTATCATTCCATTTTCCAGGAACTTTAGCAACACTGGGAGACGGATCTTGATGGGAAGATACCAGTATTGTACTTTCAGCCTTCCCCCATAATGTCCAACCTGAGCAGGATGGGAGGAGATGAAATAATGGAGCTGTGAGTCACAAAGTCAACAGTCCACTAAAAACTTGCCAGGCTTCCTCTGCACAGGGACATGGATTTCCACATCCATTTTTGGCTTTAATACTTGTGTTCAATGTTTGCTTCATTTCCTAGCAGTCACAAGATAGAGAATAGTGTTCAGAAAGAAGGAATTTCCTTGTCATAGCCACTTACTGTCCTGTGTGTCAAGTGGCATATACATGAATGGTACCAACTTTACAACATTTCTCCAAAGAGTTTCTTATTCCTGCTTAAAAATTTAAAAAGCCGAGACCTCAAGTTGACCAAAGTTGCATAACTAATCAAAGAAGATCTAGAGCTGTTGTCCTTTATAGCAAATGCTCCCTAGTAAGTCAAAAACTAGCTTATTCTGTCCATATTTCCCCTCCTACACAAACCACTCTTAGACATCCCAAGGAGTCTCCAGTGAAGAAATAAATTCACAGCAGTCTTGCTGTTCCATTGTCCTAATACTTTTTAAGGCTGGGTCTTAGATGAATCAGTAGAAGTGCTTGTCATAAAATTTAAAGAGGCCTTCCAGAGTTCATGCAGGTGCACACCCACAATATTGCTTATTCTAATCCCAGTCCCATCCCTCCTGCCAAATCCCCTAGAGGCAATTACACATGGTGTCTATCACCATGGTAACCAGGACAGGCCCGAGACTGGCTAGAGACAGTTTGACATTCTTACCCTTTTGAGTCTATGTTCCTATTTCTGGACACCTCCAGCCCTGAAACTCTTTCCCCTTCTCCAGAAGTACATTTCATAACCATTTTCATAATACAGCTGCATAGGTAGGGAGAAAAGTGGCCATGAAGTGGTCCATTTGCCTTCTGTTGTAAGTTGCTGAAGATTGTGAGACCAGGATTTAGTGGGACAATTTGCGCTCTGAGTAATGAGTGGGTCTGACTCTGAGACAGGATGCAAGGAACTTATCTAGCCATTGTTGAGTCTCAAGTCAACCCTTCTTATCCTACAGAAGAGTAAACAGATTTTAACAGAGAAAATGAGTGTGTGTATGACCTCACTTAGCTACTTTATGCAGCATTGGGAGTAAAAAGTCCATTTCTGCACTTAGCACCTTTCCATGCTAAGTCAGAGAAATGGAGTCTACCATAGACAGGATTCTCTTGATTCTGTTATAACCCTAATCAATACTTGTTTAGAAAGGCAGGCAATATCCTTTCTGTCTGTGCTCAATTTCACTCTCTTTCTGAAAAGCATGTTTTTATTGGCCTGCTTTGGGCTAATCATGATAAAATACCTGAAGTAGCTAACCTATGAGAAGAAATGGGCTAAGCTTACATGAGAGGTTCAAATCAAAGATCAGGTGACCCAATGGCTTCTCTGTAATGATGGCGGCATCATCAGATCAGTACATCTGTTCAAAACAACTGGTCACATCACAAGCCAGAAAGCATAGAAAGAGAATTGAGCCAGGATCCCCCTGTTCCCTCTGGGTGCATACTGCCAGTGACCAAGGGTCCAACCCTTATATATCTACCTATTCCCTACCTCCCAAAGGGTCAACCACATTCTAAGAGAACAAGCCTGTAACATGGATCTATAGAATGTTGAACCAAACCATATACTTCCCATGTAGTAGAGTATGAACACTATTTCATGGATCACCTACTTTAAACTTATCAATCATATCAACCCAAATTATAGAGTTTAAAACTATTTCTTAGTTCTTCTGAGTTCGAATATGGTTCTGTCTCTTGAGTTTAAGAACAACTACTACTATAGATTTGAGGCTTTTATATCCATGATTTCTTATTTAGTTTATGATCTGGGCTTTTCTTTACACTGAGGTGTTAAGTCTATACGTCCATCATCATCTCGTATTTTCTAGGTCTCTGTCAAATTCAACAGGAAATGAAAACCACTATATTTCTCATCAAGCTGTCATTTGACCAGAATACGCATGGGAGAAAGAAAATTTTAAAATAAGAGCCATTCAGTTTTCCTTTTATTGGTCATGATAGTGTTACAGAAGAAGCTTCCTCATGTACTGTTGGTATATTTTCAATAAAAGTTTCTTGTCAAACATGATGAAACACTCTTAAGGTCTTCATTTTCAGTGAAGGGCAAAATATTTTCAAATATACATAAGTATTTTCTTCCAACACCTTTGTAGGAGTTTGGTTTTGTGCTTCCAGGATAAAATAGATACCAGCTATACATACATGTGTCTGGCACACAATTAGCCTGTATTAGTTGCCAAGGTATAAAGTTTAGAAGTTTTTAACTTTTGTAATTATGAATTTCTACTCTTTGTCTTAAAGTTTAAATATTTTCAGAGTTGCAATATTTATACTTTGCATGTCAGTATCTTTACTAATTGATATCACTAATAACATCTTGAGACTGGCCCTAATTCTCAGGATAAATAAGATTAATGCCATGTAGCAAGGACCCAAAGAGGTTCTTTGTACTCTTTCTACTGTGTTCTACTGTCAGTATGTAGTTCCAAAGAGAGTCCTAAACAGAACCCAGATGGAAATCCCAATCTTGGACTTTGAAGTTCTAAAATATAAGAAAATGATGTTTACTACATAAGCCACTGTCTTAGTCAGGGTTTCTATTCCTGGACAAAATATGACCAAGAAGCAAGTTGGGGAGAAAAGGGTTTATTTAGCTTACACTTCCACATTGCTGTTCATCACCAAAGGAAGTCATGACTGGAACTCAAGCAGGTCAAGAAGCAGGAGCTGATGCGGAGGCCATGGAGGCATGTTCTTTACTGGCTTGCTTCCCCTGGCTTGCTCAGCCTGCTCTCTTATAGAACCCAAGACTACCAGCCCAGAGATGGTCCCACCCACAAGGGGCCTTTCCCCCTTGATCACTAATTGAAAAAATGCCTTACAGTTGGATCTTATGGAGGCATTTCCTCAACTGAAGCTCCTTTCTCTGTGATAACCCCAGCTGTGTCAAGTTGACACAAAACTAGCCAGTACAGCCACCCAGTTTATGGCACATTATGATAATACAACTGTTATCACATGAATCATACTCCAGAAGTTGGTATATGGAGCTGGTTGTTTTAATTGACTACAGCACATTGAATGCCAATTTTTTAATATTTCTCCCATTGAGATGTAGGGTCTACAAACCTCCTAGCATCTGGGAATCCTTACTGCCTGATATAATTTGTAAGATACAGATACGATGGGTGAGATAAATGACCCAGTGTCTGGGACTAAGCCCAGAAATAACAGAAATACTAAGTTTCTAACTCTTTGGAACATTTGTAGTGAGTCTGAGATGACTATATTGCTATAAGGCCAAGCAACAGGAAGAGAACCTAGAGAGAGGCACTATGTAAGAAAAGACAGAAAAGTCAAGGAGCACCAACCTCCAGACACATAAATGAAGTAGATCTTGAGATGAACCATCCAACCTAGCCCTTCACCAAATACCTAACCCAGAAGTGCATAAGCAAAGCTAAATAAATGCTTTGAGCTATGAATATAGTCTCAATAACTGCAACAGGAGGCTGTTTCTAGATTCCTCTCTTCTGAAACTTATTTTAGGCCCAGTTTTGTTTGCTCCTAATGAAATTTGTTCCATGGTTCTATAAAAGCAGTTATATACAGACCATTGAATTATATAATTCTTTGGTAATTAAATATTAAATATGTAAATAACTATCTAGCTAAAGTCACATAGTTACCACTTCACAGCATCTACAAATTTAACTAACTGCCAATTGAAAGTATTCAGAAAAACCACTGTACGTTTGCTAAACATGTACAGACTTTTAACTGTATTCCTAAACAGAACTGAATAACCGTTATTTGCATAATATTTACATACCTTGGGTATTATAAGAAAACTAAAGATAGTTTCAAATACATGGACAGATGTATGCAACTTATATGCAAATAGTATACCAATTTTTAATGAGATACTTTCACATCTGTGGATTTTGGTGTCCATGCGGAGTCCTGAAAACCAGTCCCATGTGATCGTTGAGAGATACCTGCATGTGATTAAAAAGAAAAATAAGTATTGAGAGCCAGAGACATAAGTGAAAGCAAGGGCAGCTTCTCTACCGAGTGCATTATCTTCAATAGGCCACCTTGCTTAGGATCAAGAGAGCGCCAGGCCGGGGACTGCTCAGCTGTGAGACCTGGTTTCCTTATCTATAGAAGCAGGTCCTATTCACCTTTGCCATTGATGGCTTTATGAGTATGCGAGCTCAGCTTTTGTACTATGTATTTATGAGTGTGTATTCGTGTTTCTCCCAATGTATTAGAAACCTATTCCATGGTGCTCCGGCCCGTGGGACAAATGAAATATCTAAGTCTTTGCTGCACCCTGTACCTTTCTTGTATCCTCCAGCCCTCAGTAAATATTTGTTGAATTAATGAATGAACAAATGAGTATGTGTTAGTCACTGCAGTTACAAAGACAAATGAGATATGATCCCTACCCTTGAGGAGCTCACAGTCTATTGAACACAAGCAGCAAATTAAATACTGGTCATGCCTCCTAGCTAGTTCATTCTTTTATTTGGAAACACCATTTCATCTATGTCTAGCTGCTATTCATACCAACACACAAATGAAACAAGATATGTGAAAATGTACCTTGGAGGAGCCTAGAAGGGGAGCGGGGGCTTTCCACTTATCCTACAGAGATGGCCTCTCTCTGGGGACTATCTGGGAAGGCAGTAGGGAGAAATGCCCCCCCGCCCCCACCAGGGCTACAGGAACCCGAGTCCAATGACTCAGAATCTCCCTCAGGGACTGATCAGAAGAAGCAAGATCCAAACCGCTGACACACCATTCCATCAAACTGTGCCTGCCCTGGCTTCAGAAACAGTGGAGTGCCCACTGTATGAGCACAGCTCCCAAGCTGCAGGAAAGATCTGAGATAGACACTGGGCGGTTGCTTAGGTTTGTAAAAAGAGAGGCGAGAAGTTTTAAATCAACCTGAATGTATAATTGTGACCACTGAGAGCTAGGAATGAGGCAGAGAGGGGTGATAAAGAAATACTTGATAATGGACAGCCAAGCCAATTTAGGGGCAAGAGCAGATGACTCTGGTAATCTGGTATTCTACAGCTCAGTGCAGTGACTGTAACTCAGAGAAACCCACTATATCGTGTACGGAGATCCGTAAGAAAGGAGCTCAGATATACCATGATTAGGAAATAGAAATGCTAACAACCCTGGTTTAATTGGGATCTTTCACTCACATGAATTGAAGACTATAGCATATTCCATGAATATGTGCAAGTACATGTCTATCAGATTTTTTTTTCAAATATTTAAGGAGATGGAAATGTTTCCTACCTGGATTTCTTCCTTTCTTTACTTTTTTTTAATCCAAGTTTTTTTTATTAGATATTTTCTCCATTTACATTTAAAATGCTATCCCAAAAGTTCCCTATACCCTCCCCCACCCTGCTTCCCTACCCACTCACTCCCACTTCTTGGCCCTGGTGTTCCCCTGTACTAGGGCATATAAAGTTTGCAAGACCTAGGGGCCTCTCTTTCCAATGATGTCCGACTAGGCCATCTTCTGCTACATATGCACCTAGAGACATGAGCTCTGGGGGTACGGATAAGTTCATATTGTTGTTCTACCTATAGGGTTGCAGACCCCTTCAGCTCCTTGGTTACTAGCTCTAGCTTCTCCATTGGGGACCCTGTGTTACATCCTATAGATGACTGTGAGCATCCACTTCTGTATTCAGGCACTGGCATAGCCTCACAAGAGACAGCTATATCAGGGTCCTTTCAGCAAAATCTTGCTGGCATATGCAATAGTGTCTGCTTTGGTGACAGATTATGGGATGGATCCCCGGGTGGGGCAGTCTCTGGATGGTCCATCCTTTTGTCTTAGCTCCAACCTTTGTCTCTGTAACTCCTTCCATGGGTATTTTATTCCCTATTCTAGGGATGAATGAAGTATCCACACATTAGTCTTCCTTCTTCTTGATTTTCTTGTGTTTTGCAAATTATATCTTGCGTATTCTAGGTTTCTTGGCTAATATCCACTTATCAGTGAGTGCATATCAAGTGACTTCTTTTGTGATTAGATTACATAAGGATGATATCCTCCAGATACATCCATTTGCCTAAGAATTTCATAAATTTATTATTTTTAATAGCTGAGTAGTACTCCATTGTATAAATGTACCACATTTTCTGTATCCATTGCTCTGTTGAGGGACATCTGGGTTCTTTCCAGCTTCTGGCTATTATAAATAGGGCTGCTATGAACATAGTGGAGCATGTGTCCTTATTACCAGTTGGAACATCTTCTGGGTAAATGTCCAGAAGAGGTATTGCTGGATCTTCTGGTAGTACTATGTCCCCTACCTGGATTTCTTATTAGAAACTGTAAACATATGTTGAATTATTACAAAATAGTGCATAAATATGTATAGCTAAAATAATTAAATGAACAAGAGCAAAGTGTAGAAAACCCAGATTTTAAGCAGCCATCTTCATCCATGTTCTTAAAAGAAATAGCTCTTTTTCCTTAACAAATATGTTTCCTTGCCCTGAGAGGCCTTGCAGGCATGGCTGCTGTGTAAAATGTATATCAGTAGGTGTATCAGAGATGACAGAGGCTGTCTAAGCTCAGTGGTCTGACCTGTGGACATCTGAATGATTAGAAGCCTAATGCTTACTGAAAAACCGAATCTAGCCTGAGATGATCACCAGTCCTACATTGACACTCAGGTCTGGACCAGCTCCAAGGGTGGGGATTCACCCTAAGATTCCTGAATGGGGCCACATGGACAGGCCAGCTGTGGAGTAAGCCCAAGACAGCTGCTAGTCCAGCACCATGAGGTCTGATGAAGGAACTAGCCTGAGATGACTGCCTGTCCTGTTCCACACTGGCCTGGGGTTGGGGGAAGGGGAAGACCATGCCTGAGATAAACCCTGCCCAGTACCATAATGCAGAATTGGGGCACAGTGTTCCTCAGACCGCTCCTGAGATGACCCTAGATACTCAGAGGTCCTGGGTGCCAGTAAGAGAAGCAAGTCCATGGTGGAGAAATGGAAGAGAAAGAGAAAAAGAACCATGTGGGCACAATGAAGAGAGGCAGAACTGGAGACTCCAGGGTAGTGAGAAGCAGCCTGAAGTAAGTACTCAGTGATGCCACCTGGGACCATGGTGGGCGCCTGGCCTGGGCTGCCACTTCTGAGCCCATGGACATGTGGCAGCACCAGATGTCTGTCCTACCCAAGGACAAGCAGACATCACTGGTTGAGGAAATGTTGCTATCTGAGCGCTATGCAGAACTGGCTCCACCCTTCACCTGGGCATCAAGCGAGAGCTAGCCCTGGAGTCCTGAGAGTAGGAGAACTGACCCTGCTCCTAGCTAACTGTAGTAATTAGGAGAATGCCCTGCATACCATCTAAGAAGCACAGTAGAGCTGGCCCTCACTGCAGGAGCTTCAGGTAAGCTGGTCTGAAAGTATGCACTTGGGAAAGCCATCTCAGACACTTACGTCCCATGCAGTGACATGGACAAAGGAGAATGCCTACCCCTTCTCTATCCCACCCCTTGCCACTTATGGCAGGCAAGAAAGCTGGCCCCAAGGTCATCAGAGCAGGAGAGCTGGCCCTGCCCCTCACCTGCTGCAGCACTTGGAAGAGGGGAGCCTGCACCTCACTTGGGCAGCATGATTGTGCTTGCCTTGGATGTGGGGGGTGCTGATGAGCTGACCACAAATGTGTGACCATGAGAGAGCTATTCCTACTTCTTGTCTGCTATGTGGTGTTGCAGGCAACGAAGAGATATCCCTTTTCCTTCCCAGCTGTGGCAGGAGGGAGACATGGCCCTGGGGTGATGTGAGTGGGAGAACTGTCCCTGTCCTTCACTTTGCTTCAACACTGGGGAGAATGGACCCTGCACTTCAACTGGGCATCAGGGTAGAACCCACCAGGGTTGCTAGGGCTTGTGGATGAGCCAGCCCTGAGGGCATGAGAGTGGGAGAGCTGGCTCTGCCCCTTTTTGGCTGCAGCACTGAACAAGCCAGCCAGAGCAGAGTAGGAGAGCTGGTCCTGATGGTGTGTGTGTGCATGAAAGTGGTGTGGCAACCAGCTTAGATGCCTCTCAGGACCAGATCTGGGGATTTGATTTGACCCACCCAAACATCTACCCCCAAATCATACATGAACTACTGGGGCATGTAAAGGAGCAGGTCCTACAGATTGAAAGCTACAGGGTCTCCATGACACAAGATATCTGAGAGTCATCCCCATGAGGTTCCATTATTGGTTATGTAGTAGAAGCCAGAGGCCTCAACCAGACCAATGACACATTGCAATGAACATTTGCTTGCAGAGAAGTATGGATAAAGTGTGAAGGTATACTCTGGGACACACTAGGACACACTACAGCTTCCACAAGTCCCCTCCCCGGGGGGGGGGGTGTTGCATGGGTGCAGGGTGGATACAAGGGGAAGGGAGGGGAGTGAGATGGGTGCATGACATGAAATTCACAAAGAGCCAATACAGAAAAAAATAAGCATGTTTCAAATTTGTGCATCTTTGCCCCCTTTCTTTATACTTCAGAACTTTTAAGTTAGACAAAGGGAAAATGATACCTTTGTTTAATCTCATGGGTGAATGGACTCTGGGTCTTTCCTTTATTCTAACAAAAGTATGTATCCATGTCAATATTTTTATATAAATCAACATGCTGTGTTGACTAGAATCCCGTTGGGAAGATTTCTTTCTGTTTTGAATACATCAAGGGGTCGGTGTCTGAGCGTTGTTGCACAAGGGTGCTGCTCTTGCCTGGACAAGTAGTAGACTCTGCTACAGCTCAAATAGATTGAACTCTGTGGGTGGAAGTGACTCTGATTGCAAAGGAGACTCTGGTGGAATACTTGACCAGCAGACTGTTTGCTTCCTTTGTTCACCATACTCTGAGTTCTTGCCCGTAGAGACTCCTTGGGAAAACATCAAAATTCCTCTCCTGCTGGAAGCTTGAAAGTTTATCAGCGTTAGCATCTAAAAAAGAAAAGACAATCTTTATTAAAACATAGTTTCTCCTTCAAAGAGTAGTTCATGGCAGTCAACGTTAGACTCCAAAAGAACCAAATTTATTATGTCAGTAGTTACATAAAATTATAAATATCAAAAGTTTTTAAAGTTAGCAAAAAGCTGTCAGTGTGATCCATTACAAGCTTGAGCACTGTCTTCTGGTTCTGGCAAAAGAGATCCACTTTCAGGAAATCAACATTAAAGAAGCCAGCATGTTGACTCACATCTATAGCACGTGGCATTCTACAGTAGGAGGACTATAACAAATTTGTGGCCATCCTGGGCTAGAATGAGATGCTGCCTTTAAAACAAAAAGGAAGAGAAAAGAACATTAAACTTTCACAAAAATATAACTCGATTACTAATTTTCCTTTCTGTCCTTTGAAGTTTTGCCATCTTTCTTTGACCTGGGGGTTAACTGCTGTTGCTCTTGGCTGTTATAAATATTTTCCTGTGACATGGGCTATCTTATTTTAGTACACTTAAAAACTCTAGAATTTCGTGGCCCTCAATGTTTGTCCTTAAGAAAGGTGCCATGTTAAGTGAATTAAAGTTGGAAACGACTACAAAGATAAATACAGTTAAAAAGAGACATGCCTGTTTCCAAGACATCTGTATCAATCAATGCGCTGGGATACAGAGCACAGACAGCACAGAAGCAGAGTTGCTGCATGGCGTAGGTTACTAGTGGTTCCAAGGCAGCAGTCACCAGAGACCTGCCTAGTTACATAGTCGTGTCCCCTAATCAACAGTGCCAAATATTTCAACAGGAGTTAGCATGAATAGAATCCTTGGAACACAGGCCCTTCTTTCTCCTTCAATTCAGGAAAAAGGATTCTATGAAGATAATATCATAGACCCCAAAAAGAACTTAGAAAGGTCATATGGTTTATGCTCCTGACTTCAGATTAAACCAAGCACCACCTATCCATAGAATAGTGATATACCTGCTTATAACTTATAATAGTGATATACCTGCTTATAATAGTGATATACCTGCTTTTAAGCAAAAGAGACTGTTTGGCTTTCTTGGATAACTCAGCTTGATGTTTAATTACCTTCCAGAAGGGAGTTTTTTTGTTATGAGTTCAGAGCTGATCATAGCTGGTTCTAGTATCTATGCTGTCACTCTGACCATGGAACATTTAGTAGTCTACTGATCTTGCTAAATCTCATCCAACTGCTTTGGAGCATTGGGATAAGCAACAGGCTTCCTACTGACATGGGGTGATTTTATGGAGTAAAGAGAAAACAGAAAAGACGCTGGAAAGATGTCGTTTCTCCATTCCTCTGTTAGCTGACATCCACCTAGTGCAGTCCAAGAGTTCTACAGCAGGACTGTGGATGAAGAGAGTCCAAAATGTGGTCATTTCCTGAGGTAGTAGACAGCATGGTGTAACTGGAAAAAAAAAAATTGGCAGACACTTCAAAGGGAAGCTGGCTTGCCATCAGAATAGCAAGATAAAAGGAGAAAACGTTTAGTGTGTCACTCTAGACTGTTGGAGTTAGTAGTTACTGCTTATGCCAGATACTGTTTGACATCACGGGGCATAGGACCAAAAAGCTTTGCGGCCAATCCCCTGAATGATAAGGGAAGATGATTCCTTTCATTTGTCATTACTAAGGAAGCTGGGAGACATGTTGTTGACAGAGACCTCCATGGAGCCCTGCATACAGATGACAGGGAGCAGAAGCCTGGTTTTGTGAGTACTAGCTGTACCCCAGTAGCTTTGCACAGAAAATAAAGCACTTTGAGACAAGAGTTGTTCGCTGTGGTGATGTCTACGAAATGCCTCATGGTTATTAGTGACTGTACCTACACCATAGCGAGGAAACTTCTGACCCAAGACTTCGCAATGAAATATGCTTTCAAGACTTGGGGACTTGAAAAGTGCTCTGTGAGCTGAAAAAGCTACTCAAGGTTCTCATACTCTGCTATAAATAAGCTTAGTCCTTCCTGGCTATCAAAAAGCTGGGATCTATCTTGCTTTTTTTTTTTCTAAAGCAACAAAAACATAAAGTATGTGCAGCCTCTGCCGAGGTTAGCATTGAGGTCTAAGGTGAAGGATGACAAATGCAGACTGTGTCCTCAGATTACTCAAACACAGAGCTGATATTCAGCAACTATTTGTTGAATAAAACATGAAGGGAGATATCTTAACAGATCAGTTGTTATATGGCATAAGTTCTGGCAGTTTCTGCTGTGATTCTCTCTGTGGGTGACGTAATGGGGGTAGACAGAGCCTTGGAGAAGATATAATGTTTAGGCTGCCTCTTTAGTTTGTGAGGTTATAATATAATTACATCATTCCTTCTCCCCCCCTCCCCTCCCTTCAAATTGTCACATATACTCCTTCTTGCTGTCTTCTAAATTCATGGCTGTGTGTATGGTGTGTGTGTGTGTGTGTGTGTGTGTGTGTGTGTGTGTGTGTGTGTGTGACTGTATCATAACCTGCTATATAACCTATAAACTGGTCAGTCTGCATAATGTTCCTTGTATATATGTTTTTGGGCTGGCTGTTTGGTGTTGAATAAACAGTTGGTGTACTCTTCCAATGAGAAAACAATTTCTCTCACTTTGAGCATTCCTTAGTTGCCTGGGCTACATCTGAAAGGTGGAGTTATTGATGTGCAAAGCAAGCATTTACAATTTGGACATACAAACACACGTCATAACTTAATATGCATGCTACATGGCCGGGCTGTTAGGTTCAAACCTACAGTAGGGTGCGAGGCAACACCAGTGGTCAGATAGGAGGCAGGGGGAAGATGAAGCACAGAACTGGTGATACTTTAGTGTCTCTTCAACTCCTGGTGATGAGTGCTTTCTTCATTATAAATCAAGCCTCACTCTCTTCAACATTCACTTCTTTGAACTTTCCTAAAAAATAGAATCGTCCTCTTGGCCTATAATATCGTTCATCTTCTAAAACATGTCATAATGTGTGAGATGATTTCTCAGCTTGGGAATATTCAGTGTCAACACAAGGCATTTATGTGTGTACACTCTCTTTCAGTAGTGATACTCTTGGGAAGCACAAAACATAAAGGTGTATGAGTTTAGTGTCATCGCTTGTACAGGGAGTTGTGGGAATTCTTGTGTGCAGATGAAAAGAAACACAAGATCCATGGATCTTCAATGAGGGAGCATGGCCAACTTCCCATTGCGCATTTGCCAATTTGTCTTGTCACATCAAAAATCTCAACTGTACACAGACACAGTGACTCTGAAACTCGGAAGCTCTGGGGACAAGCTGACTTTTAGAATCTCTCTCTCTAAGAAACAAGTGATTAGCACAGAAGGAGGGGGCCAGAGCGAATGTTAATCAGCTCAGGGGAGCACTCCATACAGTAACTATCTGAGAAGTTATGCTTTGTAGCTATGTTTCCTTATGCTTTTCAGGCCCCTAACTAATGCTAGAAGGCAAACACCACATACTCTCTTAGAAAAAAATGCGTCTGTTCTCCTTCTTGGAGACAGAGTACAAAAGAGTCACACTAACAGGTGAGGTATATAAAGGCAGAGAGAGTGTGCCAAGGGCACTATAAGAGACCCCTGACTTCCTTTACAAAGGGCAGGATCAACAGCTGAGAAACTGACGTTTTGTAACTAAGTCTGACCCAGCAATGCATTCCTGGGATGGAAGGAAGATTCAAGAGCTGACTTGTTTGCTGTGGCTGAAGAGTCATGTTGTGATGATAATAATTATGAGAATAAAGAATAGATAAAAGTACGAGGTGCTAAAATATTGAAACATTACCAGTAAGTTCTTATGGCCTTACAGAGATAGACCTTGTGGCAGGGGACCTAGATATTCCAAGACTTTACAACCTCTGTACATGCATGTGCATATGTGCATACACACACACACACACACACACACACACACACACACACACACACACACACACACCCTGCACCATCATACCAAAGCACCATCCTACCTTTGCAGCCATCATGCTGAGAAAACCAGAAAGAGCAGAAGGACTACTTTGGTGTTATGAATACGAAAATGAAGGCCACCTGTGTATCCTCTTCTAGGAAATGAGTCAAATCGATAAAAGATGTTAAATCACCACAGCACAAGGTAAGCTCAACCCGGAAAGATGATGGTCACTTCTAGTTTTAATGAATGATTTCGTGCTCATCCCCACTAATAGGAATGAAGAGGAATTTCAGGTTTCTATTTTATTTTTGGTTGTATACCCATTACATAATCATTATCCTAAAAGTTTTAAATTACGGTTGTATAAACTAAAACCTCTCTGGCCTCTCCACTTATCTTTCCTCCTGATGTCATTTCTCCCTGCCGTTTGTTATTGTTGTTGTTGTTTGTTTGTTTGTTTTGTTTTTTGTCCCTCTGATCTCTGAGTGGTGGTTGTTTAAAGTTAGACTCACCTTAGTAACTTCTCAGTGAAGTTGGTTTTCAGGGAGACTTTGTAAACACAGTTTCTCACCTCACAAAGACCCACTGAATCAAAATCTGTGTTGCCCCTCACCATGTACATGTTTGTATATCTCCTACCCACAAATTAGTTTGGTGACCACAGACATAGGAAGTGTTGTCTTGCCTCACTGTTATAATACATTTAATTCAGGGCTGGTTTTCTACTTTCTAGGCTGAATGAGGTTTTAGATTCAGCAATGGAATTATTTGCCTGTTTTTTTGTTCTTTTAATAAGATCACTTTTATTTTGATATATGGCCTCATTACTTATCTTTCTGAACATTTGTGTTTGGAGCAAAGGTTTTTAGAATACAAAGAAGGTACACTCTTGCCTTGTGCTAAATGTTTTTCCAAGTATATTATCCTCTTCTTTGACATGTATATATGTATATCCTTTCTTTTGTGCTGAGGAACTATTCTAGCCCATGTTGCAGCCTGTTGGGTAACTCACATTTCAGTAATGCCCAAGGTAACTTCCTGAATTCCCTGGAACTCTTAAGTTGTGGTGTTTGTGGTTGACATTGACATAAAGTTTTTGCTAATTGGTAGCCTTGGGAGAATGGCTAGGGGCCAAGTTCATGAGTCCCTTGCAGTGGAATTTTGCCTGAGCATTTTCCTAAATAGTACATCTGTGAAGAAAGACCGGTCTTGGCCTGAAGACCCATCTCCCCATATTTCACGTATACTTCACCTTACTTACTACTGAGAGTACCCAATGTGGCTGTATCACATGAGACTTTATTCCCCGAGTATTGTAACATACATATCTGAGGCCTGGAGCTGAGAATATTTGTTCCACTTTTTAAAGAATTTCTCATTGGTGACAGTTCCATTAGAGAACTATTCCCAGTGAGCCTGGTGAAGCAAACCTATAGAAACTTGGATACTAAGGCAGGAGGATACAGAGATTGAGACAAACCTGAACTGCATATCAAGATATTATCTCAAAAATATCAATGTAAATCAGTAGCAGAGCACAGATTTAGCATGCACAAGCCCTTGATTTTATCCCCAACAACACAACCCAATACACACAAAGTGTTGGGAGGAGAGGGAGAGGGGATACGGGAGAGGAGGAATCTTTCATGGTTGAACCGTGTTAACTTTCGTCCTTGCATGAGCACTGCACATTGTTCTAGATCCCAGACTAGATTCACAGAAAAGGCAGTAACTGTCTAGAACTGGAGATATATCCAGTCTCTGTGTGTGGTTATGGTTACATGAAGTGTGGTATATGTGTATAATGTACACAGATCCCAATTTGCCATATCCAGCAATGTGGACAAATGTAAAACAGAGAGTTGAGTCAGAAGGTGCATGTCGTGCAAGACAATCAGTATGGTCAACATGAATTTCACTAACTGGCAACATTTTGATTAGCCTTAGTCAGATAGCGATGCCTACAGAGATGATTAATGTACTTTTGAGCCAGAAAATGCTGACTGGAAGTATAGCACAGTGGTTGTTGCAGACAGGATGGGGAATAGGCCGAAGAGTGACCCTCTTAGCCTTCAGTGTCTCTGTTCATAGCTTTACTTCTACAGTCAGTAGCTACATGGGTATTTGATTTATTGTAATTTTTATTGGTTATTTTATTTATTTGCATTTCAAATGTTATCCCCTTTCCCAGTTTTCCCTCCACAAGCCCCCATCTCCTCTGCCCTCCCCCTGCCTCTATGAGGGTGCTTCCCCACCTGCCCACGTACTCCTGCCTCAGCAGCTTAGTGCTCCCCTATCCTGGGTCATCAAGCCTCCACAGGACAAGGGGATCCCCTCCCACTGATGCCAGATAAGGCCATCCTCTGCTACATATCCAGCTGGAGCCATAGGTACCCCGTACTCTTTGGTTGGTTGGTTGGTTGGTTGGTTGGTTTATTGTAATTTTTAATAGTAATATTAATTTGAATAATGATATTTTAACAACTGTACCTGTAAAGGTTTTAAATTTATTCTAGTAATTAAGTTATATTTACAGCATTGTTTTAATAACTTCTTTTGTATGACATTTTATAATAAGTTTTTTTTTACATAAACCTCAACATTCTTGCTAAGTGTAGCCATTCACTATCCCTGATCAACTCCCATGGTGGCCTTAGACCATGTATCCATATTAGAACAAGGGCTACAGTTTTCTCTTATGCACTCATGTGACTCTGGCTACTAATTTTTTGGGGGGGAGGTTGTTTTTTTGTGTTTCAAAAATTCTTTAGCTTTATTTCTCACAACACATCAGAGTGCGCTCGCAAGGCGCGCAGGTGACAGGAGAAGATTAGAGACTGGCAATAACTCAGTTAACTCAGTTAACCAAGAACAATAGCAGAAAGATGTGCTGAGGAAGCAGATAGTGGCCCATGATGGTGAGCGACACACCACAGGGTGAAGAAAAGCAGGAACAGGAATGTGCTTTTATCCTAAAGGTAAGAGTGAGTTTCTGTAGACCAACCCCATCCCCCCAAAAGAAAGGAAACATACATAGTCATGTCCATCACCTTGTCTGTTCCAGAGATGAAGAGAACATAATATCCTGTCAATTATACAAAAATCTTATTGAGAGTGTTTAGTGTATATTAATTTTCTGTTACATTGTAATTTGACTATCATATATATGTATATTATATTATATATTATTATATGTACATATATTATATGTAATATATTATATAAAATATTAGGTTATATATAATCAATATAAAAAGTTATAAATGGAGGGAACTATGTCTCTTTTCAGTCTACATATCAAAGGCTCAAAATACATTAGACAAAGTTTAATAGACACCCCTTGCATTTGCAACTTTGGGAGCTAGAGACCTGTCTTCTGGGTAGGTGCTATCAGAGGTTACTTTGAGCTCCACCACTCTCCTTAGCATATCTCATCCATGAGCCTAGCCTGCTCTCCTCTCAGGGAAAAGCTGATCCCAGGAATGCTGAAGACTGCACGAGACCTTTATGGGGCCTAGATAGGACAAACTTAGTGTAGGTCCTCATTAATGGACTGTTGTTCTGGCCAGAATTACAACAGTTTGACAAAAGCTGAAGTTGTCTAAAAGAAGGGAACCTCAATTTAAAAAATGTCTCCATAAGATCCAGTTTATAGGAAAACCTGCATGGCATTCTTATGATGGGGGTGGGGTGGGTTGGGGTGGGGGATACCCAGCCCATGTGCGGGTGGAGACATCCCTGGGTTGGTGATCCTGAGATCTATAACAAAGCAGGCTGACCATGCCAGTAAGCAGCACCCTTCCATGGCCACTGTATCAGTTTCTGCCTCCAGGTTCCCCCTCTATTTGAATCCCTGTCCTGAAGAGTAAGATTGTGGGAGGGGCTAACTGGGAAGGGGTCAGTGAGTTGATGTAAAGTGAGTAAGTAAAAAATAAAGCAAAATGAAAAAAATCGAAAGACCATGCTCCAGGAAAAAAAAAATTCTATCTCAGTTTAAAATTCTGGGCAATCCATTCATGAATTCCCTGCATAATTTCCTTCTTTGAGGCAATCTGCCTCAGCAGATCTCTGGACTAGCAACACATCTCACAGGATCAGTCATGTGTATGTTCATAGGCCAGTACACGGTCATTTTCTGGAAGGGACCAAAATAGCAATTTTCTAGTTGTTTTCTTCTTTGATTTGCTTCACTGTAAATGTGACACAAAACTGGCTAGATTAGACTAATTATATCTAAGATTTTATTTCCTGCTGCTAAGTGGAATTGTAGAAGGCATCTCTCCACCCTCAAAGAATGGAACATTTAACCACAATAACCATTTCAGCATGAGATGAGGCATCTTGCTGACTTTTATGGAGAGTGATTTATAGGTCATTTTGTACCCCATTTCCATAAATTATCTGTTGAGCCAGGGAAACATGCACAGGTCCTGCAGAATTAAACTGCAAGATTCTCAAGATAGACCCAAAGATGCTGTAAAGTAAGAGTTCCTTAGCCATGGAGCCAAAGCAAGCAAGAAAGGAGGGTGATAACATCCAAGTACCTATGCAGATTCAGATATATACACCTTTAAGTTCATCAGCAGTAAGCATCCCCAAACACATTTGAAATCGTTCTCTTCCCCCTTAGTATTTTCACCATATTGGAATTCTGAAGTAAAATCAGTCGCTCAGTTATCCAAGTGCACAAGCACACACACACACACATACACACACACACACACACACAGAGAGAGAGAGAGAGAGAGAGAGAGAGAGAGAGAGAGAGAGAGAGATTCTCTTCTCCCTCTTCTTAGTTATGAATTCTAAGCCTTTTTAGGATCCAGTACTTAATGACGTATAACTCAGTTGTGGTCATTTTATTCTGATACAGGTTCTACATTTATCACAAGTTATTTATGAGAAAACTCAAGGTGGTGTTTTGCATCTAAAATCCTTGAAATTGACTGGTGACCACCATAGAGTTAATCTATCCTCTACCTATAGTGTGTGTGTGTGTGTGTGTGTGTGTGTGTGTGTGTGTGTGTGTGTGTGTGTATGTGTGTGGGTGTGTCCATCCAACTCATCACTGTATAATAGGGAGCTGCTATTGAGAAATCAAACTATCAAGTGTGATTAAACAAGATCACAAATACCATTCTGTCTTTAATTTTATATCACTCTTCAACAGTGGAATCATGAGCCCTCCCCGTGGTGTCAGTGGAACCATGCATTTTTAGTATGCTCAACAAAGCAACGACAAAATGTTTCTAAAATAAGCCACCATGCTTGGCTGTTGCTAGTCAAGTTTAGTGTTGCTTCCAAATTATTCAGTATTGCTAGACCAGTTTTATTAATCCATTCATCTCCCCCAGAGAGTCCTAGAAATTTTATATTATTGGTGTTCCAATTCATCTGAAAGTGATTTCAAAAATGGGCTCAGAATTAAGGGCAGTAACCTAAGTTCTAGTGATGGAGAACTTGGAGAGATGGTGATCAGAGGGTGCAAGCACGCAGTTCTAAGATCTGGAGACTGACTGCATGGCCTGATGGCAACAGTTAATAATGACTATGACAAACAATGCTGGGTCTCTGTGTCCTCAAACTCTATGCCCACAGAGAGACAACAGAGCATGACAGTTCTTACCGAGTACTTACCCTGGATCCGATGTTATAACTAACTCAGAGGTTATTTAAAGGCTATGAGAAGATGTGTGTGTGTGTGTGTGTGTGTGTGTGTGTGTGTGTGTGTGCATAAATAATTTATTAGTCTAGAAGTGGGACTTGAGCACTGTTAGATTAGATTTGGGTGTCCATGGAGGGCTCTTAGATCTGATTCTCTAGAGATATTTAGAGATGTCTGTGTTTGAAGGTTACTACAGAGATTATGCCTTAAATGTAAATGAGTGAACATGTGTATATGCACACACCCATGGGTACAGGTGCACACACACGCACACACATGCACACATACACACATGCACATACACACACAGACACACACACACATACACACACAGCTACATGAAGTGATAGATCTTTTGATTAGCTTGATTGAGACAAGCATTTTATATTGCACATATGCATATCAAAACACCATTCTCTGTGCCCTAAATATACACTTTTAGTTGTTAATGTATCTTAAGGGGAAATCACTTTAAAGCCTTCACACGTTTTCCTCTCACATCTTCAACCCTTGTTTCCTCTTTCACTTCCTGGATCTATGATGCTCATTCCAAACATGCTCCCAGGATTTAAAATTGGAAATGGTATGAAAGCATTTCCTTGGAAAGCAAGTGCTGAGGGGCTACATGTGTCATGTTCTTAACACTAGTTAAAAAATGAAATTTGGGGCTGGCCATGATGTCTCATGACTATAATCTCAGCGTGTGGGGTGCTAAGCCTGTAGGATGCAGAAGTCAAGGGTCAGTATGCCTTCCATTGTCAGTATTAGGTGACTGATACTGGCCACCTAGAATAAAGCATGTTGTATTGAGAAACCAACAGTAGTCATATGACACGCACAGCACAGTAATGAATTATTCTACTTATGTCATCTATAAAAAGAAATGTAGTTGTCCCCTAGCCATGTGCACCCCAGAAGCCAGTCACCATGAACAGTAGTGAGTCATCCACATAGCACAGGGCAGGTCAATACACTTCTCAATGTACGTGGATTGCCCAAATGCCAAGTCCCATCACTATTGCGTTGTGGCTTTATCTCATCTTTATCATCACATGTCAGCAATCTGGTACATTCTCATCTGCTCACACCCAGTGGTCTCTACTAATAGCCCAGTATGTAGAATAAACTTCATACAATAAATATATTCTTTCCTACTTTTTTTCTAGTCCATAATCTATGGAGCTTCCCTTCCTTCCCACCCCTAACCACCATACCTGTATAACATCACTCAAGTCGTACCTCTCATCTACTTTATGCCAAACTCCCTGCAGCTCCTTCTTGTCTTCAATATTAATACATACATACATACATACATACATACATACATAAATACATACAGGCACACACACATGTGCTTTTTGATGATATAGATAGATAGATGATGTCTAATTTATTGTTGTTCATACTCTACTTGAAACATAATCGTCATTGAGTACAGTTCTCATGGCCTTATTTGCCTTTCCTGTCACGTTTGGAAGACCTAAGATAGATGTCAAATGTAAAATGGAGACAATATGGTATTTATAATCTCGATCAACCTAATTGTAGAATTAACAGCCTCCATGCACATTCTTATAAAAATCACCTTTTCTTTCTCCCTACCTATTCAATATAGTACTTGAAGTTCTAGCCAGAGCTATTTGACAACGAAAGGAGATCAAGGGGATACAAATTGGAAAGGAAGAAGTCAAAATATCTCTATTTGCAGATGATATGATAGTATATATAAGTGACCCTAAAAATTCCACCAGAGAACTCCTAAACCTGATAAACAGCTTCAGTGCAGTAGCTGGATATAAAATTAACTCAAACAAATCAATGGCCTTTCTCTACACAAAGTATTAATGGGCTAAGAAAAAAATTACGCAAACAACAAGCTTCACAATAGTCACAAATAATATAAAATATCTTGGTGTGAATCTAACTAAGGAAGTGAAAGATCTGTATGACAAGAACTTCAAATCTCTGAAGAAATAAATCCAAGAAGATCTCAGAAGATGGAAAGATCTCCCATGCTCATGCATTGGCAGGATCAATATAGTAAAAATGGCTATCTTGCCTAAAGCAATCTACAGATTCAATGCAATCCCCATCAAAATTCCAACTCAATTCTTCAACGAATAAGAAAGGTCAATTAGCAAATTCATCTGGAATAACAAAAAACCTAGGATAGCAAAAACTCTTCTCAACAATAAAAGAACCTCTGGTAGAATCACCATGCCTGACCTCAAGCTGTACTACAGAGCAATTGTAATAAAAACTACATGGTACTGGTACAGTGACAGACAGGTAGATCAATGGAATATAATTGAAGACCCAGAAATGAACCTACATACCTATGGTCACTTGATCTTTGACAAGGGAGCTAAAACCATCCAGTGGAAAAAAGACAGCATTTTCAACAAATAGTGCTGGCACAACTGGCAGTTATCATGTAGAAGAATGCAAATTGATCCATTCTTATCTCCTTGTACTAAGGTCAAGTCTAACTGGTTCAAGGAACTCCACATAAAACCAGAGACACTGAAACTTATAAAGAAGAAAGTGGGGAAAAGATATGGGCACTGGGGAAAAATTCCTGAATAGAACAGCAATGGCTTGTGCTGTAAGATCAAGGATTGACAAATGGGACCTCATAAAGTTGCAAAGATTCTGTAGAGCAAAAGATACTGTCAATAAGACAAAAAGGCCACCAACAGATGGGGAAAGGATCTTTACCAATCCTAAATCAGACAGGGGACTAATATCAAATATATATAAAGAACACAAGAAGGTGGACTCCAGAAAATCAAATAATCCCATTAAAAAATGGGGCACAGAGCTAAACAATTCTCAACTGAGGAATACCGACTGGCTGAGAAGCACCTGAAAAAATGTTCAACATCCTTAATCATCAGGGAAATGCAAATCAAAACAACCTTGGAAACCTCACACCAGTCAGAATGGCTAAGATAAAAAATTCAGGTGACAGCAGATCCTGGCGAGGATGTGGAGAAAGAGGAACACTCCTCCATTGTTGGTGAGATTGCAAGCTTGTACAACCACTCTGGAAATCAGTCTGGCGGGTCCTCAGAAAATTAGACATAGTACTACCGGAGGATCCCGCAATACCTCTCCTGGGCATATATCCAGTAGATGTTCCAACTGGTAATAAGGAACTCATGCTCCACTATGTCCATAGCAGCCTTATTTATAATAGCCAGAAGCTGGAAAGAGCCCAGATGTCCCTCAACAGAGGAATGGATACAGAAAATGTGGTACATTTACACATTATTAAAAATAATGAATTTATGAAATTCTTAGGCAAATGGATGTATCTGGAGGATATCATACTGATGTAATCTAATCACAAAAGAAATCACTTGATATGCATGCACTGATAAGTGGATATTAGCCAAGAAACCTAGAATACCCAAGATACAATTTGCAAAACACAAGAAAATCAAGAAGAAGGAAGACAGTCATCTATAGGATGGAACACAGGGCCCCCAATGGAGGAGTTAGAGATAGTACCCAAGGAGCTGAAGGGGTCTGCAACCCTATAGGTGGAACAACAATATGAACTTATCAGTACCCCCAGAGCTCATGTCTCTAGCTGTATATGCAGCAGAAGATGGCCTAGAGGCCCCTTGGTCTAGCAAACTTTATATGCCCCAGGGGAATGTTAGGTGGCTCTTTGTTAATGTCACTTCTTGATTATTAACAAGGCAATACTATTCTTCCTGTATGAAAAATAAAATGTATTTGAAAATAAGGTGGGGCAGATTTATAATAGACCTCATACACATGACATAGAAAGGGGCAAAATTGAAGTAGCTGGGTTTGTATAGTGGGATTAAAGATAGGTTCTCTTTTTAACAACAAAAGAATGATGTTTAGTATATTATAGACTGTCTTTGATGGTAAAAGAAAAATAAATCTTAGAAAGAAGCAAGAATATTTTGGGGGAAAAGTACATCCCAAGAAGCTTTGCGTAACTTGTAAGACTCCAAGTGAGTGAAAGATTTCTCTCTGTACAAATAATTTACCAGTGCTGTTGTTTCGTGTAGATTTCTTCAGTTCGGGCTTTTTTTTCCTGTAAGATGTTCGTTTATTCACTCAATAAATAAATGTTAAGTATGGGTGGTATGTCAGAAAGTCTACTAGACATTTGTTTTCTCAGTATTAATAATAATGGTGACAATTTTTATAGCCCTGTTACCTCCCGAGGCTGTTTCTCTTCCTTACACATACTATTTCTCATAGTCCTGCAAAGCAGATAGGACACTTGTATTAGTCATACCAACTCTAGCTGTTGTAGCAAATGTTTTCCAAAAAGTAAGTGGCTTAGTTGTTTGTCATTTAACATTCCTAGCTGGAGGTTGCAGATCAGTGGGGTGGCTCCATTCTACACTGTGATTTAAGGATCAAGCCTGAAAGTAGAGGACCTTGAGCAAGCAAAGAAAGGTTACAAATGTCACTTATGTTGACGTTCTGTTGGCAAGACCTTAATTGCATAAACACACCAGCCCCAAGGGAAATTTGAAATTGTCGTCCTGTGAAAGGAAAAAATAGATTTTAGTGTATAGTTAGCAGTCTCTGCCACAACAAATAGGTTTAACCTGCCATTTGTAAGATGAAAAGCAAAGGCTTTAAAAGGTTGACTTGAATGAAATCACTTGGTTAAATGTAAGTAGTCACAACTTCGTGTCTGGCTCCTGAACGGGGAAACTGTAATTGTCCCATCATGTTCGTAACAAAATCCCTTCCTTGGAGAAACTTTACCTGTGCATATCATGTGTACTGTCTCTGTTGATATGGGTTGCTATGCCACAGACTAAAATCCTATATGCTTCATCTTGCTTCCACCCAGAATGGAGGAAAAGTCCTATTAGCACCTGATAAAAGGCTAAATGCTGCCTTGTCATGGCAACATTGTCCTTGGTTTTTCACCACTCTGTAACATGATTGAGAACAGACTAATAGAGCCCACACCCATATCGCACATCAAAAAGATTGTGCACTGCCCACAGTCATGAATTAACCATCTTATCTACACTTACATGAAGTTCATCAGTGACTCCGGAATGAATATTAAGAAAGAGCTGGTCACGTAGTGGGTTCAGGTCTAAAGAAAGAAGGAAGACAGATACTAAGCCAGCCATCACTCTTCTCTGTGTAGACAACAACTAACAAACAGAATAAAGATAGTTATGAAAGCTGTTGAAAGACAGACTCAGGAGAGGAGGCCTGTTTTAGAGATGGCTTTCCAATGACTGAGGGGGAGTCAGTCATGTGAAGGACAGTGGGAAGGATATTCTAGGAAAAAGAAAAAGAAACAAAGATGGATGAAAAACAGTGAGTGACATTGAAAGAAGAATATAGCCTCTCATGAACTGAAAATCCCATGAAGCCAAGGATACTACGTGAGCAGAAGTGGTCACACTCCACCAGCCAGAATATATTTATTTAACCCTCATAAACACCTACAAGATAGACAAATGTTATCACCTCCATTTCTGTAGAGAATTAACTGATGAATGGAGGAGTCACATAGTTAAATAACTAGCCTGTCGTACAGCTAATAAACAACAGTACCAATGTGTAAACCCAAGGAGTTTAGCAGCATATATACCCCTAACACCATATAGGCAGGGTAGACTCAAAGCCTCCTTTTGGTCCATAATTGACTTCTCTAGTCAAAATGAAAACAAAAAACGTGTCTCTGCTTCAGCAAAGAGCTATTAACCTCAAATATCTTGACGCTTCTTTTCAACAAGGGAGCCCTGGATAAAATCCTGAGAAACTAAAGCATTTGAATAGAATATATCTTTACCTGTTTTTTTCTGAAAAATATAAATTTTCTTATCTGTTGTAAATATAGATACAAAGTCTTTAGGGGCTGAGGAGATAACTCAGTGGGTAAGAAATTCCCAGCATCCGTATAAAAAGCCTGGCTTCACTAAACCCATCTGTAACCCAGAATTGGAAGATGGAGACAGATGGATCCCAGGAACTCACTGGCTGGCCATCTTTGCCCAAGTTTCTTTAAAGAAAACCACCTTCTAGTTTTTTTTCTCTTGAAGAATAATCTTTCTGGGACACCATATTAACTGTACAATCAGTATATTTGATGGACTAAATATACCATGTCATTTCTACTCAAGCCTATAACTAGAGCATCTCTAGCACTCTAAAAGCCCCACTCACTTCTGCTAACAGGTACCACTGTAGAAGAATTTTTCAGGGAAATTTCTATACCCTGTTTGCTCCTGAATTATAGACACAAAGACCTGTTTTTTGTTTTGTTTTTGTTGTTGTTGTTTTGTTTTGCTTTGTTTTGTTTTATTAACAAACTGCAAACCTCAGCTGGACAGATTCTAAGCTATTCTAACCTTACTAAAGTGTTCATACTCAGATGAGTGCCCCATTGCTTCCTATCTGGTCTTGCTCTGGCTCACTCTGTTCATGTGCATCCTCATAGCTGCTCTCTCATTTTAACCACATGGCAAATCCCTTGGAGACTTACTCATCATGACTCCTGAACCCTGGACCTCATGGCCACCTCTTCTCTTCCTTCCTCATGGTCCCCATCTCTACCTCTCTCTACCTGGGATCCCTGGATGGGGTAAGAAGTCCAGCTTTCCTAACAATAAAGCCCAGTCATAGGCTGAATCAAGGTGATGGAGAAGAATGTTTACAAAACACTGAGACAAGTGATGCATCATAAAAATAACAGTCCAGCCTGTATTTGACTCTCTGATGCTATGGAAATTAGCATATGAATAATACAACGACAACTTTTACACAGTGCACAAAAGTTTGTCCCTACATACTACCCCTAAAAGAATAAATACAATGCTAAATTCTCATAGTCAACAATAATGCCATCTGCGTTTGTATACCTATTATAAGTGAAATCATACAATATCCACTAACAAAGAGGTATCTACCTCTATTATCTAACTTTTTGTTTATGAAATTTATATAGTTGACTGCAGTGCTGCTCATTCATTCCCCTCAACTATGCAGCACGTGAATGGACCAAAATCCATTTACATCTTCCTCAGATCATTAATAGTCAAGCAGTCTCCCATTTGGGACAACTCTGTAAAAATGCTTCTTTGAATATATTTGAACAGGTCTTTGTGTGAATATATCTATGAATCTCTTCTTGCTATGTACTAGCAGTGGAATAAATTACAGGAACTCAGATCAGCATATTTATTATATCCATTTGCTAGTGTTCCCATAATAAAATATTGTAGGCCAGGTGGCTTAAATAATAGAAATGGTTTTTTTTTTATTTTTTTAACAAATCTGAAAGCTCTGAACCTAAGATTGAGGACGATTAAGGATTCTATAGGGCTGGTTCCTTTGGAAGCTATTCTCTTTCACTTGTAGGAGGCTACCCGTCTTTCCTTATGTCTCTACCTGCTCATTCCTCTGTGTCTGCCTCCAGACACCTTCTTCTCATAAGGATTGAAGCCATGTTAAATTAGTACTCACCCTAAGGACCTCATTTTAACACAATTAGCATTCTGCAAAGCCTATTTTTAAACACAATGCTAGAAGTTATCATTAATATGTGGATTTCAGAAAAAGGACACGGACAGGCACAATCTCAAAGGAGGCATGATCATTTAAAACTAGTGCAAAGGCTTGTATTCAATCAGATTCTGTGTAGATAACATTATTGAAATAACAAAGGTAAGCAGATGGAGAACATATTAGTGGTTACAGGAGCTAGGGATGGTGAGTGTGTGGTGACCAGAATGCAGAGAGCAGGAAGCCCTCACGCTGATGCTCTGCTCTATATGTGGACTGTGGACAAGGTTACACAACCTCAGCTGTGAACAAATCTCGAAACAGACACACAAACACATGTACATACACACACACACACATGTGCACACACACACATGTTCACACACATGCACACACACACATGCTTAAAAACCAATGCATTCTACTGATATAGGTTTTCTAGTTTCAGTACATAAAATATCCCTATACACTTTTCTGTAATATCTTATGAATCTATAATTTCAAAACAACAAGCAAAACGAGGATGCTGGTTTTATTTTCCACCTTCTAGTTTCCATTTACAACAGAGTCATTCTACATAGTTTTCCTTTTACTTGATGGAATCTATGGCTTTAAATAGTTAAGTAAGTACCAGAGGGAAGAGTATATTAAAAATGCCAACCTTACATTTTAATCCTGCTCTTTAATTGTAGGCTCATGGAGATAATGAAAACTGGAATAGGCAAATTTGAAGATATTTAGAATGACATTTTCTCTATACATTTACCAAGAAGATAAACAAAAAAAAAAAGACCTTAAGATCCTCCTCCTTCAATCTACTTGTTTGTTTGTTTGTTTGTTTGTTTGTTTGTTATTGAGGCAGAGTCTCTCTATGTAGTTCTGGCAATTCTGAATCATGCAATGTAGACCGAAATGGCCTCAAAACCACAGAGCTCAAAGCTGGAGAGATGGCACAGCAGATAAGAGCACTTGCTGCTCTCCCAGAGGTCCTGAGTTCAATTCCCAGTGTATTAGTCAGGATTCTCCACAGTCAAAGAACTTACGGATAGTCTCTGTATAGTAAGGGACTTTGTTGATGACTTATAGCCTGTAGTCCAACTCCCAACAATGGTCAGCAGCAGCTGTGAATGGAAGTCCAAGGATCTAGCAGTCCCACAAGGCAAGTAGGCAAAGAAGAGAGAGAGAGTGAGTATTCCTTCTCCCAATGTCCTTATGTAAGTCTCCAGCAGAAGGTGTGGCCCAGATTAAAGGTGTGTAGCACCATGCCTTTAATCCCAGATGATATTAATTTAATCCCAGTCTTAATCTTCTGTAATTCATAGCCACTATGCCTTAAGATCTCCATGGAAGATCCAGGTCAGAAACTTCTATTTCCCAGCCTCCAGATTAGGATCACTGGTGAACCTTCCAAATTTGGATTGTAGTTCATTCCAGATATAGTCAACATGACAACCAGGAATAGCCACTATACCCAGCAACCCATGGGGGCTCACAGCCATCTCTAATATGATCTCATGCCTTCTTCTGGTGTGCAGGTATGCATGTAGATAGAGTACTCATATACATCAGGTAGATAGATAGATAGATAGATAGATAGATAGATAGATAGATAGATAGATAATTTAAAGAAAACTCTCTTGCCTCTGCCTCCTTGGTGCTGGTGCATCAGACTGTACCATCATTTTTGGCCTAATTTCTCTCTGTCTCTCTCTGTCTTTCTTTCTCCCTCTCTCTCTCTCTCTCTCTCTCTCTCTCTCTCTCTCTCTCTCTCTCTCTCTCTCTCTCTCTCTCTCTCTCTCTCTCTCTCTCTCTCTCTCTCTCTCTCTCTCTCTCAGCTATTTATTTTTATTTTGTATGTATGAATGTATTGCTTGCGTGTATAACAGTGCATTATGTGTATACAGTGCTTGAGAACCAAAAGAAGATATCAGATCCCCTGAAACTGGAGTTATAAACAGTTGAGAAGCAGCCATGTGTATGCTGGGAACCAAACCCAGGTCTTCTCCAAGAGCAATAAGTGTGGCTAACTGCTGAGCCATTTCTCTAGAAACCCACAATCTTCAATCTCTTC